>VXAU01005923.1:24692-48108 GCA_013399695.1 Formicarius rufipectus
TAAGGCATTCTGGACTGGGTATTCTTTCTTACTTGATTGTGATGACCTAACACCCCTTGCAAGATTTCCTAGCGAAGACTAGAGACACATTATCCAAAGCCACAAGGGGAAATGAAGGAAGCTGACATTGCATCTGCTTAGAGCAGATATGGTTCTGCTTGTAACGTCAGTGACTTCCCTTATTTATATGCAATATTGAAAGCTCTGAAAACATAGCAGGCAGTCACCAAGATCAATACAAGTAGCTCAGTGCTGATGAAAATAATAGATGTTTTACACCTGAAAAAGAAGTCCATCACTTCATGCATTTACACACATTTTATTCAGCTGTTCTTTTCTCTTACACACTTTCTCTGTACTCAAAGTGTTATTTTATTCTTAATCCTGAATCTTGTAGTCTTATGTTGATCTCAGTTGATAAGAAAACTCAATCACTAAATATTGCTGGAACTATTTTTAGATTTGCTCATTACTATTCTTAGAGTATCAAAGATGGTGAACAGGATAAGATTAAGATGGCTTTAATATTAGGAAAAAAATCCATATAATGAAGAAATATTTCATACTGATTATGTAATGAATTTTTCCCGAAGACATTACAGGGCACTGAAACACTTCTTATACTTAAGAATATTAGCACTTTCTTGACTATTTTGTTTTCTGAACCCTTTCGAGTTCTTATTTGGGCTCATTCAATTAAAAGTTGCTATAAGAACAGTCAGTTGAAAGAATGGTATGTTGAGTACTTACCAGAACTTCATATCGGTATACCTAGAAGAAATCTTGGATGCATCAAATTTCTCTTTTTGTCAATGTTATCCTGAGTTTTGTAGAGTGATGTTAGAGTTGGGAATACTATTCCTTTGTAGTAATTTTTTTTTCCTGTGAACAATAGTGAGCAATGCATAACATAAATTTTCTCTTCATAACCGTGATCTTGTGATATGCTGGCTAGCTTTGAGAGGTGGTTCCTACAGAATTCAAAAGTAGGACATCTGTCAGAATCCCAGGATTATCATAATTAGAGAGTTTTCTTCTATTAACTTGATGGAGACCAGGTTTCTACCAATAGTTATTACTTTTTATCATATGTCACTTACATTGACAGAACATCTAAGACTTTTAAGAACTCCTTGACCAGGTGGATTAGGAAAGACTCTCTTTTTGTTTCTCTGTTGATTGCATTATCTCAGAAAAATTAATTATTTCCTTTAGTATTTTAGATTTTTGTTTATGTGATGGTATTTATGCAGAACCTGACATGCCTCTTTGTAATATCTCCCTAGAATATGTTATCATGTGAATCCACCCCTTCTCTAATATGATCAGAACTAAAATCAATAAATACATAACATACCATAAACAACATACTATATACAACTAAATATACACAACAAAATCAATAAGGTAGGACATTTTAAACTTTCATGGAAGATGGGCAGATATTGAGCTTTCACAAGAATCACACAAGAAAGACCAGTAAAGAGCAGAAATTGGGTTCTAAATGCAGGGAATCACTTGTAAAGCTGAACTGACACACTATTAAAGTTTGAATTTTACTAGGGTAAGTATATTTCTTAGAATTCCATAAATAAATTAAAGGTGAGGAATCACTGTATAATGAAAGTAATTTCACTAACAGGTCTCACTAGAAAAATGGGACATCACCTAGAATTCATGAATTTTTGACTATGATTGGATAATGGGTGCAATGAAATAAACAAGTGAGAACGTAAACACATATAAAAAAAAATCAAAACTCTACTAATGAACTTTACATCAGAAAGAAATTAATAAGCTAATAAGGTTCTAGAAGCTGCTTCTGAGACAATGGAGAATGAAATAAGAATGCATTACATTTAATATGATTTCTTGTAATAATTTTTTCTAGATAGAGAGGTAATGTGAGATAGATCTTAAATAACTTTGTCCCACAAATATCATGTAATACAGTCTGTGCCTTATGTCAGGCAATTTAACTTAGGTTTAAAATTTTCTTTATATATATATGTGTGTGTGTGTGTGTGTATACATATATATGTTTGTATATGTGCAGATGAAGTGAATGTTTTCTCTGACAAAAACTGTTGTGAGCAGATGAACAAAGTTTCCATTCAATTTGAATGGAAACTAAAAGATGCATTCTACTGTCTATCAGTGTTGGATTATTGTCCATTACCATTGTTTAAACCGTATAAAATCTCAGACATTGGAAGAAAGCAGCAAATAAACATTTCTGATTAGCATCCCATGCAGTAATGATACAAACAAGAGATCTTACATTTTTTCCTTTTTCCTCTACCTGTCTGATATCATGGTTTTAACTTCTATCTTAAATTTGATTGTGACTCTTGCAATATGATCTACCTCATACAGTGGTTAGAATCACTTAAGTACACAACAGACTACTTAATAAAATTGCCCGACTGGTACTTTTGTAATGTAGATAATTATCAAGAGTAGCCAGCAAGCCCGGTAATATCTTTCTCTTAAAAAAAGCAGATACTGGCTTTGACTTTCTCAAATTGCTACTTCATCATAACTAGAATGCAAACCAGAATGTAAATCAAAATGAATGGGGATGTTGATGGGGTTAAAAAGGATGTGCTCCCATTCAGCTGTCATCAGGTGTTAGAGGAGAAAGAGTGAACAATCTTTGCAAGTGAATCTAGTAATGTAGATAAATAATGGATGCAGCTAGTGGCCTGAATGCATTAAAAGAACCCCAGCTGCTCCACTCTGTGTTTAATAGGCTGGAGGTGCAATTTCTTGCTACATAAATATTCAATATATTCCTGAAGCCTTGCCTTATAGGTGTAAACAACAATCAGCATAAAGCAGGACATAAATGTTTATTATAGGCTTCATTTTAGCCAACAGATGCTCAGTGAAAAGGCAAAAAACTAAGGTAAAAAAAAGGTGACTCAGAAAAATCTATCAGTCACAAAAAGTGCTATGAAAGCATCTTCATATATATAAGGATTTTAGTTGCAGGAGGTTTGTTCCAGTTATTGCAAGAAAGAGCCAGTTAGAGTATACTTACATTGGTACAAGTGTCTTATGATGGAAAGTTGGAGTTTGGGATGATATGACTTTGATTCTTTACACTTATAGTTAAGGTTTTTTTCTGGAATTTTCCAAAACTCTCCCTTAGTATGCAGCTTCACAGGAAACTTTGCTTATCTTTAGCTATATAGAAAGTAATATGAGTACTTTCACAACTCATAAATTTAGTGCATAGTGCAAATTTGCCTTAGGAAGAGCACGTTCAAGGAACAATGAACTGAACATTCACTTTCGTTCATATTCAGCAATTCCCAGTCCAGTTAAAGCATCAGAAGAGTGAAATACAGCTTAGCTGCATGCTATCTCACTTGATACTTGCATACTAAGGGTGACCTTTATTAGAAGAAGAGTTATACAAGTGCTGTCTTTGTTAACTGAAGTGTTTTATCTGTCTTCCTCTGTCTTCGTCTATCAATGAAGAGTCTTACACCATCCAGAGTTATAGCTTCTGCTGTAAGGGAGTACTTTATAACTTTGCTACTCAAACTCATGTTATTCACTGTGGCTGTTGATATAATAGATCACTATCCTATATTGATAAAACACTTGGAGTCAGGGGAATATTCTTTCTCCCAGGAAAAATTATTTCTTCAGAAAAAATGTGTTAAATATTGATATTAATCTTTTTAAAATAAATAAATAATGTTTGCACTAGGAAGAAAATAGAAAGTGCTACTTCCTATTAAACACCCTTCATCTCAATTTGAACTTGATCTCTGGAATTTACCAGTGTTTTCCCTTTATCAACCTGTTTTCTAACTACCACTTAATTTTTTTAATGCAAATAAACTGCTCAGTCAATTGATAATTCCTCCCTTCCACATGGAGATCTACAACAAAAAGAAGCAAAGGTGATAAAAGAGAGTGAAGAAGTTGATTGATTTTATGGCTGAGCTGTATAAAATTCGTATTAATTTGATTACTTTTGCTGTCACTCAGATTAGTATTATTTCATCAGTAGAAAAATTGAAATAATTTCAGCTAGGATTTTTTTTTACTTGTGAGGATTTCTTGTGCAGTCTGTGAGATTTTATCTTTTTCCCCTGTGTGTGTTATTTGCTGAAGTGTATGTGTGCCCATAGAAAGAAAAAACCCTAAAACCTACCTAACATACAGAATTTATTTAGCAAGGGTAATGCTGACAAACAGGATGGAATACAGTAATTTTGAAAGAGCTATTGATTTCTCTTGATGGTAAGGTAAGCTCTGCATTTGTTGAAATAAATTTTTAAGACCAAGTCTTAAAATAAAAGTAATGCTGTCCATTTAAACAACTAAGTATGTTACAGTCACGTTGTTCGGTTTTTTTTTCCTTATTTAATAAAGTAAACAAATTAGAAGAGAAAATACATAAAAACAAACAAATAATTAAAAAAACTCCTTTTATTCTTTTTGTTCTTTCCTTATTTCTCTTTGTCAGAGCCTAAAATATTTAATGGCTTAAACATTCTAAGATCACCAAAAGACTTTTTTTCCACTGTAGCAGAATGAAAAGAAACAACTGCTCACCCAGAAAATCCTACCCCTCCCTGAATTTGCCTACTTCTAAAGGACCTTCAGGTTAGATAAGCGGGTGCCATTGTCCAACTATCCCAGGTGTAGAAGGGCCTGCACACCTGAAGATACAAACTGTATTTCCAGATGAGGGAGGAGGCTAATAAGAGTCAAATCCTGTGAGGGGAGATAATCCTTTTTGCCATGCCAATGTACTCACTTACATGATGACTCTGCTATGAAAATCTCTCCAGGGGACCTCTAAGACATTTTGTATGTGTCCTGGGCTATTCATTTCAAATATCAGACCACAGTGGACCATGATCCATGCTGAGTCTTAGGAGGTGTCAGAGACTGCAGGGATATGGGATATCCTGGGACATGTCTCCTGACACTATTCATTGTAAAATTCCCTGGCCCAGGGGAGGTACAAGGTGTTTCCACCTGAGTCTGAAGCATACAATAACTCATGAAGTCTCTGAGTTTTGTGAGGCACTTACACCAGCTCCAGTGGATCAAGACCACCACTTCCACAGGTCTGCAACCATAACTTCAACCAACAGACATGGAAGCTGCAACTGACAAGTGTAATCACGGGATCCAGTGGGTGATGACTGTATATAGATTAGGATCCTTATCCTTTCTTTCTCTTTCTCTCTCTTATATGTTTGATGTTTAAGTGTTATGCTTTAATATTGCTGTATTACTATAGACAACACCCAAAATGACAACATACCTGTTTACCTTTGAAACAAAATTGTTCTAAAATAAACCCTGCATATATATGTTTACAAACACCAATTATTCACTGTCATTTCACTCTAATCCACCTCAAGGGATTTATTAACAAGAACATGGGTTACCCTTGCCTTCTGAGGTGGGTCGTAACACTCTTCCATAGAACTTTTAGTCCAATTTAATTTTTCCTGCATTAGATATTGGCATCTTGCTACTTCAATGCATAGCATTAGTATATGCAACAATTACCTTTCCCACTAGGAAAAAGTTTGTTTTTCCTGACTCTAGAGAGACCAGACATATGTGAATGCTTTTAAATTCAACTGATGAGTACAAGGGAACTATGTCAGTACTACGTCTGCACACTTTGTGGAAACATGGTACACAGCAGGGGCAGCAGGGCACTGTCAGATGCAGTAGGGACAGATCATTCTCCCACTAAAGCAGGAGCAGTGACAAGGTCTGTCTGGGGTTTATATATGCATGTTGTCCCTATCCAGTCTAGAGCTCGGACTTCATGCTGTTCTACACTTCTTTCCTCTAACAATTTTATAAACAAGTTCTCTCCTGCCTTAGTGAGACATTTTTCAATCCTGTTGCCCAAATCTCTATAATTTTCTTGCAATACCATAATTTATTTTCCCCCCACCCGGAACACTCCATTCTTTCACAGAGGATGATATAAAAAAAAATAAAATCCATTCTTATATGGCTGAAAGAGATGGAGTTTTGGATCTAGCACTATAAACCAAATTCAGAAAATGTATATTGCCAGAGTCTCTGAATTCCTAAAAATTATAGTCAAGAAACAAAGTTGCAATAAGACAGCCACACTGTCTGTCACACCAACAGCAAACCATGAGTTTAGATCCTCCAATGTGGAAAATGTATCATTTCATGAAGATTACAAATAAAGTTTTTCTTAAAATACATGGTTCTCATATTGTTTCTTAGGATAACCTTTAAAAAATTAAAGATCAGGACAAGATAATGAAGTCATGATTCTAATATGAACTTCTCCAAAGATTTAAAAATTTGAAAGAGTTCAGATTATGCCTCTATTTGAAGTTGTTACAGAGATTTTGGGAAGTCAAGGAGGCTAGTCTATTTTTTAGTGTCCATGAGATCAGCCTGTGCAGCACTTGGGCTTATTTTGAAGCCAGATCTATTAAAAATCCAAATAACTTTAAAACATACCTATAAGTTATACTGAAAGATTTGAAGGGGTTTGGAGAGTTGTTATTGTAGCATTTTTAGAATTCTGTTGAATCCAAAGACCTCTGAGAAGGAATGGTCACTTATATTTTTGAAGTCTAAACACATTTGCACTTACTTTACTGAGATCTGAGATAATTTTCTGCCCATCTCCAAAATCGAAGAGACTAATATTTTAGAGATGATTCGTAAGATTCTTCTCCACTATGATGCAATTTCTAATAAAACATGCATATCTTCTTTAAATCATATAGAAAAGATAAGTCTGTTTGGTTGAGATTTTATAGGATGAATAAATTCCTGTATATCAAATCTGAGATCATTTTCAATGCAGAGAGCCAGTAATAATTGTTTGGTTGGTGTAGCATTACACAGTGTATATAGCTGTAGTAAATCAAACACATCATTTCCACCTCACGTCATCTTCAGCTAATGTTACTACCTAATCAATTATACCAGACATATATCTACTTCAACTCTTTGAGAAAACAGAAGTAATTTTGAGGAACCCTAATACAAATGTTCTTTATTTCAGCCCAGAAAATGTATTGTCATTCTTATATTTTCCCATGAATTTACACTTATTTTGTAGCAGGCATTTCCTGATCAATACACACAAAATTTCAGGTGTTCAGAGATAACTTTTTTAATTTTGTTTTGTCTTCCAGTTGACTTGATAGAAGTTCTTCATTATGTACAACAACATTGTTAATCTAAATAAGATGCATGAGGACTAATGGGTTTTAAAAGCATTAAGAGCAAACATAGTCGAATAACAGCCATGCACTTTAATGCTAAGTGGATACTTAATTTCAATGCAAAACAAGGGGTGATGTGTTGAATGTCACTGAGAGATCTCACTGTCTAATTTAGATGACTGGACAAGATGAATAAGACTTAATCAGTAATTTTTCATGTAGGTGATTCTCTGTCTGTGTTACAAGTATTTCTGATCATTATATTGTTTCTTCATTATTATTTAAAATTCAGATACATTTAGTTAATAAGAATTTATTATATACACAGCAGGTATATATAAGATAAATTTCTGAGTAAATTCATGTCATTTTGTGTCTCTAAATATGTGATGAACAAGAAGAGAGGAGCATAAATCTTTCACACAACCACCAGTATTCTGACCAGAAACAGTTATAATTTAGCTTGCAATATGGCATGACTAAGGACGTAATGGCAGTGTTTCTATACTCAGGAGAAACCATGACTGAGTTTAGATGAACTTACCTCTCACCTTGCATTTCATGAGCTTAGTTTTTTACACTAAAAAACCCCAAACAATAAGCTGTTTTTTTTTTTAGTGGTAGAGAATCAAGTCACATGCTGTTAGTGGTTACTATTTTTTCAGTACTCAATACAAATTCCGAGGCCAGCTGTAAATATTCTGACCATGTTTCTTTAAAAAGATCACTCAGTCATTACATTTGTGACAATTTACTATAGAACTGTTGCCCACAGGTATACCCTACAGGCAGGGTTGTGGTGTTTGGGACCAGAAACCATGAAGAAGTCATCAGTTCCTTGCATAACCCTCTATGCAGTCTTCTCCCCCTGGGGATTCATGCTGCTTAGTCTAAGCAGGAGAATAAGGAGAAACCATCTGCACATCTCACATCCTCCTTCCCTGTATCACCCTTCATATTCAGTCTTACATGAAGAAGTCCTCAACCCTGTGCTATTTTGGAGAAACAGTGACAAGGAGACCACAGAGGAGAGCAGGACAGTTGGTTGAACACACAGGGAAGCATACTAGAGCAATGCAATGGTGTCCCAGTGCAGACCACCTGGACCACACATACAGCCTTAGTTGTCTCCGTCAGTGTTGCTTAGGAGGCAAAATTAGCAGTTATTCTTTATTTTCTATGTCTCTGGATGACCAAATACTGGATAAAGGTAGAGTATCTTGTTTTGTGTCTGAAAATTATTTCCTAATAACTCCAAGTCATAGTTTTTCCTTTGTATCAGTGGAATATCTCCTTCATCCTATAAAGAAAAGCCTAATCCAAGAGTAGCTGGTTTGAAATTAGTGGCATGACTGAGTGTTTGTAGCTCTATTGCTCTTCTGGTTTTGGTCATCAGTCATCTTACTTGGCTCTGATTTCCCGAGGAACACTATGGGAAGCAGTGATACTAAAGAAATACATAAACCAGTGTGAAAAGTACTTTTCTATTTTGACCTAAAAAATTAGTAGAATGTCTAGGCCTGAGGGGAGATTAAGATTATATGTGTCTAAATTATTTTATGTTGAGATCTTAAAAGGATGGCTCTAGAAATGTCAAACCCCAACCATCTCTCTCTATGTTTTGGTGTTGGTTTTTTTTTTTTTTTTTTTTTTTTTTTTTTTTTTTTTTTTTTTTTTTTTTGTTCCAATATGCAATTCTGTTTATGATCTAATCCAAATATGACAGAAATCAGCAATATCTTTCACTAGACCTTTGCCATTGAGGTGGATTCAAGTCCCCTACTCAATCTAACTCCAATAAAATTTTCAACAAGAGAAATATATGAAAAATTCTATATGATCCTCTCTTTCCACAGTATCAGAAAACTGTAATGATTGTAGTTTGATGGATTTGTTTTTTTCTTCTACTGGAATATCTGTGAAACAGAATGCATAAATATGTGCATCATGGCACAATTCATTCTATATTTTAAGTCAAGAAAAATTTGTTACAGTACAAATTTCCATTCTTCCTCGTATTGCTCCAAAACACTAAATACCCTGTTTAAGATTCCTCAGTGATCCCTGGCCCCAGAAGTGAGAATGGCAATGTATTACTGGCACAAACCTTGCCCTGTTTTCCTTTATGCAGTTTTTCTTGCGCTGCCGACAGTAGATGCACTTCGCAATACAAGTTGACAGTAATGCTCAAAGTAACCTCACTATCTATTAGAGTAACTTCTAAAACATGCTGCACTCAGGCATAAAAAGTGTATTCTGTGGCATTTAATAGATCCACTAAGGCATCAGTGCTTCTGCTGCAAAGTGTAGCCTTTTTACAGTAGGAAAAAAAAAATCCTTTTTTAGAACTGAAAAGCCACTGTGAATACTCTAGTGGTTAATGTGTTTCATACTTTTCAGTTGTGTGATGGTTTTCTCTGGGATAGAGTTAATTTTCATCATGATACTTAGTGCATGGCTATGTTTTGTATTTGTGCTGATAACAATGTTGTTAAGACGGGGACGACTACATTGTTGCTGAGCAATGCTTACACAGTGTCAAGGTCTTTTGTGCATCTCACATTACAAGAGAAACTGCAATTAAATTCTTCGAATTTCTTCAAATTCATATAAAGGATAAGTATGGTATATTATGGATTAAATGTTTTTAATATAATGGAAAAGATAGATTAAATAGAATTTATAATTAAATTACATTACATAAAGGATATTTAGGCTGGTTTGAATTTTGCGACTAATATGTAATCAGAAGAGTGGTTCTGGAAAATTAATGTGGTGGTGATAGTAATGGAACAATTTTCATTAAAAAAACATTTACTGGCCACTCCTCGTTTTATCAATGTCCTTAACTGTGTTGAAATATGTAAGAAAAGTTTAGGAGAACACTTTATTCTTTAAAATCAACAATAGGTGAATGGTTTGTCTTGAGTGTCTGCTTATTAGCTTTTCAAGTTGCATTCCCCCTTGGTCCCCATCATTTTTTCCTTCCTTTGACCAGATTACTCTTCCTTTCCTAGCCAGATGTCCGAATCTACTGCCAAAAGATACTCAAGTACTGTCTAAAGCAGCATCTGTGTTCTTATGTTCTCCATTCTTCTGTCTTTTTGTTGTTGTTACCTCTCCTGTGCTGGAGGTAGTAACATTGTTCAGGCTATATGAATCAATGGATATTTCCAGTCTAATGGCAAGCTAGTCTTTTTCCTTACTGAGAATTATATTTTGTCTTTGAGCAAAAATTTGAGATGACTCAGCCTTCAGCCCAGTTAGCTATCAGAGGAGGGCAGGGAACAACAGAATAGCCAACATATTTGGACATAAGAACAAATCAAGTATATTTACACATATTGTGGTTATTCACTTAGATAAGAGGTTTATTTACACATAAAAAGGTTGATATCTTCTACAGTCATTGGAAAGAACTTAACTCAGGAAATGTGGGGGATTTCATCTTTGGTAGCTACATAATGAATACAGAGTATGAAATATGCCTGTTGGTGTTGTGGTCTATTCTTGTGCTTGTGTGTTTCACTTGCAGAGACAATACCCATGTTCAACAAGGTATAACTTACATTTTTTTGCCATATTTGAGGACTTAATCCCCTGTTTCCTTATATTTTTGACTAGTTTTTTGTTTCTTTGCTTGTCTTTTTTTAAGTCAAATAAAAAATCAAATTTCAATTATTGAGGAAAGAGTATTTTCAGGGTGCTAAGTTCAGTTGACTTAATCGACAGCATTCTGCTTTACTCTCATAAGGGTGTCTGGCCTATCACCTATTTAACAAACAAACTGATTCTGAAAATCATATAAATGTGCATAAGGAAATGTAAGGAATTTGTAACCAAGAAAATGATGTGGTAAAAGACTCCTTGACAAATATGCATTTGATGATCTCAATCAACGCAGCTGATGGTTTGGTTTTTTTCATCCAGTGTGGTATCATGTAAAATCTGAATACTCTCTGGATAGCTTGCTTACTTACACAACTAAATGTCTAGGTAATCAGTTGTCAACATTATGTGATTTTTTTTTTTTTAAGTACTTTAACTGTGTATTCGACTTATATCAGACAAAGCAGAGATATTTGGGATTGTCTCATATATTTTACTCACTGGAAATCTACTTTTTAAATTAAAAGGAAAGGCAGGTGTTCAACAGTTGTACCACAGACATAAATGTTTTATCTGTGAAATAAATCTATAATCAAAAATTGTTTTTCATTGACAATTAAATAAAAACATCATTACAGACCTTTCTTAATCAAATAGAAATTATGCACAAAGCAATATAACACAACAAATTCTACAAGGTTTATCTGAGACGCTGTGAGAAATGGGGATTTGTTTCTGTTTAAAGACTTTTAAGGAGAGAAATAGTTATCTTTTTTCTCAATGAAAAATTGTCATTCAGATCTTACATTCTTGGAAAAATACATTAACATTTACACATTAAACAGTACCTTTTGCACTCCTTGACTTCTAATGTCACTTCACAGTATCACAGATTCACTTACATTGGAAATTAGGGTCATTGAGTCCAACCTTCAATTGATCACCACCTTATCAACTAGATTGTGGCACCAAGTGCCACATTCAGTTGTTTCTTAAACACTTCCAGGGATGGTGACTCCACGACCTCCTGGGCAGCCCTTTCCATGAAGAAGCTCTTCCTGATGTCCTACCTGAACCTCTCCTGGCAGAACTTGAGGCTGCTTCCTGTCATACTGCAGCAAATTGCCTGGGAGAAGAGCCTGTGAGGAGAGGCTGAGCCCTGGCCCTTGCTATGCTCTCATTTCTTTTTCTCCTCATAATAAAGAGCATTCTAACACCTTATTTTTTCTTGGATAAATATAATTTTAGTATGTTTATAAAAGATATTTATTTTGTCTCCTTATATTAATGCTAGTATTTATAAATCTGTTTCCATGTTTAGTAATAATTTAAGGAACAAAACTTTGTGGAAATCCAGACTCCAGACAAGAAATATTTAAAATTTCAATCTCATCGATTTCAACTGATGTTTGAAACCTTTCTATCTTCATGGACCTAAATGCAAGCATTTTCTTCTACCTATAATAAACCCAGATTTCCATTTAAGATTGAGCAACTCACACTCTCAACAGAACAAAATAGGGACCTGAGAGAGTCACTATCAATATTTCTCAGAAAATATCATCTATGTTTGTCCTAGTTTGTTCATTTGACTACTAAGGTTGTTTGTTCGGCCTCTTGACTTTGATAACATGGGGCAGAACAACAATAGGTATTAATTTATTGAGATTTGTTTTCTTTCTCTTCGGGCTCACTGAGATCATTGTACAACAGCCATTTGCAGAGTGAATTTAAGACAACATAGAATTAGCTGTGTAATAATTATTTCATTGCAGAATGGAGGTAAGTAACACTGAGTAAGATTTTACACAGCATCATTGAATTAGCAGTATTTCTAAAAACGCCTCAGCTTGTCAGTTGTATGTTATTACTTATTAGAGATTCAGTTATGCACTTCCCCAGCTTTTTATCCCACCAGAACTAGTGGGAGACTTGGAACATTTATATTCTTTTACCTTAGAGGACATTAATCTTCAGAAAAAAAACACTGTCCTTCAGACGCGGTGGTAGTTCCAGACAAAAGACACAACTACGCTAGTGTAACTAATAGGGCAAAACCATTTGCCCCCGAGGTTTGTGGGGAAGTTTATTTGCATATCCTTTAATATGAAAGCTGATTTGACATTTTTCAACAAAATTAATTGCCTCTTAACTTAGTTCTACAATGAAAACTGCTCACAGTACCAAATAGCCTGTTATGAAGCAAAGTATAACTACCCTCAATGAGGGTATTTTTGCAATCCACTAGGCAGGACTTTAATGGACGTTTTCAGTAAAGTTTTCTCTCGCTAGGAGATTTCAACCAGTTTTCAAAATGTTACAGTACAGAATGGAGGAAGCTGAGTGTGTAGTGCTCTTACTGTTTCTCACCTGTACAGAGACATGGAGCCAGAAGAGCAATTTACAGGTATCTGGTGGTTTGAGAAGAACCAACTTATGAAAGCACTCATCTGCACAAGGAGGTTTCCTTTGCTGCCTGAGTGTGACTCAGTTCTTAAGCAATGTTTTCTGCAGCATCAACAATTTTTTTTAATTTAAGTTTTTGTAACAAAAAAATGAACTTACAGTGGAAAGAAAATAAATGGCCATAAAATCTGTCTCTGAAAATTATACAGGTTAGGAAATAAAAAATTACTTCTGTCCATATGAAAAACATTTAACCTGAAGCACAGAGACGCTTGGAGAAAATGTGGGTTTGCATTTTTCATTTTGTTTCCACCTCATTGTTTTCACTCTTAAAATCTGTGGTGGAGGCTGTGTTGTTAGTTCTGTGGTTATCACTTCATAATATTATAAAGACTTATTGGAGGAATCAGTACAGAAAGTTAATATATGATTTCTGGGTGTCTGACACTTTAATTTTCCATTTTTTTTAATTCATAAATTATGTACAAACTATTTAATTGCATCTGATAAGAGGGATTTGAAAAAGAAAAAAAACACATGCTGAGTTAAGGCATAGGTTTCAAGTTTAAGGGGAAGAATGGCAGAAAGCTTAGATATAGGAATAAGAGAAAGAGGTGATAATGACTTTAGCAAACAAGCTTTCCACTAGCCAGACGTGTTTCCTGTTTTATGTCAAATACACCTTATTCACAAACATGCACCTTTCTCTGTTTGCGTTTTCTTTAGCCTGAAATAAAACTGCATCAGTAACTCTAAATGAAAATTTGCAGTTCCTTTGTTCTAGGCCTGTTTAAGTCCTTTTAGTTTCACTGTACTTTTGAAGTACTGTTTAGTCAGATTCAGTAATGTAGGATAACATGTTCAACCCAGCATGATGTTTCTAACGCAAACTCCTCAAACTGTAAAACTTCAAGACTGGGTGTTATGTTTTTAGGCTGAAAGCAATTTTTCTGAATTGATCTTTCTTAATTCCAGGGTAGCATTGGACAAAATGTTACCTCGAGCATGTTTTCTAAGTTGCTACTTACTGCTGAGTTTTTTCTCTCCACTAACTCCTGGAATTTGAGAGTACAGATCAGCTCCAAATGCCCATGCAACTCCTCTCACCACTGTGAGAAACCTTTGTAGGAATTCTGCTGCTAAGTCCCAACTGAAATTCAAACCTCAGATATGGAGATTTGACCTACCTCAATTCAGTTTCTTCTGAAAGAGAAAACTGTGTTCCTGAATTCAAAGAGTTGGATAATTTCTCCATCTTGTGTATCTGAACCTCCTTATTGTTTTGGTTTGGTTTGTTTAAGAACCATTGCTCTATTTAATTGCCTCATCAATTCCTGACTTTAGTTTCCTGGTTTTAATCAACAACACTTCATTGGAAGAGTCCCTAAGGCATTTCTGACCTAACCAATCTGAGTTTGAGTGACGCCCTTACTAATGGTTTAGGAAGCTTTGCAGATGACACAAAACAGATCTAATGGTTTTTGCATGATCATTCTTCAGTACAGATTGTGAAGGTGTACATGCTTTTAGATCTGTGATCCGCATCTCTTGTAATAATCATTTAAAGTAATAATGACAAAGATTTGTTTGCATACGTTCAGTGGAAACTGAGTCCTTGGTTTGGAGTGTGAGCCATCTCATTATTTCCAGGTTAAAGCCTTTAGGACAAAACAGGAAAAAAAAAAAAAAAGTGTTATATATTGAAGAATTAGTTTCTGTAAGCATTGGTATGATGTACATTTAAGTTGGATTACCAGATAGAGCATGACAGCAAATAATTAAAAATCAATATTTTAAAATGACAACTGCAAATTCTTTTGATTTTTTTTTTTAAGAAGCATTGTGACATTTTTAAGTATAGACTAATTACCATTCCAAGAGGGGACATTTTAAAAAACAGCTCCCTCAGGCTTTTGTGTTCAAATAGATTTTATTATCTTTAAAAGTAAATTATGTTGATTGTTTATATCCCCAAATATTTATTTTCCAGTATTTTACATACAACCATGCTAAAATTTTATTGCTAAACTTCATGTGGTTGGTGATTTCCCAGCCCCCTAAATTGTCAAAGTCTCTGGAGGGCATCTTTGCTCTCGAGGGAGTCGAGAGTTCCTTCCAATTTAACATCACTGGCAAACCTCATCCATGCAGGTCTCTTGTTGTTTTTGTGCATCCTCTTTGTTGGAATGCTCCAAGCTCTGGAGTTTGCAGGTTGTGATCCTTGAATATCAACAAACTTTCTAGGGCATCTATTCCCTCCAGGGCATTATGCCACAAAACTGTACCAAGCAGATTTCTGAAGAGGCCAAAGTCTGATATCCTGAAATCCAGCATACTGAGCTTGCTGTCTTCCCTGCTCAGTGTCCCAAGGACCTCAAATTCCACAATTCCGTGGTCACTGCAGCCCAGGCTGCCATTGAGCCTCATATTTCCCACCTGACCCTTCTTTTTGGTGAGAACAAAGTTCATCATAGCTGCTTTGGCTTTTGTATTAACTTGCAGAAGTTACCATCAACACAATCCAGGAATCTCTGGGATTGCTTATGTCCTGTTATGTTTTCCCTCCAACAGCTATTGGAGTATATGTTTGGTAAGCTAAAAGTGTCATAAATTTTACATATATCTGTGTGTAGATATATACACACACACACATATATAATGCTGTTTGTAGGTAAAACTAATCAGACCAGTTCTACCATGCACTGGGAGATAAGATTGACCTAGAGAATACTTTTCTTGTCAGAAAAGTGTTCTGCTGACTGTCTCTGAGTTAAATCTTCCCCTCCTCTTAAATTTACCCTGGTGTTACCTGTCTTAAGCTCCAGTCAACACAATCACGCCAGTAAGTAGTCTTGTGGTTTGGAATCTATCAAGTTTCTAGATTTAGCATTTGAAAAATGGCATGGAGTTAGTAGCTTAAAAATTAAGTTGATGCTGTAAATGTTAATGTTCATAAAAAATGAACATTTCTTGCATAAAATTTTCAAAGAAAATTGTTTTTTCCATTTTGATCCAGTCAAAAAGGGGTTATTTTCATGAATGACTCAAAAGTTCTTCTATTTATTTATTATTATCATGTTCCTTTTCCAGTTCAAGTGATGGAGATTCAGAAAATGCTAATACAATGATTCCAGGAAACAGATGGAATCAGAATTTGAATTTTATATTTTGCATTTAAGATTCAAGATGCTCTGCAACGCATGTTCTTAGCTAGCACACATTTGTAGCTCCTGAGCTAAAAAAGAGCTTTTTTGTTTGTTTGTTTTGTTTTGTAGGAAAGTAAAACTTGACATGAAATCAAATCCTCTAGATTACACAGAGATACTGAAGTTATGAACACTGGTGGAGTGGTCAACACAGTCTTGGCAAATTCCAAAATGAAGTCAGATTGTTTAGCACCAATCTGCTCTACACTTCCCAACCTCCTCCCTCTGTGGCTTCCCTTTAGCAGAGGGCCACAAGACATTGTTATTTACTTGTGTCTTGGTTTCTTTAGTCAATTTTCTGTAGCAGCAGGGTATCACTTTCTTAAAGTAGTCAGCCTGGTAGTACTGCAAGGATTTACATAAGACTCAGCAACAAACTGGAATGGTTTCCATAGGGGCAACTTATGAATCTTTCTCAGTCCGCTCATGTGTATAACTTCACAGCTGTCTCACTTTGATTTTCCTCTGCCATTTCTCCAGTTCTATGAATATTTTCCATGTATGTCATATGTTACAACCAAGGTAAAACATTCTGCAAAGCACCAATCCAGCACCCACAAAACTTAGCAGAATCCAACCCACAGGTCTTAAGTTACCCAAAAGAGATTAAAGAAAGAGTAAAAAAAAGAAAAGAGATTAAGAGAAGTAGTAAGATAAAAGAGAGAGAGAAGAAGAGAGAAGGAATAAAGAAAGAGATTAGAATAAGAGAATTAAATAGCTGCCACTGAAGAGTCCTATAGAAGTCCAGGGCTTCGCCTGTCAGATCTCAAGAGAAAAGGAGCTCCTGTGCTGCTCTATTTACATCCTTTGGCTACCGAGGCCACCCCTCCCAGGCAGGACATTCAGTTCACTGACCACTCAGTGCCTTCCTGCTGGTGGTGCAGTGTAGTGGTTACCTTTGTAGTCCACTTACCATACCTCCCTCTTTTTATTAGGTGCATGCTTACTTATGTCTGCCTGGCTCACGGCTTCCTCAGGACACATATTTTCCACTGAGACAATGACCATGTCATCATCTAATTAGGAAAAAAAAGTAAATTTAAGAAAAAAAAAAGGCATCAAGATACAAGCTAAAAATTTGTGGAACTACTGAAATTAAAGTGAATGGGTTAAAAATGGGTTTCCATAACAATTTGACTAAGATAGGTCCTTCTGGATAAGTAAGATATATTTACTTCAGACTAATATTTTTTCAGTTCTTTTGGCCAGTCAGTCAAACACAATCAGATTTAACAAACAGCAGGGAGTATTCTGTGATGCTGTTTGGCCCTGCAACTAGAAGTCCGGAAGGTGAGAAAAAGCAAAGGATACAATAAGAAACCCTAACAATAACCTTAACAGGAACTGCTGTGTTTCCCCAGTTCTCCTAATCCCAAATCCTCAAGCACAGACCATCCACACTTCTGAGCAAACAAGACCCTGAAATCCTTCCCAATGTTTATGTGTCAGCAGGGAGCATTTGTTCAGCCGTGCCCACCACTGGGTCTTTCTTAGGAACTACAGTGTCTCTGGGCCAGAGGCAGTTCTGCTTATGTCAAACTCATCAATCATAAGATGAATCTTAATGAAAAAATAACAGTGTCAATGAACAGAGAACACTCTGAGGTGCATAAATGCCTTTCTGATCAAAGGTGATGGGGTACCCAACAATAAAAAAACGCTCGCTCTGACAGAACATTATTTGTTTAGGATGACATTATGGCTTGACCAACAACCTCCAACTCTTCAGTTCTTCTTTTGAGAAGAAAGAAAGCAAATGAGCATGGAATTAATGGATATTTTAATTATAAAACTTAGCATTAAATATACCTCTGTACCTTATTTTGATATGGCAATTTTTGTTAAGATGTGCTTCACTTAGGACAGACCTGTTCCATTGTATCAGAGATAATTAAGGCAATCTCCTGCAGCTCTATAAACATATTCACAATTCAAAATTATTGAATCTGTTGAGTTAGGAAAGAACCATGTCTTATTAGTTTAAAGAGTAAATAAATTAGATAATCCTTTTTTGTTTTCTTCTGGGGAGGACATCTGCTGAAATTAAGAAATGTAAAGCTTAAAACAGATAAAGAACCTATGATTATTTCATAGAATTAAACTGCAACCTTGCTGAAATAGTTCCCTAACCTTTTACAGTATTGCATATCATTTGAGAACAGAAGGGATCTCTGGAAATTTTTTAGTCCAAACTGCCACTCACAGAAGATTGTTCAGGGCCACATCCATAGAGTTTTGGTTATATCAAAGAATGGAGGTTATAACTTGTCTGGACAATCTGTTCCACTCTTTGATTACACAGTTACAAAGAAAAATAAATCTTATGTCTAAATGAAATTTCCTGTATTTTAGCTTGTACTCATTGCCTCTCTTGCTTTGGGCACTACTGAGAGGCATCACTCCCACCTCCTCTCTTCCTTCCCCCATCCCACTCTTCTCAATATTTATACAGATGGATAAGATCCATTGTTAACCTTTGTCCTGGTTTTAGTAGCCAGGATCAGTTTGTCACTGGGTGGATGTGTATTCTAAAGCCTCTATGCCATTTTTTCCCATGAACTGCTCACAATGGCACATTAGCAGCTATTGTCTAAGGCTCACCCAACCCCTCAGGCTACAGGCTGGATGTTTTGGAACTTCTGTGAGATAAGGAAATTCTTCTGCCTCCACACCCACCTGAGGGGTCATGTCTGTTAATGGGCCATCAGGGGTGCCAAAAATATGCCATTGTTCACCTCACAGAGTAAATCACCCATTGTTTAAGCCTCCGCCCTGGGGGAGGGACTGGGCGGAGCCTAAGTGTATATAAGCTGTGGCTCTGGGTCTGGGATCTCTCTTCAGATTCAGAGGAGCACCAGAGCCGTGACTGCCACCAGATTGCAACCAGCAGGTTCTTTGTTTTCTTTTTACTTTGAACTTAGGGTGGGGGGGCCACGTGGTGCTCAACACAGAGTTGGTGAGCTCCACTCTACTTGTGCCCCACTGTGCTGGGCTGTACATCTGGTGTTTTTTGTGGCACAAAGAAATTTTCTTTTCAGTTTCAATGTATTTTTTTGTGGTATTTTAATAAATTGTTATTCTGACTTGCAATCCCATTCTGAGTTGGATTCATTTCTCCTACTGCTTTAAACCTAAACCAGCACAACCTTCTCTTCTCCAGGCTGGAAAATCCTCACACTCACAGCCTTTCTTTGTCTGAAAGATGTTCCAAACATTTAATCATCTTCAAGGCCCTTTGATGGACTTAAGTAAGAAGCAACTTTCTTTGAGGAAAGGCTGAAAGGACTGGGACTGTTCAGCCTGGAGAAGGGAAAGCTAAAGCAGGACCTTGTATATAAACAAGCAAGAGTCTTCAAGGGTTCCTAGTGACAGGACAAGAGACTGGGCACAAACTGAAACACTGGCTGTTCCATCTGAATGTCAGAAAAGTATTTTACTGTGAGGGTGACCAAACACTATCACAGGTAGATCAGAGAGGTTGTGGAGTCTCCATCCTTTGAGATGTTCAAAAGCATTCTGGACATGGTCCTGGGTAATTTGCTCAAGGTGCGCCTGCTTGAGCTGTGGGGTTGGACTAGATGACCTCAAGAGGTTCCTTCCAGATTCAACCATTCTGTAATCCTGTGACTCTAGGACTCTGATTCTTTGGCAATCTAATGCACTCATCAAAGGTTGTTTTTCTGGGTAGAGTAATCAGAGCTTCACACTTCCAGGACCATAAGTGAGTCTGAAATTGTATTGTTATGCAGTTACACTGTTTTCCTTGTCAGATCCATCCGGCATGATATAAGGCTTTTGTTTTACCAGAAGGTGAATAGACAATGAGATGGTATGACAGACTATGTTGGCAAGAGATGGCAGTTGAAGCTTCATATATGTCTTGTCACCAGTGAAGTATTCTCAATTTAGATATTTTTAAAACAAAACCCATCTTAAACTCTTTTCAAACAAAAGTGATATTAAGTTGTGATCTTTACCTCAATGAAGTGGAACAAAACAAAATAAAAATCCCAATCAAGGAATTTTTCATGAATTTCTGATGGATTAAAATAAGGGCAGAGTGCTGGAATTAAAATAGTCATGCTGATTAAAAGTTCTACAGGTTTCAATTTTCTGACTTGGATTTGACACACACACATATACACATGCATGCATGTTTGCACACACTCAGAGCTGACTGCTTAGGAAAAATATCAATGACATGACTCCTTTTCCACAGAACGCTTTCAGACATGGCAGTCAAGGAACTGTTTTCATTACGAGAAACTGCAAGAAACAGTTTTAAATCAATTCCTAGTGACACCAAGGATGTTTCAGCATTATTAACCTCCATAACGCATACACATTAATGTTGACTAAGTGAAGCTAGAGTACCTTCATTTTTGTTTATTTCCTTTGTTTAAACACAGAGAATAATCTTCTTTCACACATGTTGTTCTTTGAGTGGAATTCTATCTGCCACAAATGATGAAAATTTAACAGTTGTGAGAATTTCCTCAGTCTTTCTGTCTTTGCAAGATTAAAGACAGCACTATTTGTCTTTTATAATTATAAAACAGATGGGAAACAATCAAAAGTTGTCAAATATATCCTATGACTTCTTTTTACATGCAGTATATTAATTGATTCGGCATTACATTTGCTCAAAAATAATAGTTAAATAGAAGAAAAAAATTCCCTGAATCAAATCATCAAGCAAAACAAACCCCACAAAAGCCAACAAACCAACTAACCAGCAACAACAGCAAAACAACTCCAAAAAATAAAATCCTGAAATAAAAGTTAGATATTTTCATTGACACAAATGGGTTATTCAACTAAAACTCGATTCATGGAAATGTTCACCAGAGCAGGATTAGAACCATGATTTGTCAGACACAGGGAATGATAATTTGTAGTAAAAAGGATTTTAATTGTCTCAAAAAGAGTGAGCTTTATTTTCAATTTATTTTTTTTTAATATAAATTTTTTCTGCTATAGTAAGAGACTAAATTTTGCCCTGGATGAGAACATCCAGAATGTTAAGAACTGGGCAAATGTGCTGAAGTTAAAAATAGAAACAAAACAATCTTTGCCACAAAGAGCAAGTTGCCTTTAAATCATATACTTGTGTAACATGCAAGACAGTATTTAGAAAAAAAAAAATCTAATCTGTCCCTCCATAAACAAAGGAAGTATTTTATAAGAAACATACAATTTATCAATTTCAGAAGTAGGTTTAAAATGTGTTTCTTAAAACATCCTGAGTATAGGGCCTTGAAGCATGTATGTTCAGCACAGTGTCTCAATGGTCCCGGGTTTGGTTCCCAATTGTAATGTAAGACACCATCAACCATGCAACTTAGACTTTCAGTAACCAAAAAGAATAATTAAGATAGATTGACAATGAGGAGAGCTATCAAGACACTATCTGTAACAATTGAAAATGCATTTTGTATTGTAAAGAATGACTTTATGAGCAATATTTTAGTTATGCAGCACTATCAGTATATATGGTTCTTTGGAACTTGATATAAAGTGTACAGAATTAAAAAAAAGTCTCTTCCACAAAGGGCATGCAATCTAAATATAGACACTGATAAATCATTGCAGGTATTTTACTCAAGGAACAAAAATCACTTTTCTTTTACATTTTATGACATTGAGTCCACTTTTCCCCCTTTTGCTTAAATGTTATGACTAGCTGAAGAATTAACATTAGAAATTGCCATGAATCCAGTGCTGCTATTTCATCACTAAGAGGAATATAATAACCCATAATCTTGAGACTTTCTGTTCAAATGTATCACTTAATTACTTTTTCTTCTGTAGAGATTTTTATTTATTTTTAGCTTAGCTTATTTATAACTATCACATAGAACATGACTCTAAAAACACTTTTACATGTGAGAAACAGCTAACAGTAATTTTCTTATCAGTGTTTCTGTCTACAGCATCAGGTTTTTCTGCCCGACTTTCATACAAAACCATATTGACATCTGTTGTTCATTCTCCCTAGAGTGTTCTGTTTTGTCCCCCAGAACTGCTTCTTTTGCCTTATATTCACTTCGTCTCAAAAACCTAAAGACATGTCAAAGCCTAATTATTATACTTGCTGATTGCACTGATCTCATCTCATCTTTATGTTTTTTCACTGAATTCCTATCCACATCATGTCAAATTCAAGTTCAAAGCTCTCTTTGTGCTTCCAGCATTACTCACCATTATTTGTTCTTGCCTTTGTCCCGTTCTAGTGTCTGTCCGGTAGAATTAATATGGGACACTTACTATCCACTTATGGGAAGAACTCTGCAAACCTTCAGTGTCTGAAGGCAGATCAGATCTCTGAAACCATACAGTAATTTCCTCTTCCTTTTAAAGGGTCAAGTCCTTGTAGAGGATCATGACTGTAGAGTGAAACTTATGAACAGATATTACACTGTATCAAAACAGAAAACATCACAGTCACACTTTGCTCCTCCTATTCCTGAAACTTTATCCCCATATAATTGTCTCTGTGGGAGCCAATCACTGTTCTTCTTGGAGAACAAGGACCTAGACTTGAGAAGAGCTGCTATGGTGGGTTTCATTTGGCAACAGTGTGTGTTATTTACTGGCAAACTTTCAAAATACAGTATTGTTTCTGAAAGGGACATAAAAGATGTTGCAAAAATGCCTCTAAGTCAAGTGAAATTGTTGTGGGTTGCTTTCTTCTGTTTTGATGGGTACCAAAACCACCTTTAGGATTGCTCCTTACTGCAGGGAGCTAAAAGAGTTTCCTAAGTACAGACTTTTAAAGATGTACCAGACATGACTGGTCGTGGGATTATCCTACTGGGTACTTAACATAGGGCTTAGCTTGTTGCATGCATATTGTGTTTATAATTGGGGAAAATATGCAAGCATTAATCAATTAGTAAAAAGAAAAATTATGCATTTCCACAAATTTATGAAAAATATATTTGTGAAATTAACATGAAATGGTATATATATATATATAATTTC
>VXAU01005924.1:0-54609 GCA_013399695.1 Formicarius rufipectus
TCTTCCTTGTCTGGCTGGGAAGGTGAGTGATAGAGTGGTTGAGTGGGCACCTAGTGTTCAGCAGAGGTGAAGCCATCACATCACAGCAAGCTCGAAGGGGCTGGCATGCGGGATATGTCATAACCTCACCTCTGGGAGATTCAACTTGACCCTCCACACACACACACACACACACACACACACACACACACACACACACACACACACGTGAGTTGGTTCCAACTCAGTAATTAATATAATAATCCAGTGTATCACAAGATAGATAGTCATTCACTCTGAGGTATGTCTTTGAAGCCAGGGGTAAATAAGATATAAATAACACTCAGGGTTTATTTAAACATGACTCAGCTATTATTTGCCACAGTGCTTCAGTTCTGCTTCAGTGAAGGCCTCTCCTAGTGCTCTCTAATGACTTTCTCAGTTACTTTTACCCTTGTGTGAATATGAGAGAAAAACATCCTTTTTCTCTCCCTCAATAATCTGCAGTCTCTGGAAGTCTGATAACTGGCAGAGCAATTTCAGTCCTGCACATGGGCAAGACCTGTGCACCATCTCTGCATTTGTATGAACACTGAAGACAATTTGTCCTACCTTTAGGTATTCAAGTTGTAGCATCTAATTTTCCAGGCTGACTGTAATAACAAGGAACTGAATCATTAAATTGGGAAAGAGAGTCTCAGACACTTATCTTGAATTTATTCTTTTTTACATAGCCCATTTAAATATTCATTGGACCAGATAGAGAGAAACATAGCATATCTCAGTTTGTAAGTATATCTTGCACCCATAAGCTAGACTAAAAGAATAAAAAAGCCTCACAAACAAGGTGACTTCATATATGCTGGCTAGAAGGATTGATTTCCAGCCCTGCTAACTCCCTGCTATCTCCTTAACAGAGCCTGAGCACTGTCAAGAAGAAATAGCTCTCCTTGTTAAAAGCAAACACACACCACCTCCCACCAGTAGATGGATTCCCAGCCAGACTCAAAGCAATAGCCACTATGGAAACCAAAAAACACCCTCAATCCCCTCCTTCCCTCCATCCTTCTACAGTTCTATCTCTGAGCATGACGTTATATGGTAGGAATATCCCTTTGGCTGATTCAAGTCAATTGTTCCAGCGGTGCTGTTTCCCAACTTCTTGACCACCTTCAGCCTACCTGGGAGATGAGATGGGTAGACTGGGAGAAAGACCTGAACCTGTGCAAGTGCTATCCAGCAATAGGCAAAATATTATTGTGTGTTAGCAGCACTGTTTTAGCTCCAAATCCAAAACACAGAACCATATATAGGCTACTATTAAGAAAATTATCTGCCTGGCAACCAGAGCCAATACATAGATATAATAAGAAAAGTTAATTCTTGTGGTTCTTGACAATAAAATACTCATTAATTACTTGACTAATAAAAAGGCAGAACAACCTTCATTTGTTTCTTCATCTGAATGCCCCTTGGTGGTGGACTAAACACAGGCATTTTTTCCCTTTGGTCCGCTGACTAGTTATGTATTCTCTGCTAATAAATCAGGCATAAGAGTAATTTATTAATATTAACAGAGATGCCATAAATAACCTTGAGTTCTGATTCAATCCTTAAGTCCTCATTCAAATTAAAAAACTAATATGTGTTGTATCAGGCCATTAATAAGAAAAAAAATGTCATGGAAAGGATCTGAAAACAATTAATCTTCCCAGAACAGAGGAACTTTTTCCTATTTCAGAAATAAATTTCTTTATAAACATCTAAATCACCAAAGTGGTCAAAACATGTCCAGTTGTGGCAGGGACATTAAACTCTTCTCCTCAAATTGTTCCACTTTCTATGTCCTGGTTACATATTCATGATGAGTGGAGGCAAAGCAAGAGAAAATAGGCAGACTGACACCTACAGAGCACAATCAGATGTTGCCCAGCAGGTTAGAATTTACAGTTATTCTACCATGTGGGACTATACTGATAAGTGAAGGAAAAAATTCTCAAACCACAGAAACAGCAGCTTAAACCAGTTTTCCTTAAGTCTCTGTGGATCTCAAAATATCCACCAAAGCAGATGGAAATCTGTGCAAACAATGCTTACCTCCAAAATGCTTCCCAGCAACTAGTGTACAACATGGTGTCATGATTCTTGAATAATCATTTGTTCTGTGCAACAGCATACATTCTCTACCTGGTTTCATTAAAATAAGACCACAAACCATGTTTAATCTACCTTAAAATAAGTATGTCTGTCACTGTTCTAAGAAAGGTAAATAAGGATTGATTTAATAGCAACAAAGATGGAATAATGCAGAAAATAGAAGTATGAATTATATCTACAAACCTTAGTAGATTCCATTTAGTTGTACTTAATGCACCTAATTTCTCTATAATACTTTCTGTCCATTTGCCCGAATTCTCCAGAGAGCTACTTGAGCTTTACATAATCTTCATTCTTTCATTGCAAAAAAAATTCTGAAGGGACACATTTAAATGAATAAATGAATTAAAATTTATAGAGAGCAATGTTCATAAACGTGATGGATCTAAGAATAATGAATAAAGGATAAATAATTTATGGCATTTCAGTTTTTCACACACTGCCAAACTGTGAAAATAACATATTTGTTTATTTCCACGCAAATGCAGATCACAACATGGCAAGTCTGAAACAAACAACCAGCTCAGGCAATGCATGGTGATCATTCTGCTAGCAGAAATAGTTTTAAATACTGTAAAAAACAGCAGATGTAGCCATTCAAATAATAGCATTTAATTTGTTACTCATTATTTCATCACTCTCCTTTTTCATTTGTTTTTACCTAGAGTAATGGGTTTTATCAGCTAGAGAAACGTATGTTACTGTGGGTTTATCTACTAAATAGCACAACTGAAGGAACTTCATCCACTTATTCTAGATGGTCATTGTTGACATCTGCCTTTTCATTATGGCATTTCTCCAAGGATAAGTGTATCTGAGAAGTTGGTTTTTCATTCTGTCCTTTTCCCAAGGTATTAAATACCAGCCAGTTTTCACTCTGAAGCTCTATAGCTACATTAATGCAATCATATACCAAAACTAAGAATAGGCATTACTAGGGAAAGATAATCTACGCTGTATTCAACTCAGTTTCTACCTACATGTCGTACTGTACTGTGTCCCTCTACTACATTAACCACTTCCATTACAGGTTCTAAGTGGCGGGTGGAAAGAGCATGTTTAGAGCTACATAGATAAACTCTTAACTGTATTTCAATCTTTTATGGAGTCTATAATCAAATATAAGTTATTAATTCCTCTCACAATTAATATCATACCTCATCTCTAGTCTGAGTGTGCATGTTTTCAGCTTCAAGGCACTGACCTTTTCTATAGGTTTGTCACTATATAAATATGGTTCCCTTAATTTTCCCTTCAATAGACTAAAAAGACCAAGTTTCTTTAACATCTCACATCAGCAATCATCAGCTGGTTTGCTAAGTCCCTACTTTTATCAGACAGTGATTCCAGTTTCCCAACAACCCTTAGACATCTTCTATATACCTTTTCACTTGGTAAAAGCTCAGTACAAACATCTTGTTTCATGGTAAAGCTACTCCCCCGCCACGCTTCCTACGAAAACCCTAGGCTGCTGATCTTGCTTTACATCCCTGTTTCTTTCTCTCTCTCATCTGTCTGCCTGCATTTGTCTGCTCTCTCTTACTCTCAACAGAGTGAATTAGCCTTTTGTCAGGTCTGAACTGCCACAAGATTGTTTTGGGTCCTCTCATTAAAAGTTAATAGGAGTATATATGTATTACACCTCATTAAAACAGTATATACTTAGCTAGCAACTACAAAGTGTATATATCAGCAGTTTTAATGGAAACATCACCTTGCTTTCCTTCCATTTCCTCCATCTAGTGTAATTAAGCAGTGATTTCAATAATTAGGACATGTAAAAGAAAAACATCAAGGTCATTATATATCAACTATGACAAATATTATTCTCCATGGAGAAGTTTTTCTCATGATACATAAGAAGCAACACAGAATTTATTCTGTCTGTATTTATGATAATTTGAGATTAAGAATAATTCATCTATGTCAGTCTGCAAGGGCCTGAATTTTTATCTGTGTATGTATATTTAAAGCTGAAACCCCTTAGGGAAAATTATTGGTTTTAATCCATTATCATAGTTTATTTCAGGTATGCACAGAGGTTATTAGACTAAGCATTTACATGATTTGAATAGTCTTACAGTAACGACTATAGAAACACAGTTATGAAAAGTGAGTTTGTAAATTTTGTGAACCAGTTCTAGAAATTATCTGACAAAAACCAAGTTAAACATGCAACCATTTTGCACACACAAGATGAAGATTTAATACTATTTTTTTCTAAGACATCCACAGTACCTAAAGAGTTCCTAAGATGATTTGTTGCTCATTGTTGATAAGATATTTACATAGATGCTTTATGCAGTCTCAGATAAGGAGAGCTTTCATTAACCAAGAGAAATACTGAAGTGCCTGTAGCCCAGCTAAATCATACAGAAAATAATTGCATCAGAGACAGAAGAATGGTTCTCATGAACAACAAAAGACTTGTACCAGATTTCAACTAACTTGTTAAATTAAGATCCTCTCCAGTATATAAAAGTAGTCTTAACTAGGAATGCCATTCACTTGTTCATGATCTCAAAAATAATCATCAAAAAATAATATACTGCATTGATATTATGACAGCAATTAGTACCTTCTTCAAATGTCTGAATAGTACAGGATTGAATTAGCTACTCAGGCCATTGCTAAAGCACAAGTGTTAAGTCTCTTAACTCTGTTCAGATAACCTAGCAATGGTATAAGAATCAATAGAGTCTAGCATACTTAATACCCCATAAATCTAAGCTCTTACATACATACATTATTTATTGTGTGCCACAATATTACTGCTCTCCAAAGATGTGTATCAAAATTAGCCTTTTGGAACTCCTCCAGTGCTAAGAAAAAAGCTTTTGAAATTAATATATTGCTCTTTAAGTGAGTGGGTGTTTAAGCTTTTGTTATAGCTTTTCTGTTTGGGGAGTATATGAATAAACTTATTGATTTCAGAGTTTCTTGTATAATTTTAAAGGCAGACTTGCAAGATTGCAGACAATGTGTGACCACTGTCTGCTACTCTCAAAATACAGCTATTAACAGAATTAATATTTGACATTTGTAAGGTCACATGAAATTGTTAAGAACACTCATTCTGATCTTGTGAATCACTTCGACTACTGCATTTTGCAAAATATTTCTGCACTGAAAAGGATTGATGTAGAGCCATGATTCAGCAGTGTTCTGCACAATGAATACAGCACTGATTATTTAGTATTCACCAAATGGGAACTTGTTTTCTTGAATTTTGTGATGTTCTGTTAATATTGCTCTTCTAATTCATAGTATCTCTAGAATAGAATAGAATAGAATAGAATAGAATAGAATAGAATAGAATAGAATAGAATAGAATAGAATAGAATAGAATAGAATAGAATAGAATAGAATAGAATAGAATAGAATAGAATAGAATAGAATAGAATAGAATAGAATAGAATAGAATAGAATAGAATAGAATAGAATAGAATAGAATAGAATAGAATAGAATAGAATAGAATAGAATAGAATAGAATAGAATAGAATAGAATAGAATAGAATAGAATAGAATAGAATAGAATAGAATAGAATAGAATAGAATAGAATAGAATAGAATAGAATAGAATAGAATAGAATAGAATAGAATAGAATAGAATAGAATAGAATAGAATAGAATAGAATAGAATAGAATAGAATAGAATAGAATAGAATAGAATAGAATAGAATAGAATAGAATAGAATAGAATAGAATAGAATAGAATAGAATAGAATAGAATAGAATAGAATAGAATAGAATAGAATAGAATAGAATAGAATAGAATAGAATAGAATAGAATAGAATAGAATAGAATAGAATAGAATAGAATAGAATAGAATAGAATAGAATAGAATAGAATAGAATAGAATAGAATAGAATAGAATAGAATAGAATAGAAAATAGAATAGAATAGAATTATTCCAATTGGAAGGGACCTACAGTGATCATCTAGTCCAGTTGCCTTACCACTTCAGGGCTGACAAAAAGTTAAAACAAAGTTAAAAAAAAAGTTAAAACAATGCCCATTTTATCAAAGGCATTGTCCAAAAGCCTCTTAAATACTGACAGGCTTGAGGCATTGACCACCTCTTTAAGAAGCTTGTTCCAGCATTTGATCACTCTATAATTAAATAAGTGCTTCCTAATGTCCAGTGTGATCCTCCCCTGGTACATCTTTGAACCATTTCCACATGTCCTCTCACTGAATCCTCTCCTCTCCCCGTCCTCAGGAAGCTGTACAGAGCAATGAGGCCACCCCTCAGCCCCCTTTTATCTAAACTTGATAAGCCTAAATTTCCTGGGCAGTCCTAAGAGGGCATTCCCTCCAGCCCTTTCACCAGCTTTGTTGCCCTTCTCTGGATACACTCAAGGACCTTCACACCCTTCTTAAACCTTGGGGCACAGAACTGCACACAGCACTCCAGGGGAGGCTGCACCAATGTAAAACTGGTGATGTTGTGTTTGATGAACCCCAGGATGGGGTTTGTCCCCTTGGCTGTCAGCTGTTGATCCTGCTACCAGCCAGCACCCCTAGATCCCTATTTTCAGGACTGCTCTCCAGCCACTCCTATCCCATTTTATATTTGTGTCTGGTGTTGCTCCATCATAGACACAGAATCTGATATTTGGACTTGTTAAATTGCATCCTATTAATCATTGTTCAATGCTCCAATCTATCTAGATCCCTCTGCAAGGCCCCTCATCCCTCAAGAGTAAGTAATTTTCTTATAAACACATTTGCTGTGCATCTATTAGGGTAAATTATCTAGAAATCAATCAGGTCAGTGTGCTTTTATGTTTTTTAGGTGCACAGTTTTTATGCAAAATTGTATAGGATTGTATTTTTCACTGAGAATAAATCCTAGCATGAACATCAACTTTGTTCCTTTTGCAAAGACTTGAAACTACAGAGTCATTATCATGAACACACATGATTTGTGGAAAGCAGAGTTATCAAACCTATGCTCTCCTGCAAGCTACACAAAATATCTATTATATAGCCTTTTGCTGTTTGCTGGAAATATTGCATGTCAGACACCATCAAGAATAGTATCTTAAACTTGTAATACTTACAGTTCTTTGCACCATAATAAGGTTTAGAATAGCACTTATAGTTTCATTGGCCATACTTTCATTAACATGGTGCAGACCTCTCTATATGTCCATATTTTGTTCCCAGAATATTTATTGCAACAAAATTTATTTTCTGTAATCTATTCACTGAACAAATTCCATTTCTTTCTTTAAGCACTAGGACCTGCAAGGATGACTTCCTCACTTGTAAAGTGTTTTCATTTGTAGACCAAATTTATCATAATCTCCAAGTAGCCAAGCCACTTGATAGCATGCTTTCCCCCATATTTTACTATTATTATGGGGTGCAATTCTGATCTAATCTACACCAAAGTACCTACCCCAGCTCGTGTTGCAGGCATGGCTGCAGTGCCACGTTTGTGTCATTCAGCGGCAGAGAGGAAAAGGTGAGGTCTTCCCCTGGTGCTCTGACCCACGTGGGCTCCCAGGATTGCTCAACAACCTGACATTATTGGTTTTTTGTTTGCTGTTTTTTTCTTTAATGTTAATCTGAAATGGGCAGTGGCCGTTGGTCGAATGGTGTAAGTCGCCGCCTGTGGAGCTGACTCCTCCTCTGAGGATGCCAGTTCGAATCCCGAGGAACTCACTGTTACCATCTGAGCATGCTCGGCCGTGGCAAAATGAACCTCAGGAGTAAAGGGACTGGGGCTAATTCTGCGCACACTGTGCCTCACCTAGAAAATCCATTGCACAGGCTTATCCCAAAATCTTCGTTCACAAAGTCTAGCCAAAAACAACAACAACACCAAAGTATGACATTTAGGCTAGAAACCAGTAAAAGTATGTTGCGACGGAAAAAATAAAGCTAAATAAAGTAATATGAAGAATTGAGATCTGAAGTTTAATTCATGCATAGATCCTTTAAACAAAGGCAGAAATGCTTTGTTAAGACTCATTTTATCTAACTTTAATAAAAGTTAGTTATTTGGTATAAAGTAAAACATTACTTTTTGGTGAATGAAACATGGTAAATAACTAATGAAGATGATTTATCCCACCCTAAAAAAAAAAAAATAAATAAATCTGAGATAGGTGGATAAAATTTGTGACTGAAAACTCTGAAGGTAACTGTGTATATCCAGTAGAGAATACCTAAACATCTCAATTAGAGTGGGATAGTTTTCATGGTGTTTTCTATTAACTGTCTAAAGGTCGGACTTTTTAGTCCAATGTAATTTTCTCTATTCTATTCATATTCATTACAGACACAAAAATAATTTAGGGTAGTGGGCCCTTATTTCTGCTTACCTTAGTAACTTAGATGGAGATACAGAATCATTTAGGTTGGAAAAGATCTCTAAGATCACCAAGTCCAACCATTAATCTAGCACTGCCAAGTTCACCACTAAACCATTTCCTAAAAAGAGTGATATCCTATCCAACTATGAGTCATGGATCACAGTATTAGGAACTAGTAGCTTGCAGCATGGCAGAAAATGGATTTGGAAGAATTACTCATTTGACTCAGACTGTAAAACATAGGAAAATAGAACATTTCCTCTGGTAATGTATTAAGTAGTGAAATTATGCTCTTTGAAACAAAGTAGTCAGTAGATGGACAATAAAAGGAAAGTTAAAGAAAGAGCTAAGCAGCCAACCTGACACCAAGATGGTGAAGGAGGTTAAGGAGCCAACAAAATATCTTTCTTGTTTTGTTACCTTTATAAAGGCAACAAAACTTCAAGGGGCTGGCTGTAAAAGGCTGATAAGAATATTAAGACAGAGCAATTAATCCATGTGCAAATTATTCACATGACCAAATGTCTTGCATCCCATTAAATTTGTCTTTTAGATTTCTGAAGTTAAATTCACACTCACATTTTTTTCCCTCTATTTTTCAAAAATGTTTGAACAAGCCAGTGTGTAGCACACTAGCTCACCAGTTTCCTGGAATCAAGATGGATTTTAGTTTGAAAAGACAGTCATTACACTATCCAGACTATTAGATACAACTTAAGCAATATCATTAAACTACAGAATGCTTGGAAGGGATCTTAAAGATATTTAGTTCCAAACTCCCCTGCCATAGGAATGCCAACCACTTGATCAGGTTGCTCAGGTCACCATCCATCCTGGCCTTGAACACTTTAAGGAATGGAACAGTCACATCTTCTCTGTAGAGCCTGTTCCAGTACCCCACCACCTTTATAGTAAAGAAATTCTTCCTAACATCTAACCTAAATCTCTCCTCTTTAAGCTTAAAACTATTTCTCCTTGTCCTATCACTATTTCCCTAGGTAAAAAGTTACTGCCCCTCCTTTTTAAAAGCTCCTTTTAAGTACTGGAAAGTTGCTCTAAGGTCCAAAACCTTCTCTTTTCCAGGATGAACAACCCCACTTCTTTCAGCCTGTCTTCACAGAAGAGGTTCTGCAGCTCTTCAATCATCTTTGTGGTCCTCCTCCGGACCCACTCTAACAGGTCAATGCCTTTCCTTGCTGAGTACCCCAGACTTGGAGACAACACTCCAGGTGGTATCTCACAAGGCCAAAGTACAGGGTGAGAATCACCTCCCTCATCCTGCTGGCCACTCTTCTCTTGATGCAGTCCAGGCTACAGCTGCCTTTCTGTTCTGCAAGAGCACATTGCTGGCTCATGTTCAGCCTCACATCCACCAGCATCCCCAAGTCCTTCTTGGCAGTGTTGCTCTCAATGAGTTCACCTCCCAGGCTGTACTCACATCTGGAATTACCCTAAGCAGGTGCAGTACCTTGCACTTGTACTTGTTGAATCTCATGAGTTTCTCTTGAGCCCACTTTTGAACTTGTCCTCTGGATGGCATCTCTTCTTTATGTTGTGTCAACTGCACCTCTTGGCTTGGTGTCATATGCAGACTTGCTGAGGGTGCACTTGATCTCACTGTCTTACTGCCTATGTCATTAATGAAGACATTGAAGAGCATCAGTCCAAAGACAGAGCCCTCAGGGACACCTCTCATCACAAGCTTCCATCTGGACATAGACCTTAGTGCTTGCAGACCACAAATCTCTGTTTGTTTGCATCCAGCCAATTCCTTATCCACCCTTCAGATTCATCTCTCTCCAATTTGGAGATAAGGATGTCATGTGGGACCACGTCAGAGGCCTTACACACATGTATAACAACAAACAGTATAACAGCTATTAGGCCTATATTACTGAAAGCAGTAAATTAATCAGAATACTTCGATCCAGAGCTTCCAGAATCTGATTCATAGAGTGAGTCTCTAAATTTCAACACCTAAGAGACAATCCTCATTTAGACATTGAAAGCCCTATTATTGTCTAGACAACCCTGGAGGACTCAAACACTAAAATTCTTTGTTCCGAGGACTTTAGGACCTCCAATACGCAAGCTGAAATCAATGTATCCTCATATGCAAAGTCCTTGAATCTTCATGAAAATGTTATCTACAAAGGCAGTGTGGCTCTTGCGCAGTCTTTCCTGTCATTATTTGTCTCTGGCTGACCATACCATTCCATTTTTCAAAAGAGAAATAAGGGTCTCTGCAGAAAAAATGGTAATTTACAAAATTAATATTATCCATTTTTTGCTTTTTTTTAATGAATAAAGGAAGAGGAGAGGTTACAGAATTTGGTCTTTATCTTAGCTTTTTCACAGTCTCATTGCCTTTTCTCTCATTAATATTGTGAGGGAGAAGGGACTTGTGAGACTAGAAGAAGACAAGGAAGCCCATGTGGCTTTATCTTAATCAGATCTGAGCTCAAGCTGTCTGCAAACACTGAGGGGAAGATCTGTCCCATAATTTTAAATTACTGATTATAACATCAAAATGCTGTTTACAATTTCAAATTACTAAGTATGAAATTCATGTTACTTTAGCCATTTAAAGCTTTCATATCTAGACCAAGCTTATCACTGAAGAGACTTTTCCAGTCAATGAAAGTAAAGAGGTTCCTTCAGGGTGATCCAGCCCATCTGCCTTAGGCACAGTTTCCATGCTGTGGTACCATTTCCTCTTCAGTAGCCACAACAGGAGGGCTAGACCAGCAGCAGAGGCAAGACCCATAACTTTTAAGATGTCTACAGTCAAATGTAATTAATCTCATACAAAACCACACAAATATAATAGGTCTGATAGCACAAAGATGATGAGAGTGAGAACCAACCTCAGAATGCATCAGTAAACTGTTAGCTAGGGGTCCAAAACTGGCAAGGTTGCATCAGCTTTGTGTCCTTGCATCCACCAGCAGTTGTGCTGGGTATGTGTTCCCAACAGGCACATGGACATAGGCACACGGGTGCTCCCCTGTGCACCCCATGCTGAAACACACACCTCTGGACACATGGGTCTGTGCACATGGACGCACACACAGCACTCACAGAAGCATGAGCAGCACCCATGGCCTCATCCACTCACCAGTGCACACATCCAAGCCCCCACACACCTGCTCCAACTCCAGCTGCTGACTCATCATGGACACGTGGGCCCCAAGCCCTGGTCCCATTTCAGAGGGTGCATTGAGAACCCCAGACAAACACATGCACATGCACCCACATGTGAAAGACCCCTACAGACAGGAAGAGTGTTTGCAATGGCATTTAGTAAGAGGAGAGGACAACCAACACTGACGAGGTGTAGGTCATGGCTGGCCAAGGGTACTGACCAACCTGCAGCACCCAACTATTTTTACCTCCTTATCCTGTAGTTTTTCCAAACTTGGTCTTCCCCAAAGCATTGAGATCCAGCTCTGCCTCTATTTTCTTCCCTAAATGTCCTGTAAAAAATTCTGTGCAATCCCAAGGTGCTCTTCCCCTGCATCCTGTGCTATGCCCTATCCCGTTGGGCAGTGATCTGACACCTCAGCATGAAAGGTGCTCCAGAGGATCACTCAAGATGAGATTGACATATTGATGGTTTCACACATGGATCATGGAGCTGAGAATCTCCTGGGACAGGCCTGGGAGCTGCCCAGGCAACAAGTTCCCTTCACTGAATCCCTAATTTGAGTTTCTGTCTGTCCTTTTTTCTCTCTGCTACCCTAGGCTGATGCAGATGGGCCTTTGAAAGGTTTGTGGCTCCTTTGGTGGGTGTGAGACAAGCCAGAGCAGGGTATGAAATATTTCCCCACTTTTTCTCTCTCCTTTCTTTCGGTGGGTGAGCAGAAGAATTTTAGTCACATAACCTAACACTGTATCCCTCTCTCACAGTGAGAGAAAAATAATTTAAATATATGTTGGATAGCATACAACTTAATACAGGATCCCTTATATAATATTCAATAAATAAATTCATAGGAAAACATTTTATTAATTTGTAGGTTGAGAGTTTGACTAAAGAATCTTGTATTCAAAATCATATTGCTTTTTTGAATGCACAGTGTTGTAGATACCTTGAAATTATTTCTAGAAAATACTTGGAAGTCTAATGGCAAGAAGGCTAAAAAAATGTTTCAAATTTCATACACAGCTTGATGCCTTCTCGAGCTAATCTGAAAGTGTTTTCATTTAAATATCTATGAATAGTAATTTTTATAGCCTATTAGTTAATGTGTGAGAACATATGGATGTCTGGAATCACCTGAATAGTTCTTCACAATTAGCCAAATCCAACATCTCTATGATGCCAAAAGTCCCGCAAAAACACTTGAAAAACAACATTACTAGAAACAGATGAAGTAGACTCTTTGTTAGAAGTTTCCAAGGTGCACAACAAAAGTACACACAAGCACATCAGCCAGATGATAGCTTTTATTAACTTTCAGTAACTAACATATTTGATATCTATAGACAACCCATGGTACCATTTTCCCCTAGTCCCACCCTCAGAACTGCCCCTTGGAGCCTCACCCAGGGCTCTGCCCTGACTCTCCTATTTTGTTTACAAGATATCTTATTGTCTCAGTTGGAGTTCTTACAGGTGTCCTTTAAAACAGCGTGCCTTTGGTAATGGGTGTTTAACAGAATTTCAAGAATGTGTGAGAAAGTGCTCAGTAACTTCTAAATACCACCTAAAAAATGAGAAGCTTAGGAAAACTTATTTAACATATAGAACTGCAAGAAAATCTACAAAACACACACTAAAATCTTTAGGCATCAACTAGTCTCCTCAAAGAGACTGTCCTGAACTAAAGTAGTGATTTCCAGTAATGAAGTCCTGATTGTGATCTCAGATTGCTTACAAAGATAGTACTGCCAGTTGTCAGTGCAACTGTTCTTAATTAGGATAAATTCATCAAAAACAAAAGTAAAACTTGTTGCTCTCAGGAAATAAAAGCATAAGAGAGAACAATTTTTTTTTTTTCTTTCTTAACATGAAAGGTGCTTAACAAGAAGGTGATGGGAGTTGTTTGGTACAGTTTAGACCAACTCTTGATCAGACATTTTTATCTGATCAAAACCACATTCAGTGTTCAGATCCGAATGTCGAAATACTTTTCTCTGGGAAGTCTGCTGTACTGGTTCCTGTACACCCAACAAGTTTATCAAAAACACCAGTAATGACAATGTGAAGATTGATAAGAGAAGAAATGGTGGTGGGTATTCAACAACACATTTCCAAAGGTAAGGCACAATATAATGTCAGGGAGCAAAGCTGGATTATAATTTCCAATGCAGCACTGTCTTACACATTGTTTTTAAAATGGAAAATGACTGCAAAGTGCTGTATAGTTAGTCTGCATTACCTGCCATGGTTATTCCTGGGTATTCATTGTAGATCTTTAATGATTTTTCGTATTTGAAGTAGTCAAATTTAAGGCAAACTTGTTTGAAGTTATTTGTGCACTTGTATTAGCCCTACAAACCCACTCAAAAATCTTTTGCTCTGCAATTTTGAGGCAGACCAGGGACAATATTTTCAAGTTTAAGAATCACTTTTATCTCTACCAGATGTTCATGGACTGAATTCTTTATTACTGATTGTTTTGCCAATATAAAGGGTATATTTCCCTTTTTCTGGACAAGTAGATTAGTTTGAGTGATGCTGTATTTAAACAAATATAACACTACAAAGATAGATACGAGACTACCTTCAAGTGCATTTTCCTCACTTACTTGTCCCACAGTGCACATACGCTTCAGTTGATCTACCAATTGGCCAATACTGCTGAGAGGCAAATAAAATTGCTGTAAGGTACAGATACAGTCCCAGCTCTCCTCTTGGAAATCTCCTGTGGAAAGCAAGAGTGGCACATGAAGCAATGGATTATCTACTCAGAGAGACATTGAGAAGCCAATGTTGATGACAGAAATTATCTGTAAAGAAAAATAATTACAAAAAATCAGTATCATCTACAAAACTAATCTGCAAGGAACAGTTCTACCTAATGTGCTAGGAAAAAACCTCTTTCAAGTATTAGAATTGTAAAATATTATTTTTTTTTTTTATTTATTACTGTGGGGATAGAATAGCCTACTTGAATGGTGATTTTCTTCTCCTTTGGGAGCAATACCACAAAGGATCTTCAGTGATTTGTTATCATGTGTGCTAGATATGGAAAGACACACTGAATTATCAAAGCATAGTTTCTTAAAACATTGTATCAAAAGTATTAAATCTTGCACTCAAAATAAACAGATAAAAAAGTCAAAACTAAACTATAGCAAAGTGCTTCTTTATTACGTAAAAAATATTTTTTACCAATTTTTAAGAATTTAAAATTTTTGTGTCTCTACAAATCTTGCCAATTAAATGGCAAATTTGCTTAGTGAGTGGAAATAAAAACATGGAGAAAAAGAAAAAGATTCGAAGTAACTAAATATTGTATAAGCAGGCTTCACATAAAAATTTCTATAAAAATGTATGCAGATTATACATGTAGAAATTATTTTTTTCATTTCATTTAGAATTTAACTTTATAAGTGATAGGCAGATTTCAAAAATATTTTGAATGTATAATTTAATCACATCCTGTACTAACTTTTGTCTCCATAAAGGGAGACGAGTGATACCCCATAAAGGGCTGACACCCCAGAGGAGATGACAGTACCTCTAATTCAGTGGAAATGCTTCACAATGAGGATTACTAATCTTTGATCATCATCTATTCAAATGGAGCTTCTTTGAATTCAAAGATACTTGCCCTTTTGCCAAAGGAAGACAGGGTCTTCTAATTTTTATTTTAGGGGAAATGTAACTAAGCAACAGATAACCAGATGGAGGACTTTGATCACTGGAGGAGATTGCTATGGGAGATATCAGACAAAGTGGAACTCGGTGGAAGGGATTCACAAAGATAAAGGAAGATGAAGCAGAAAAAGAAACAGCAGAACATGCTTTCATGATAGAAAAGTCCTTTTGAAAGCAACAAGAGTGACGTGAATAATGGACTTTCAGGTAGGTTGTTCATCTTAAAATGGAGGAAAAGAAAAATCTTTTCCCAGCTGACCTGAAAAATAATGTTTAATTTTTTCACAAAAAAGTAAAGCAACAAAAGCCCCAAAATCCAGCCTTATTATGACTCTCCCAAGACACCATCGATCTTTAAGTTAAACAAAAAAACTCACTATGTGTGTTATTTCCTAACATTTCTTTTACATTTTGGCATCTTAGGCTGATTTAGAAATGAGTAGTTCATATATCTTCCTGATTGTTTTGTGGATGAAACTGTCCCTGGATTTCTGAATTTCAGTTTTGTATTTTCAGTAAATTTTCTGTTTGCTGAACTAATTTCACCCAGCTTTCAACACGTATTTCTGTTAATTCTTTCATTTTTACTCTACCTTAATTCTTTACTTTTTTTAATTTTAGCCTGTTTAAACCAATTTCCTTCTCCTGACATTCTTATAATGGCTGGGGTTTTCTTTATGTCAAAGTATCTTATATTAAATCTTTCCAAGTTGACAGTTAACATTATTTATGCTTTTTGTAAAAAAAAAAAAAACTCTGATGTTTTATTTACTGTAACTTCCACAAAATGTGCAACTAATTGGTTTTCAATTTAGTACTTGTACTAGACAAGAAATACCATCAATGACAAACCTAAAATTTGAAGGCCACTACTTCCATATACCATAAAAACAAAGCAAACAAAAACCAAAACAACCACTACCCCAACAATCAAACCAAAAAAAAAAAAAAAAAAAAAAAAAAAAAAAAAAAAAAAAAAAAAAAAAAAAAAAAAAAAAAAAAAAAAAAAAAAAAAAAAAAAAAAAAAAAAAAAAAACAGAAGCAAACAAAAAAAACAGATTACAAATCAGTCACCTTTTTTTGAGACTTGAAATCATTATACTATAGCCGCAAACAGCCCAGCTGCAACAACTGGAGGGAAGCTTTCAAAGTTGCTAGGAAGGCTGGCAGCTCCCTGAGCAGCAGCTGAGATCAGAAACCTGAGCCAGGACTACACAAGTTTTATCTTTGTCTCTCAGTCACATCTCAGTTCCAGCTGGATCTGGGAGCCCTATTCACAGCTGCACTTGCCTAGAAAGGCAAAACAATGTGTGCTGGAAGGCCTCTTGCTTCTATGCTGCAATCAGTATCAAAAGGCAATTAAGCAGTTTCCCTTTTGCTTTCAATTTGGTTCCATTAAGTCATCTCCACCAGCTTTGACTTAGGCAGCAGACATAAACACAAATATTTTGCCTCTGGAACAGGAAACTTCCAACTAACTGTTGAATATTTTCAATACAATTTCATGTAAAGAGTTAAATCCTTCACCCTCAAGGGCTGGACATCTACTCTCATTAGGAAATTATTTTGTTTTTTGTCATTTGCTAATAACAAAGTTATTTTGTTTGAAACTCCTTATTTAAAGAAAATAACCTGTATTAAAAAAAGCACTTACATGGGAGAACATCCCATTTGAGAAAACATGATCTCCTTAGAGCAAGAAGAAAGAATCTGCCCAGGGTAAAGGTTAAAATTGTTAACAGCTTTTCCCCAACTGTAAAAAAATTATATTTTGCATTAGCAATCTAAAATTATATAATTTTGATGAAAACAATTTTCCTTATAAATAATTATGCAGGACAACAGTTTTCTATGCCAAGAACTGATATAAACACTTGATATTATATAATGATTATCCTTGCTGTCTGAGGAACACAAACTCAGAAATCATCCTAACATTTTTAAGTCTGTGATAATGAGTTTCTATTATTTTAGTACTTCTTCCCTGATTTTTCTCCTAAGGTTACTATAGAACTCTAACTCTCTCAAATGAGATGTTCAAAAGTTTTTGCAGTATCAGTTTCCTGGGAAGTAGGTATTGGGCAGTTACAAGCAGTGTCAATCTCAGAATAAGACTGCAACTTTTAAAAAGCACAGCTTTGAGCAGACAAAGCCAAACACTTTCAAAAATCAAAATTAATATTTTTTGTCATGCCATTTGTTCATTATTTTAAATAGCTAGAAAAAAAAAATTAAAATACTACAGTCTTCCTCAATTATCTTGTTTTTCAAACATGAGCTCCAGGTTCATCACGAACTGAGGTGACAAAGTCTTGTAAAAGCTGCTTGCAGTAACCCTGGGAGAACCAAGTGCTGCACAGTCTCCTTTCTACCTCTAATCTGACTTCCACTTTGAAGAGCCATGCAGCAACAGCTCAGAATATTTTTAAATCATTCACCCAGTCTTGAACAGCAATCCACTTTGCATTACCACAATCTGATCTCAGAACCAGACAGTGATCTCAATGCAGCTTTTTTATGACTATCACTGATTTATAAAAATAGACATGCATAATGTAAAGATGAGATCTTTCCCTTTGACTGTTCCTTATTTTCTTTTCCAACATCATATTCCTCAACCCTTTAATTTATAAAGACTCTTGTATCTCATAGTTCTCTGTTACATCGCTCCTTTTTCTCATTTATTTTGTAGTTATTTCTCTCCTTATCTCTACAGCTTCTCAAGACGGGAGTATCTCATTAAAACAAAATTGAAACTGTTAACCTCCCTATTCTCAGTAGTTTGTCAAGGTCTTTAATGGACACAAGAATGCAATCACATACCCACCAACTTTTAGAAACCTAGAATAACTTTTTAGAAAAGTTGAATATTTAAAACAGAACTAGGTAATGCAATTTTTGTCTCCATCATGCTCTAAACAGTCCCAGGACACAGTATGTTCTAGACTCAGGGGCAGAGCTAGAAGAGGAACCTTAATATGAATACAAGAAAGAAAATAAGACTGGATTTACTTTGCCATTAAGCAAAATGCTCAGTAAAACAAGGTTAATTTGAGAAGTGTATTTGCATATTAATTATAGAACAGACTGTGCTTTACATACCATATTTCTTTGGAAAAGATGGTTAAATTGCTCCTTTTGGTAAACTGACAGCAAAACTGAGTCTTTGGAAGAGACCATCATTCCTTCTCCACCACACTGCATAAGGCCCATTCTCAGGCTGTCCCTTAGTCAGGGTGGACGTACTCATCTCTGCTGGTTTGCTCATCAAATTAGAGAGATCGTTGATGACCCAGTTAGAATTTAGTCTGCCTTTTAGTATAATCTTTCAAGACTCTTTTTACAGGATTTCACATGATGGAGTTTTTGTCAACATGTTTTTACTTAATTCTGTAAAGCTGTCTGAAGTCTGCTCTGAGGTTTGGTCCCTATGTCTCTAGGCAGAATTCATTACAGGGGAAAAAGAATTAAACAGTCCCTATGAGAGAAAAAGAGCATCAGGCAGAGAGCAAATAGGACAAAGAAGAGACTGTGAAATTATCTTCCTAAAATGCCTGCAGCCTTCCTATCTGCCTACTGAAACAAATATTAGAAAATAAGATCTCTGTGCATTCAAAGGTTAAAAACAAAGTCAAGAATAATAGCCAGGGCAAATATTTGAAGTACAAAAATGGAAAGTAAATTTGAATTACTTTGAGTAAGATTACATTTTCAGTTAACAAAGGGAGCTAAATGAGCTGAGTATAACTGGAGTTTGGTGAAGCATTTAACACAATGTGTCACAAAATTAGACTTACAGAATTAAACAAAATGAAACCAAGGAAGTATATTGTATTATGAGTAGTGGTTCAAAGATGATTGATACAAGGTAATTTTAAACAGAAGAACATGCTTTAGGTGAACTCTCTTCTACCTCTAAAACTTGTGATAGGTCCATTCTGGTTAGCAATTCTACACTCATGCTGAAAGAAGCGGAAAGATCGCATAGTAATTGTTCTGATAGATGATAATTAACTAAGAGAACTTGTGAGTACACTGAAGCAGAAAATACAAAAAGGAGTATAAGGCGTTTAAGATTATCAGTGAAATACAATTCCCTTAGGGACAGATCCTCCACAGGAATAATATTAATAATAAAATTAAAATAAAATTTTCCTTCCTAGGGAAAAAAAAATACATTAGGAAGCTAATGCTGTAATAATTATGGTGTTCTTGATGCTTGGCTAACACTCACCTACCGAGAACCCAACACAGACTTCATCTGCCTAAGGGGCCTTGGTCTTCTCACAGCCTTGCTCTGGCATCTTCTCTCCTAAAACTGAGCTAGTTAGTGATAAACATCCTCCCCAAAGCAAATTTTGTTATACCTTTCCAGAACATTTTTGTGCAACATTCTTCCAACTCTGAAACACAAGCCCTTAGTAGGCTGACAAGACATATCAAATTGACCTCTGGCATGGCTTGCACTGCTGTTTCGCCCTGTGTTTTCCCTTGAAACATGAGAACTATTGCAGGCAGAAGTTAAAATCATTTGTTTTGACAATGTAAAATTAGGGAACTGGCTGTTTTCACCTATTGACTGACTTAGTCCTTAACTAAACTATTCTCCAATGACTAGCTTAGTATGAGGAAAAGACACTATCTTCTTCCTGGAAGGAATGTGTTCAAATAAGTCATGTTTTTAATGCATTGAATCATACATTTAATGTAAAACTTACAGCCTTCTACTCATGTGTTCCTCAAACATACGCAAAGGATTAATGCCTTTGGTTCATTATTGATTCTTGTCTCAAAAGGGAACCCTTATGCAGTCTCTGACTGTCTCCATGAAACTAATCCTCACTGCAAGCCATTTAAACTCACGTGCACTGAATTACACCCTCCTGGCAGATGTTGCTATCAGGTAGCCCAGAGCTAAGTCAAATAAATCTGGTATGTAAGTTACTCTACTCTCACATTTTTCAGGTCCCAAACAGAGATAGTGTGTCTTCTATCACATTTCTCTGAATCAGTATCCTGATATCAGTAAACAAACTTGGAAAGCTCCCTACCTGTTTGGGAGAGGACCTGAAAATATGTGCTTGCTGTTTTGGTTTGAAACCCTCCATGCCTTCTTCAACCTCTGCTCTGGTTAATATAGTCTGCAGTTTTCCGAGAAGCAGACCTTCAAAAAATTAAATCTAATCAATACATTGATTGCCTAGATCTGGTCCATACTCTATTAAAATTTGACAAGTATTTCAGTCAGCAGCTGTAATAAGCAAAGTGCATTGAAATTTATATCTGTAAATATCTGACCATGTGTATAACAAATCATAAGTTATAGCAAAAAATAAAATCTGTGTTCTTGTGGAAGGGGATACTCCAGCTTCCTTTTGGCAGTTGTAACTAGTGTGTGGTGCATTTCAGCATATTTAAAGAAAGAATCTTTTTACATCCACACACTACTTCTGAAATTGTCTTCTCTGTGAGAGCATACTGACATTAGCTTATGCTATTAATTTTGATAGATTTGTTTTTGTTATTTGAAAAAGAAAATTCAAATCTCTTCCTTTAAAGCATCTTTGGGCCATCTAATTTTTGTTCATACTGTATTCCTGCCTCAGGAATAGGGTTGCCACGAGTACCAAACTCAGTTTCTCATTCCTTATTCTTAGTCCTTATACTTTAGCCATTATACTAATTGGACATCACTGTAGAGGTGTGTTTTAACCACATTTCAATACTTAGACTGAACACAAATATTTTTTGAAACTTCCTACTGAGAAACAATTTTTCCCCTTTTTTGCCTAAGTCACTACAGTGTATGTGAGGACAATGCACTTGAATATGTTAACTTGCTGTCTTCTGTTCCAACTTCACCATTTTCATTTTTTAGACATTACCTATAATAGTTTATCTTTAAACAAACAATTATGGGTCAGTCTATTCCTCATGTTTTTCTGGTCATGCTCATATACTTCTTCCCTCTGGACTAAAACATAATTTATGTAAACTTTGGTGCTACTTTTATCACTAAAATTACTTATATTTTTTCATAATATGAAGTGAGCACAGCTCAGATGGCAGTTTAAGGAGAACTCTTGAAGTTTAAATGTTTATAAATGTGTAAATTTGTCAAGGACTCCCTATCAGACATCGTTCATCAATCACACATAAAAATTATTTGGCTTCAACCACATCTCTTAACATTTCCCTCCTTAAGGCTAATAAAATGTAGTTTTGTATATGCATGTACATTGCCTTGACTAAAATGTAAGTGAATGGTTTCTCTTGTCTTTTTTATTTCTCTTTTTCTGAAGGGACCAAACCCAATAACTTTTCAATAAAAATCTTCTAGTCCGAGGATTTTTTATTTCTGCCTTAGGGTAAGTGAAGGTTGCTTAAATGCACAGATGACAGGTTGAACTTCAGTTCTGCCTCTCTGCTAGGATAAGTTTCTTTTGAAAAGAACTGTCTGGCTTTTCCTCAGCACAACTTTTTCTGCGTTCACCTACATGTCCTTTAGGCCTAATTTCTGTTTTGTTTTTTTTTAGGGTAAGCTCATTTTCCACAATTTCCATTTGCCTTTTTATTACGTTTTCAAGTTTTTCATAGTTAGTGCTTGCTGCAGTACCCACCTACCAGTTTCCATACTAAATTAATGAATGTCTAACTTGCCCACAGAAGAGTCCATTCTTCTTCTATTACAAAGATTACATGAACAGTTTAATCAAAGTTATCAATAAGGTTTTTTTCTGTGCTATAGGTACTTTTTGATGCTTAGGACTCTGACCAGCTCATGTCAGAAGAGGTCCTCTCACCTTTTCCCAGGAGCTGTATAGTACTTAAGGTTGTGCTCTCTTTTAAAATGGATGATGGCTGTGCCTTATGCTTGTTAGAATTTACTGAGCAACAACAATCATAAAAGTCTGGTTTACCTTTCTCACCAAATGTTCATTTTCAGTCTAAGGTTTTGTTCCTAAAGAAGTACCAGATTTATGAAAAACCTACAGTGACAAACTCCTAAAATGTTGGTTTTATTTGCAATCTCTTGTTAAAAATATATAACCCAGAAGTTTCGTGTTTAACTAGAGAGCATCATTGTTCACATTTCAATAACAGAAATTAAAGGCAATTATGTGTGCCAGAAAAAAAATAATTTTAAAAACCAGTTGTTGCAAATGTTATTATGAGAAATAAACCCACTATCAAATTAACTTTACTTCACTAACATGAAAATGCTGCTCAAAGTTCTACTTATCTTCCCAATTTCCAGGAGTCTTATCATTGATGAAGCCAGGACTGATGACAAGGCTTCTTCATTCAGGTTAATTTACACATACACATGGTAGCCTGTAGTACTCAGGAATTAATCTGAACATAAGTTCCTTTGAAATAATTCTTCAGTACAGACAGTATAAATTAAAACAGCGTAAGAAAGCCTGGGTGTCTGTAGTGCCTCCCCAAATTGCAGTGGGAATCACAAAGGCAGTATTGATTTGTTGATTTATTGTAAATGCAAAATGCTATGGAAAAAACAGGAAAATGAAAGTAGAGGGAGTCTGTCAAGTGATTGATGTTTCCGATTTTACTAGAAGTCACAGGAAAGTAGTTATGAACATTATCTGTAGAGCTGATTTTAAAATAAAAAGCTCCTATCACAGTCATCATTATCCTTTCCACCCAACCATGGATTTTATCATCATGCCCTTGTCTCATACAGAACCTTGTTAAGAAAAGAGCTTTCTTTATCCTCCACTTAGTGTACTAAGAAGATCTAATGATTTCAGGTTACTTATCAAAATAGGCAATAAATAACTGTCTTTAAAGATGACAGATATTTTATTAATCATAGGAGAAGGAAACAAAATACTCTTACAAGACAAAAATTTTAGAAAGCAAACTGCCTATGAATTAATGGATTCCAGAATGGTATTTCTCTAGCTTTTCCATATTTCTAACAAGAAGCTGAAAGAATGGTGCTTGAGGAAGTAGGCAACAGAATGACATATCTTTCAGGTGACCTATGCTATGAACTGATGCTGTCAGTTTTACCACAATGTGGTCAGAGTGGTCTCTTCTGAGGATCCCACAATATAGCTGTGCTAGGCCGTGATCCAACACCATAGTGAGCATGAAGCAACTTGCCTGTTTGATGTCAAACTACCTCAGTGTGTTTCTCTGCTACAAAAACCTGTAAATACTGTGTTGTTGCTGATGTGTTAGCAACCCACAACAAATGACTTGAATCCACAACATACAACTTCCTAGTGACTTGTTTTATAGTCTTGGCCATAGATTTGCCATTGACTTATCCTGCACAAACTTCCTTCATTTAAGTAAACTTGAGCACTATCTGACAGAAAAATATTGAACAAGAAGTTAAAATAGAGCAGTATTGGTTTAGTTCTAAATTAATTTCGTCTGAAAATGTGCCTTTTTGGTTCCAGTTAGAGATTAACAAAAATTTCAGGGACAGTTCCAGTTCTGGATCAAATATTTATCCATTCTCATCCAAGTTCACTTTGTTTCCTTCGGATGAAAATCATTAATCTGGAATATGGTACTTATAAAGAGAAAACAACATATCAGAGAAAGATAAATACTAATAGGAATACCTGTTGTTCTTGAGGAAGAAAATGTGGAACTATCTCACATATGCAGTCACCACATAAGCCCTCAAGAGAGGATCAGAAGATCCCATTCTTTTAAAGCCTTTTTTGTCATTGCTATCTATGATTCAGCTTTGGAATTAATTATGACAGGTTTTATTACTACAATATTTTAAGACTAAAAATAAAATGGGAGACTGTGCTACCATTTGCATTGCTGAAGCCTTTAGTGTCTTATTAATGAAATATTGCTAGAACAAAAGTCCTAGTAACTAGTAATTTCAGAACATAATGGAATATCTACTTTCTTTCTCCTATGTCATGACACTGTGCAAAAAGAGACTGGTTTTATAGCTTTTCCTTGGTTTAACGTGGTTTAGTTTTGGTTTTCTTATTAAAATGGCTGCAAATAACCCAATAAGAGTGTAAACTCAATCTGTTAGGATTTCCATGGGCAATGTCAGCAGTGATATTATTCTGGGAGTAATTCCACCAAAATTGCACTAGATATTTTTCACACTCAGCAGTGTGGCTTCTCTGTAGACAGTCATTCCTACTGATCAAGGATCCCATGCAGCAACACCACTGCTGGGCATATATGAAGAATGCAATTTAACATCCACATTTGGCACTCTCAGTAGGATTCACCTGATTTGCAAAGGAGGCAGATAAGTGATGCAGCCATTAATAAAGATGAGTCACTACAGCAGATGATCTTTGAAGTCTATACTTAAAAAAGTTCATCTGCTTATATCTCTGAATTCTATTTTTTTTTAATTTATGGCTAGTAAGTAAACTATTAAAATGTAATAATAACACTATAATTAAAATACAATGACACCTCAAAATGCAGGTATATTCTCCTGATATATTATTTGAAGAAAGCTTTCAATAGAAGAAATATTGATGTGCCCCACATTAAGATTCATTTGGATAGTGTCCAGATCCCTGGAGTTCCATTTAAGGATTCCACTGCTCTGTTGGATCAGATTTCACAGGATGAGGTTAAAGAGGCAAATGCTTCCTTTTATTACCAATGGTCCCCAGAGAGAAATGGCTTTGGGCTTATTTTTATGAAAATGTTTAGATCTCTCAGCAAAAAAAAAAAAAGAAAAATTTGTCAAATACTGGAATTATAGTTTTGAAGAGAAGTTTAATGGCCTTTCAATAAATAGAAATAAAATGGACCTGGGAAACATCAAAGCAGTTTTCTTGCAATTTGTTAATCACAGTACTTAGTGTGGTATTCAGGAACTAATAAAGGGCAGATATACTTACGTGACTAACAGATCTGTGCAAAGAATATTGAAAAGTTAACATTGTTTAGAAGACTAAACAGAGATAAGGTTTCCCAGATTATGCTACTTTAGCTGCAGAGAATTTCATCATTGCTTTCAAGAAAGTTTCTGCTAAGCAGGGCAGCTCTCAAGATACAAATATGAAATACTTTATACCAGCTGGAAGAAAAATATTAGATGTATGATCTTTCTGGAAAAGACACAGTTTTATGTTCTCTTCACATTATTCATTCACTTTGGACAGGTTGTAAATTTTGGGAAAATATTTTAAATTCTGTATAAGGAAAAAATGGTGAGATATCTTTCTGAAAATCTGCATTGATTTTCATTACTTCATGAATCACCTAAATTAATCCACATGTGCACAAGTCATTTTGCTGGTATTCCTGCTGCTTGCTGCATGCCAGCAAATACTAGTAAGTGGTGCAGCCATGTCTCTTCTGAACAGAGGTGCACAGACACCTGCCATCAGTGAATAGACATTTATGCCTGCTTGCTGAGGGTTTAGTTAGCTTTCAGCTCCAGATACAGATGAACACTAAGGAATTCCCCCTTTGATGGTTTTAGTTCACCTTCTCGATCACATCTTAATTGGATGAATGTTGAAATTTTATATTGCTTTTAATATCTCTAACCAAATCCCTCTTCCCTCCCTTCTTTTTCTCATTTCTGTTTTCTGTATAATTTTGCCTTTATCTTCTGAGTTTCTCATGACTCATGCCATTTTCATTACATTGCCAGTTCTGAAAACATTGAGAAATCTGTCAAGAATGGATGCAAATGTGATATAATAGAGAAACATTTGAGATTTATTTTAGCAATCTGAGTGATATTAGAGATAAGGAGGGAAAAGAAAATTCTTGCTTAATATATAGTGAGAGACAATGGTAGACAAAGTGAACAATACATAAAAACAATCTATACCCTCCAAACATAGTCTGCTCAGATTTAGCATATTCATTCAAACCTTTACTACCTTTAAGATTGCTCCACAAGTGACATTTTTAAAAATAGAAAGGCAAGATAGGATTTGTTCCTGAAAATCTTCTGCAGTTATTGATACTATTATTTATTCTAAACAATTTATATGCTTGGTTCTTTCTTAAAGAAAGTAAAAATCACAAATATTGGCTTGAAGATTTCATGATGCTGAGTCTTTCTGCAGTAAATCAAGTGGGTAGAATTCTGCTAGACAGAGATGCACTGATGTTAACACATCTCTACTTGAGGCCAGGAATTTGTTGCTATAGGCAACTTACAAGGTTAAGCCTTTCTTTAAAATCCAAAATAATTAATGAAATAAGCCATCATATTTGTTTCAAATGAATAAAAAAAACTCACAGGTCTTCACACACATATTTTGACAGTTTTTCATTTTAAAATATATCATTTTCAAAAAACATATAGTTGTTAGTTGCAGCTGCATATTGTTTTCAGTTGCCATATTCTATTCACTTCTTGCAAATTAAGTTATGATGCTTGAACTGTTCACCAGGAGCCTGTAACCCAGGAATTTGTCAGAGGCCAGTTACCTTCATACGAGAAATTTAATTGCTCAGAACTGTGTAACACATCACTCACCAAATCACAGCCCGGGCCAGAGCCCAACAGACTTCTTCACAGAAGAAAACAATGCAGGAAAGACACAAAAGTCTGGGAGAAATCCTAACTGGGAGAAGACAGTAGAGCATAGGACATGAAATAGAACAAGTCAATGACACATGTGGAATGATTTGACAGCAAAGACCTACCGTGATGAATCAGATGACAAGTCCATTACCAAAACAGACAACGTAGGAACAAATGAATCATTAAGAAGCATATGAACTGTGGGCTTGAAAAGTGAAACTTTGGCTATGAAGAATGATTTGGAGTTACAAGGATATATATGTTTCAACAGCATGAGGATTGGGCATAAGTAAAAATATTTCCTATGGAAGTCTTCACTAAGATCACAAGGTTACAACTCTCAAATATTTCTTTATTAAAGCAAAAAATACCCATCTTTTGTCAATGCCTATAACTATGGTTCTATGTCATGCTCTCTGGTTCCTGATAATACTACTGAATTACACAGAAGGCACAGAGAAGGAAAACCAGTGTCAGGAATCAGAGAACTGAGACTTCATACCAGAGTACTAATAATACTTATTTTGTGGAAGGACAGCAAGGAGTCAAGATCTTTATCTTCTGAAGCCAACAGAAATAGCAGATTTAAAGCAGTCCATGTAATTATTTTATTACTACATGCATAGAATAGAGAAGTCCTTAGATATATATGAAATATGAGCATTTGTGTTTGTTTTGGTTTTATAGTAAAAAAAGAAAATTCAGATTAGTGTTGCACTGATTTAGCAATGTGCCAAGATTAGAAATCCTGTTAATACTTTATTGTAAAAAAATCCTATCAGACTCCTATATTTGTATTTTTCTGAATGCCTTTTCATTTTGCGTGCTGTACTGAATACTGACAAAGAAACTTCTGAACAAATCACAGAATCACCAGACTCACCTCTACTATTAACTCCCTCTCACCATGATAAATGCAGTTTTCTGACTCCCTATTATGTACTTGCCACTGCTTTTCTGTTTAGAAAAATTATGAGGAATTCAGAGGACTTGACACCTTCAATGCATAACGTAGACAGCAAAATAGTTGCAAACTGTCTGTTTGGAGGTCCTATGTTAAAGATCACAACTACTTTGCTAGAGGGAGTCTGGATGTGGAAGCCAACTAATAGTAATTTTACATTTCTCAAATCTCTATTTACATGCTTTGTTGTCACAAGACCTGTGTCAGTCATCTCTCGTATGGAGCCAGAATACCGTCTAAGTGACTATCAGTGTGCATTATGTGACACACCTCACACAGCTTGTCATGTAAGAGTTAGTATCTCGCTCACGCCAGTTATCTTTGCCGATACCAAGAAATAGGCACACAGACAGAATGAGTGCAACTATTTTCAGCATCTGTTTTGATAACATAAACTGTCATCTGATAGCACTTATCCTCCTCTAGCAGTTGCACTGGAAGCTGAAGACTGACTTTGACTTGACACCCAATTACTGTTAATTAAAATTAAACAAAATAAGATCCACTATTTTTAACTTCAAGCAAAATGAAATCTCTATATTTCCCCCCTTGTCAAGCTACTAAGAAGCAGTTCTTGTCTTTGAACACCCCTACTCAAAAGAAATTTTTAAAAAATTATCAAAAAACCCTCTTCCTTAATGTTGTGTGTTCCTTTTCTGTGGATCACCAGTGACGAGTTATCCTTCAGTTCATCATAGCATTTACATTTTACCCTCATGGCTTTATTTCAGTTATCTGGTAAAGTTAACTATTTGAGATTTGTAAACACCCCAATAAGCTTAACCCATAGTTTTCAATAAATAGGAAAAAATTTATTTCTCTACACATATATATTCCAATTCCATGTATATATTTCCAATTCACATTCAAATCCTTTTTCTCTTCAAGAGATATTTTTAATCAGGAATTTGCACAGCAGAATAATTAAAACAACAAGAGAATGTTGGCAAAACTAAAGGTAGGCAGACTTTTCATAACTTGCAGAAGCACTTCAAGGGATTTACAGGAAGCTCCTTTTCACAAAATACTAACTCACCTTAGAATAAAGTGTTACCTTGAGAATACATGCTACGTAGGAAGTGGATTTAAAGCAGAAAATCAGTAGATAAAATATGTATTAGAATAAAAAAATATATATATTAGAAAAAAATATTTGCTTTTGGGTAGAGTAAGAAAAAATTTTGTTTTTTGTTTTAATCAATATTTCTCTTACCAGGTAATCTGCAGCATGTAAGCAATATGTATAGATTTAGAAGTTTTTTCAGTCAAAGAGAATCAGCTTCACAATTAGACTATTATGATTCATGTTATGTTCAGGTTATCTCTTGACTTTCTCATGGATGCACTTTCTTTTCCTCTTATTTCTGTCATCTGAGTGCATAGTGTTTTCTGGCTGTCATTAATAAGACAATTCAGGAAAGCAGCTGTCAAGTTTATGTTTTGTGACAATCTTCATTTCTCACCTCCTTGACATATTTATTTTCCTGCTTTGACACCCACATTTCCATATTTTCTCTCCAGGTTTTTTGTACTTGAGATGTTTAGTTCAAAATTAAAACGTGCAATATTTGAAAATCTTATCTGAAACCTCTCCAAGTCCCATTTACCCAAGATGTAAATCAAGGGGGTTTTGATTTAAATCAGTTTGGGGCTTTTAACTGGTGCTATTTTTTAAAGAAATTTTTCATCACTCAGACACCATCAAATCTGTTGCTGTGGTAGAAATATTTTCTCTGTGTATTTCCCCCTTATTTCCCCTTTTAATGTAGTCATTTCTGGCCATTGAACACATGACTTTCCAGTCAACCCATAACATACCTCATGTGAAGGGAACAGAAATAGATGCCACCACTAGATTTGCTGTACAGTATTAAGGACTATTATAGTAATTGGAATCAGGACAGGAACTAAAAGCTTTCAGTGTCCTTTTAAATCTAACTAATAATATGCTTTTCATAAAAATTATCCCTTAAGAGAATACAAAAAAACCAAACCCTTACAAGTAACTGAGAGTTCCAAATCAGTGTTTTTGTGGAAGAGGAGAAATTAGTGTGGAGAAAAGAGGACGGAGAAAGGAGCACAGAAAATTGAACTCTGCAGAGATGTCTCCCATACAGTGCATTTAAGCATGTTTTTTCACTGCAGAGTATCTGAAGTAACACATGACATAGGAGTTTTTCTTTCTGACTTAAACTTTCAGGCTTGCAAGTGTTTTCCTATGGTTATGGACAACATAACCAGACAATCCTTTCTGAACATTCATTTACTATAAATGAGCTTCTAAGAAGCTTCCAGCTTCAGAGCTATACCAAATGTGATAACATAGCACTACAGAGGTGCATCTACTCTCAGAGTGCATTGCTTCAGTACCCATCTCATGACAGGAGTGGTGGCAGGTCTGAACTTGCAGAACATAGTTTGTCACATGAAGCTAAAATGCCAAATAGTATATTTGCACTAGTTTCATCTTGTTTTACTTAGAATGTAGCAAAGAAAGGCTAAAGTTTTAGCCTTGAAACCGCCCCCATGAAGGATCAGTAATTGTTATCTCTTACTTAAATAGCTCATATTTTGCTGGGAATCTTCGGTCTAGAGGACATATTTAGTAAGTCTTAATAACTATCCTCTGTATAGTCCTATATGATATCTTTAAGCTTCCTTGACAGAAAATAAAGGTGCACTATAGCATTACTGGAGAATGTGAGCATCTATTCTGTCTATTCTGTTCTTTTACTTAAAAAGTGATTTTATTTTATTGCTGCATTACTGACTACCAACTAAATATTAACTGGAAATACAGCTCTGTGAATAAATACCCAAGTATTCTCTAGAGTTTATAAAAGCTGTTCTTTAATAAACTATAAGCAATGACTTTTAAATTATTTCTCTCTATATGAAAGTCAATTACCTCTTTCTTTTAAAACTAAATCATGTACAATCAAAGGGAACATAGGTTATACTATGAAGTTTTCCAAATACTCAATAGTAATGTTTTCTAATTCTTATGTATGCACTTCCCCACTTTCACATGCAATGATGGGAAGATCTGCAATTTTGGTCTAAATCGGATGTAATCAAGATAGTGTGGGTGTGGCAATGCTCTCTCTGTACTCACCACTGGTAAGGCCACACCTCAAATGCTGTGTCCAGTTCTGGGCCCCTCACTACAAGAAAGGCATTGAGGTGCTGAAGCATGTCCAGAGAAGGGCAATGAAGCTGGTGAAGGGTCTAGAGAGCAAGTCATATGAGGAGCAGCTGAGGGAGCTGACATCATTCAGTCTGGAACAAAGGAGGCTCAGGGGACATCTTATGTCTCTCTACAACTACCTGGAAGGAGGTTGTGGCCAGGTGGGGTTCAGCCTCTTCTCCCAGGCAACCAGTGACAGAATAAGAGGAAATGGCCTCAGGCTGTGCCAGGAGAGATTCAGGTTAGACATCATGAAGAATTTCATCACTGAAAGGGTGGTCAGGATTTGGATCAGGCTGTCTCAGGAAAGTGGTGGAGTCACCATCTGTAGTGGCCTTCAAGAAATGACTGGACATGCCAGTTAGCACTATGGTCCAGTTCACTTGGTGACTAGTTCAGTCAAAGGTTGGACTCTGATCCTGGAGATTTTTTTGCAACCTTAATGTTTCTGTGATTCATCCACTACAATATAAAGCTATTTTCTGAAAATTCTTTACCCTAGCAGCAGTCCAAGAGAAAAAAAAACAAACAAACAAACAAAAAAAAAACAACAAAACAAAACCAAACCACCACATTAAAGTATGTTCTCCTGAACTGTTGCATAAAGGGAAAACAATTGCTACTCTTCTAAGGACATCAGCAGAAATAGGAGCAATAAAAAATCATCTTCTGCGGACTCAAATATACGGAGGATGAAGCTTAGTAGAAAACCCAATGGGCTGTTATTACTTTTGTTACTGCAATGACTGTGTGCATGTGTTTATTTTGAATATTCCTTTTTGCTAAGCACTGTGTATGCACATGGGAAAAAGCATGATCCTCACCATCAAAGAAGCTGACCTTTAATGCAACTACTACAGAAATTTCAACAGGCTGGAAGTGACATGAGAAGACACAGAAATGGAAACAAAGGTATTGTACAACATGATGGTGGGTGATACACCAGTCTCATTAGTACAAACTGGAACAAGGATTAAAAATCCCTTAGCGTAAGTCTCTTTAAGATATTTACTGCATTAGGCACTGATGACTCTGCTACCCAGAGGGGCCCACCTCATTTCTTGCAGGAATTTCTTCCATTATTAATGGCAGTAATGAAGACAGTCAACTCAAAGAAATCTTTTAATGCTATCTTAGCCCAAGTGATGATGCATAAAAGTCGGAATAAGAGTCGAAAACAAACCAAAAAACCTCTTTTCAAATAAAAAATTTGTATTTTACTGTTTGCTGCATTTAGGGGCCTGTGAGTAATAAAACACCAGGATATTGATTGCAGCTCTTCTAGTGCTCTGAATCGTAATCAACTCAGACACATGGTAAAGTACAAAATTACATCAACAACTTTACTGAAAATTCCCTTACTGGTAACTTTTATACTACAGTATTCCTATGCCAACAGTTCTAATTTAGTGAATTTACCAAATCCCCAGCACAGGGGTTTATCCAATATAGGATTGAACAATTAAAGTCACTGAAACAATGTTACTTCTATCCCCACATCAGTGACACTTTGTGTACCCAGAACATCTGGCATTTATGATACATAATTAGAAAGAGATACAGAAACCCATAATAAAACTTAAAGGGAAACTTATTTACAGCATTAACTATGGAAGGAGGCATACTTTATTCTTTCAAAGGGCCAATCAAGTACTAATTAATTCTTAGAATCCTGAGAGACAGTCAAATTATCTAGTCACTTTGCACAGAAAGCTTGCTGGAAGGTAGTGTAGCCTATGCTGGATTTTTCAATATTTTGCCCTGTAGGATACAGGATTTTACAGTAGGATTCCTAAAGGCTGATTTTGACTTTGAAAACATACATGATAAGGAAATACATGATGGGACATGCCCTACTTTTCTCTGTCATTAGTCTCTTCAGTCCTTCCCAATTTGAGCCATAACGTGTTAATGGATTAAATACAGAAGGAATTAGAAGACAAATGTTTGACTACTATCTTCATGCTAATATAAAAAACCAGTTTCCTAAAACAGTTTTCCCATTGAGAAAACAGGAATAATAGTTTGTCACCACTTTCACCTTCATAGGCTTTGAGCCTCAAACAATGATTATTAGATTATATGAATACCTCAGATAAAACACCAAAAAATCAGATTACCTAGGTCATGAAACTAGAAGATAAAATTCAGGATAGTATTCAGAGGATGGCATATCTGTATCTTTTGCTCAGTCCTTTCTAAGGGCTTTCAGTGGCAGGATACTAATTATACCTTTATATCTTTAAGTAGAATTCCTGTCACTGTCACTCATTCAATACATACCTACAGATGACACCTGAGAGTATCACATGCTAATGCCCCAGAATTGATTCTTGAGTATATACAAAGAACTTCAGTTAACACTGATATCAACCTGTTGCCAGAGCTGCAGGGCTGATTGACAACAGGAAGTCAAAACTAGGTCTCCTCTGCAGTGATGCTCCACAGACATACACTGACAGTGCAGACTACTAAATTTTCTGGGTTTTAATGGACTATAACATTAGATGTTCTGAAATACTAGCAGCAGCTTGGATGAGAATTAGCCTTCCCAATTTTAGTTGTATAAAAGAGATGCATCTACATATTACTGCAAGGTAGTGGCCTGAGGTGCAGCTCTAAACTTGCCTACCATCCTATTCTATCTTGGGACTAACCCTTGAAAACAGTGTATGAAAACCACCTGTCATATTCCAGAGGTTATGACTGGTAGACCCTGAACCAGAAGAGTTGAATGGAGTCAAGTAGTTTCTTGTACCTTCTTCTGGTTATTGCATCCCCTTCCTTTAGAACCTGTGCTAAAACTCTCCAAAAATATGTCACAGAAGAAACCCAGAAGTCTCAGGGTTTATGATCCACTTACTTGGATTTTGCGTTACATCTTCATCTGGCAAATCAATCTATGTATTCATAACCATTGCAGAATTCAACCCACGAAAGACAGATTTTTACGCACAGACATGGGTAAAACCACCAGCTGGACAAACACTAAATTCTTTGTATATATGTTGCTCTAGATGGCAGTCACATAATTTCCTCCACCTGGTTTATAATTAAATTAATTAAAAAGTACTAGTATGGGGAAAATAGTCTATTCTGGCCAGAAAATGTTTCTTGTCAGTTTAATATGTTTTGGTGGGTTTTTTTGCTGTTTGTTGAATGAAATGGAAAACTAAAAACCAGTATGTTAACAACCAAAAAAGATACAACTTTACTAATTGACTTTTCGTTAAAAGGTAGGTATAAGCCAACCTTTCTATTACTATGTAGTCTTTACTGGGAAATACTCTCTTTGAGAAAAGATACAAGTTTTTCAATAGGGTTGCACTCAACTAAGGAATAACTCATATTTAGGGAAAAATATCTGCAGTCAATAAAGTCTCCCGGCGAAAATGTAAGATCCTAATCCTCAAAACCTTAAGTCACTTGCACTGGTTTTAGACAAATGTGAGATAACTGTGTAACGTAATATTGAGGTAATACTCCTTGAGTTTCAACAAATTAGTTCAGGCTCAACAGCAATAATACCATTCACTCAGGTTCACATGAGTGAAAAATGAGGCTTACAATCAGGTATCTGCAAAACATCATGTAGACAGGCTCAAAAAGGTTCCTCACTCTTTTTCTGCTTTGGCATGTTGTGCACAAGCAGCCTACTCTGTGATGAAGAGCAAAACGTGGGAGCAGTCAAACAGCAAAGGAATGGCAAGAGTGGCAGGTGAACACAGCCTTAGCTCCTGAGTGAAGTCAGTGAGCAATGTTAGAAATGAAACCCAAAAGACTTGGTGCGTGACAGTAATGTCAGAGTGGGAGATGTAGCTTGTTAGGTTGACTGATAGACAGACTCCATATGAGGATAAAAATTTCTGTACTCTTTTGCAGGTAAAAAAATGCCTTCCTGTCAACTAATTGAAAAATTACTTCACTCACACTGACTGAACTTTTTGTACTTCTGCCAGAAAAACATACAGAGAAGCTCCCTAACAGGGCAGATCCATACAAATAAATGAGACTATGCATGAGTGAGATTTGCAGGATCATCTTCCTTCCACAAGTAAAAAATATGAAAGTCACCAATAACGTCATTAATCCTATCAATTCATATTTTGTCTGCATACTAAAATACTGAAGAAGTCACGAACTCACTCATAAAAAAATATCACCCAATCAGAATGCAGGAGAAGAAAATGGAATATTTTGTTGAGAAGGGGAAAAATAAGATTTGTCAGTGAAGGAAGTTTCTACGGGTAGGGGAAACCTAGGAGGGAGAGAATTCTTTCCCATGAATAACTCTGCAATATTTTCTCTGTAACTCCCAAAGAAGTAACTCCCCTGTTGCAAGAAGAGATAAGGCTCTTACAGACTTGCTTAAGGCCCCAGCTGGGAGACAGGTAGACCATAAAGCAAGGAGAGAATACAACCTTGAAGTTATGCGCATACGAAAGGTGTTGATATAAAGGCCAGAATACACTTTTCTTTAATACTATTAGCTGTGGCTTGATTCTCTGGGGCACCTGTGTGCATATCAGTTCTAACACAGAAATTCACATATGCAGGGTACTGGTAAGCCAATTGCAGAATTAGCCAGTTTAATTTTGTCCTGCAACTGGCAAAGTTGGAAATTGTTTAGAAAAATTACAGGATTGCAGAATCATTATTCCTAGTAAATACTAGGAGAATTTTGGAGTTCCTAGATACCATAAATAAATAAGCAACTGTGAATCAGGAAGCTTTAATTAGCATTAAACATATTCAGGGATTGAGGGATGGAACCTCACTGCCTTCTGCTTATCAGGTTGGTTATGACTTTCACTCTGATTGTCAATTTAATTTTGTTTTGCATAAAATTAGAATTTAAAACCCACAGCAATCACTTAAAGTATAGTATTGTTTAAAAGACTAAGTAGCACTTATTTGATCCAAACACTAGTTAACAGTACTACAAGATTATGACTTTGCTTGCCATTCACTTTAAGGCAATATTTTACTTTAGACTAAACTGGCTAAGAGACAGCCTAACTTGAGATTATATTACTTACAGAGATTTATATAAGATTACTTACAAGACAGTGTACTGATGAAAATATTTTTTTCTCATCAAATATGCTCTACATTAAATATTATTTTCACTGTTATTTTTCTATATTTCCTGTTTATAGACCTTCTTTTTACTTGATTTATTACATCTGTTCTGCTTTAAATTTAATTGAGGTTGTGGACTCTCCATTTCTGGAGGTTCTCCTTTTCAAAGCCAGGCTGAGAAACTTAGAAGTGGAAGGTGTCCCTGCCCATGGTAAGGGGATTGGAACCAGATGATCCTTAAGGTCCCTTCCAACCCAAATCATTTTATGATTCTATGACCTTATTTGTCCTCTCAGACAGGTAACCTACTACATTGTAGTGTTAGAAGAGTTCCCTAGGAGATTAGATAATCTTACCTTGTAATATATATTTTGGTTTGTTTGTTTGTTTTTTTAAGACCTACCTGGAGAACAGAGCAAAAATGGGACACCATAGTACAACGAGCTGCCTAAAATGACTTTATTTTGAGGGTACCAGGAGGGAGTTAACTTCCTTCATGGCAGCCCCATACAGTGTCTTGCTTGTGTGGCTGAAACAGTGTTGACAATACAGCAACATTTTATCTGTGACTGAACAGTGCTTGTGTGGTACCAATGCCTTTCCTATTTCTCACTTTTTTTCCCCAGAGAGCAGTCTGGGTGTGGGCAAGAGGTTGGGAGGGGGCAAAGGGAGCACAGCTGAATCATAGTCAATAATTTGATTCAGAATAAAAAGAGTAAGACATTATAATCCTAAAAACAGGTGCATTACCTGCTGTGAAACTAAGGAACTACTTACAGAAGGAAAATTCAGTAATTTACAAAGTTTTAATTAATAGGCTACAAATACATACAACCTGAGTTTGATATTCAGGATATGTAGTGTAAGCTACCTATTTTGAATAGAGGCATTATGATTGCATAATTCCATTATTTGTCAAGGAGCATATGCTGGTATTACCTAAAATTCATTTACAATTGGTGAATTCATATATACTCAAATATATCTTTTTTTGTTTGTTTGTTTCTTCACACTTTCTCATGGCATTGATTTCAACAGGAGACTTCGTCTGCCATCAGGCTGTGTTTATCATGCACATTTGTGTTATTACAGACTTATAATCATCAACTTCAATTTGTTTACCCCTGTCATTGAAGAACTGACTTATTATCTAGCTCCATGTTTTTAAAATTATATCAATTTATACATGAGATAAATACCTTACCTGCACATAGATTCATTGGGTATTGGTGCATTCATAGATACTTGGTTTTAGTGGAGAGAAGACAGAGGAATTTTGTACATGTAATGCAAATGAAGGTACTTGTCTGAACAGTCATCTGGGGTTATGTGCATGTAAACAAAGATCAGTGGGATTCAATAAATACCCATGGAAGCTAATTCATTGCTTAGTCTATTCTTAGTTCTCTACAGGATCAGCTGGGCCAACAGAATGCTTGTTAAACGTATAAATTTATGTTCAGCTTCATCATTTCCACAAATTTCAGAGATAAAAAGAATGGTGACACCATAGTAAGTTATTTCTCAAAGTCCCCTTGGTAATGTTTGGAGATAATTAGGAAATCTGAAAGGGTAATCTGAATATTCTGAGTTAGAAAGGACCTACAAGGATCATCAAGTCCAACTCTTAAGTGAATGGCCCATACAGGGATCAAACCCACAAGGCATTATCAACACCATGTTTTAACCCGCTGAGCTAACTTCAGGGTTCTTTTTGTTCAATTTAAAAATAAAATAATTGGAGGTGATATGAATTCCCCTAGCAGAGCTTCTCTTTCATGAGTAATTTAGACTAGATACCAGAAGGTTTACATTAGTGAAAATAAATCCCATCCAAAGTCACCTCTTCAATTTCAGAACACAACAATTTTGAGTTTTCCATAGCTCAACAGAGGGATGCAAGAAATGCAATGTCAGATTAAATCTTCAAGTTTAGACAGTAAAAATTTCAAATTTAGAATTTAAAATTCAGAAATTAACATCTTACCAGAGGTTGACCCCAGTCATGACTGTAATCATTAATCCTCTATGAAATTCCTATTGCCTTCATCTACCCAGGCAAAAAACAGCCAGGCACGTCACATGGGGTTGTCTATTAGCTCAAATGGAAGCATTAGGACATTTAAAGGTAATCACTTCTGTGAGTGCTTTGCTGGGTCATGGTCAGAGCATTCTCCAGGTTGCCTGATGGTTTCTTAATCTTTGTCCCAGCCTTGCTGAATGGACTTTTAAGTTTGGGTAAAAAAAAAGGTCGCATTTAACTTCTCTTCCCCAAAAGTAAGTGCTGCACCTTCTGAGAGTATTTCACATGAAGTAGCTATTCAACCTTCTTACTGTCCACTGTCTCTTTTTACCCTTAATTTACAATAGAATAAAAAGACATTTTTTCTTCAGAAATAGAGAGGTATAGTAATAAAACATGTTAAAGACGTGATGGCCTTTGAAACAAGTGGGAATTTCTCTATTGACTTCAATAGGTTTTGAATTAGATCCTAAAATGTTAAATTTAGGGAATAGCAATTAAAGAGTTCTCTCATCAATAGAAAAAAAAATCAGAATATCTATAATATATTAATTCTACTGAAAATGCTGGCACAATAACTGTTTACTTGTCTAAAATTAAGTATTCTTAGCCTCTGTGATATAAACAATTCCAATAATCCTCATGTGTGGGGACGGATTAAGAATATAACTGATAATACCTTGAAATGATGCAGAATGTAATTGTTAATACCTTGAACTGATGTTTTAATATTGCTTAAAATGTGTGTTTACTCTTCCCCATGTCGTTCTCCACGCCACTCCCCCCACCCCGGAATCCATGTCTTCCCCTTCCCAGAATCCATTTGTACCACTTCCCCAAATCCATGTGCTTTTTCCCAGAGAGTCTCTGCGGCTCTCCAAGACCACCCCTCAGGGAACAGAGGGGCGTGACCCACCTTGCTACTAGAAACCTTTCCCTGCCTCTATGTTAATCCCCTTATCCCTGTTGGCCCAAAGCCACACAATACCTTTTCCCCCATTGGAGAATCTGAACCCCCTCCAAAGGACTATAAAAAGTCCCTGCTTCCTGAGTAAACTCTCTCTGCTTGCAACCTCTCCAAGGTGTGTGGTCTCTGTGTCCTGTCCCTAAGGGCTTGGAGTCCACGTGGCCGGAGGGGAAACCAGGAGGGACCACCCCTCTCCTAGGTACATGGACTGAAAAACCTAACCTAGGAGCCTAATTCATATTGCTGCGACCATCACACCACCCAACACTCCAACGAGGTTCTACACATATATCCACCCGGATACTCATGTATGTATAAAGATATACAAAATGCACAACTGGGTGTAGTAACTAAAAATTAAATTATAATTTAACAGATGTAATGAGATGTAAGTATTAATAACCTCATTAAAATGTCTTATGAATACATAAGCTTTTAAATTACAATTGACTCTCAGAAAGGAAGTACTGTTAATCTGTTGAGCGGCTGATGACACAGAAAATTGTAAAGAATGGAAACATTGCACAAATTACTCTAGATTAAGACAGAATAGTTTTTATTTAATAACAGGAAGACCATTTTTAGCAGAGAATAAGAATGATCATAAAATTCTAGAATGGGTTGAGTTAGAAAGGACCACTGTGTTGGAGATTGTTCTAATTGTTAGACTTCTTTTCTTTCCCATGATCCTCAATTTTTTTAAAAAGAAGAGGTCTGTTTTTAAAGGAGGCTAAATGCTGGCCAGCAACATTGTACAAACTCCACATCATCTGAATACTATTGAAAGGTCTCCTTTCAAGGCTGTGAAAGACTAATGGGAGACTTTTCAAAATGTAGAGTAACAAAAAATACAATTATTTAGGCAATTTTAGGTAATCAAGTTGGTGGTATTTATATTGACTTGTTATGTATAATTACTGACTATTATAATGATTAAGCTAATTCTGGAGACCAACTGTGTTTTCATTAGTCCAAGCCACTTCTCATATACAGAGGCATAGATGCTGGGCTACCATTATTTATCATATTTTGCAAAGAAAATTCATCATTGCCTCATCATACAGAATATGCTAGCATATTCTACATTTGGCATTTTCAGTAAGTGTCATTAATACTTGTATCACGACCATCATCTTTCTATGTCTTTTAGTAACACACAAAATCTGAGACATATTAAATATATTTTGCATATAAATTCCAGGAAGTGGCATAAAATACAAGTTTATTTTTGCCTTCAATTAGCATAATTATTTCTGTTTAGTTGTTAATTCCTTGAAGAGACAAACTGAAACAATTACTTGTATTAATCATGTCAAGAAATGCTAAGACATCCCATAGGAGAACTATTTTTTTTCCTTATTGGCTTTTTGTGCAAGCTGTATTGGCAAAGTCATTTCACAAGTTAATGGATGACTCCAGCTTATAAAATGCATTGGCCAACGTAGGTCATATGGTGTAGTATTTACAGAAATGGAACCAGACAGGTTCAGCATCTAGAGTAGTTAAATAATAATGACAAAAATGCTGCATGTTTACCCTTGCTTTTTATGCCCCCAATAAATAGGTTTTTTGTGCCACAGGAAATGTAATGCTATAATGCAGTCAAAAGATCAGGCTTTAATTACTGCAGTACCTTCCGGTCAAAAGTTCCATGATGTTGTAATTTGTAAAACCTGTCATCAAAATCTTAATGTACCTGACAAAGACTGAAGTTGTGCCATCATGGAGGGTGGAATAATTTCTGCCCAAAAACAAGACATGTGAATTGTCTGTAGCAGTAGTAGTAAAGGAGATAGGAAAAAGCCCTTCATTTTGTAACAAAAAGCACTCATAATAGAAGCTTTCAGTAAGCAACCAGCTATTAGAACTGAATCCAGTGGTCTGCTTTTATCTCAAGGTTTGTTTTCTAGTGTTGTAATGTGCTTATGAATGTAAATTTATTATCACGAAAAAAACTAACAAATTCACACAATGTCATGTGAAGGTAAGAGGTTAACAATGAAAGTTACTTTGGGGTCTAACAAACTTTTTTTTTTTTTTCTCTTGGATTAGCTAATTACACTTTCTGTTTTGAATTAGGATTTGGTTGTTCACTGTTGGTGAAGGACATTGAGTGCCCAGTAATCCTGAATACTTTGCTGTCTCACCTGAGAGGTTTAGCTTTAAACTGTCATTGATTTAAAATCCACTGATATCTTTGAATATTTCTGCATAGGCAGGGAACAGAAATAGATATGGTTGCTCTTACCCATGCACTGATCTGCCAAAAACAAGCCAGTTCACTAGCATTCTCACAGTACCACAGCGAAGTTACTGAAGTTTCTAAAGATGTATCAGTCTATTATTTGGGTCTGCATTAGCACACCTACATGTCTTTCCAACAGATCCCAAATTTTCTTCAGCAAACTCACAGTGCATACAGTGCCTTGTGTTTGTCCTTTCTTTACCCATGTAAACCGATGCTCTCTATCTCTGCTCTTCATAGTCCTGCTCTGCACTGTAATCCTGTCTCCTGTCCCGGATCCCCAGAAGGACAGGGATGCTCTGGAGGTGCAGCTGGTGCAGCCACACAAATGTGCCCGGTGACAACTGGGATTATCATACAGTGATGAACTGGTAGTAGAGTGCCAGATCTCACTGCTGCCAGTGATCAAAATACTTCAGGAACAGTAGTCTGTGGTAAGAGCCTTTCCCCTTGTCATTCCTGAGCAGTGTAAATACATTTAGCAAAGCAAGACTTTTTCATGCAACTTGAAAGAAAATATGAACATACAAGACTTTTTTTATTCTTTTCAGTGCTTGCAGTAATACATTTTGAACACTAGGCAGAAAAACACACCAAACACTTCGGATAATGTTCATTATGCTGTAGAGTAGGTAATCACATTGACAATTAAGGAAATAAAGCTCTGCAGTTTATGGGGAAAAAAACACGTGACAAAAAGGGATGAACAGAATAATATCACATTACGATGCCCTTTCTATGCAGAAGTTACTTCACAACAAAGTGAAAAGACTCTGCCAACAAGGCTTTCAAAGTTAAATAAATCTACTTGTGTTTACTGTTCTAATTTAGTAGGTCAGTATTTCAAAGAAACCCTGGAGATAAGCAGGCTGGCAGGAAAATGAAGGAAGCAGTTGTGGGGAGGAAAGTGAGAAAAGAGCTTGGACCTGAATTACTCTTGGCATTTACAGCTTGTGAGTAATGTTAATAAAAATTATAGCTGCAACTATGATGACTCTCTGTTATAATACATACTGTCAGGAGCAGCCTCTTCAGTGACCTCTGGTAATATGATTCTGCTGGTGGATGCTTGTGAATTTGCTGAGGAAGCAAGTTAGAGCTGCAGAAATGGCAAGCCATCCCTCACTCCCCAAACAGGAATCTGGCACTGAACTAGTGATTCAAAAACTTCAAAATACATTGTGCAGAAATAAACTTTAAAAAAAAACAAACACACACAAAAAAAAAAAAACCTTTTATGAAAGGAACACTTCTATTCTGTGGGAGATAAGGGTCATGATAGCACATAACCACAGTGTCTTTGTCTAACAGATCGATGACTATTCTTTTGTCTGTGTAGAAATGTCTTTTGTCCATAGGAAAACTGCTGAAGGAACAAAACAATTGGGGAAAGTGTTGCCTTTTACATGCTGGAAGAAAACACAGTAATTTATTGCTCATACCTCATATACCTTCTTGAGCAATAGTACTCCATAGTTCATCTTCAGCCCATCTCTAGAAGTACAAATGCATCTATTATCTACAAGCATTTTCTATTGAAATACATCTAATTACAATAGCAAAAAGACACTAAACTTACAGTTCTTCTGGAATATGGTTTTATAATTTCAATAACACTCTCCAAGGAAAAAAAGACAGCTGCCTACCTTAGCCACTGAAGAAAATATTTTTGTCAGAGTAATACACAGTAAAAAGTAACTAATAATTAACACTCCACTAGTCTAGTTGCTAGAGCTGTAACTACCAATTTCCTGGGGTTTCTGCCTAATAGCAGCTGTATTCACCATTTCATTTGTTCCTGAAGTACAGCAGAGTAGTCAGAGAAGCTGTGTTTATCTGTAAAAGAGTCAGCTCCCTGTTGTGAGTAGGTTGTTTCCTGCCTATTACAGAAAAAAATAGCTAAGCATTGTTCAAAAACTCATTTTAATATTGACATTTTTGTACTGCTTCTTCTCCTTCTCTCCTCTCCACAAAAAGCTTGAGAAAAGTATTTTTAATTCTAAGTGAATGTGGGAACTAATGCGTAGGAATAACATGAGCCATGTTTTAACCATTCTTTGTATCCCTTCTACTTCTTTCACAGAGATTTTGTCTCTCTTTATTGCATTGAAACTACTCACACAAATTTTGCAATTAGAACTAAAAAAGACAGGCAGATGGAGCAAAACTATTTTTTCTCCATTACTCTTGTCAAACATCAATAGTTTTGTCTTGAAATTTACCTAATATTTAAAACCAAATTTTTAAAAAATATATGTTAAATCTAAAAAATTGCATTTTTCATACTGCTTTTCAAAAAAAAAAAAAATGGGGGGGGGGGGGAGAGACTAACTACCTAACTACTATGTTTATTTCCCTTGTCTGATTCTGGCTAGTGCTATGATGTATCTGATAATTATTACAACTAGGTAGATACATAAGCAAGGTGATATAGATCAATGCATTTGTATTGCACAGATATTACACATACTTGTGAGCATGATTTCAGTATTTGTGTGTTTGAAAGTTCAGTTCTATGCACTGACATTAAGAACTCCCTTATATTCCCCACAATAAGACCTGTAGCTCCCATACTTGCAATGCAAAATCGGAGTATTCCTTCTTTCAGTGGCTACAGGCATCTGATTATATACCCTTTAATCTCCAGTTACACTCATCCACCGCTGTTGAGTCTGTATGGGAGCAAACTTATTCCCAGAGAGCTGCACTTCTGCTGAGGTAAGCCAGTTTCCTGGTAAGGTTTCTGGCTTTATAGTGGCTCAGTTAAGGCAATAACTCCTACCTTCGAGTTTGAGCTGTGGTCTTTATGCCCTCACATTAGCTCCATTAGCAGGTACCAGTTGATGCTCCAGACTGAGATTTCATGACACAGTCACACAGCTAAAGCACAAGAAAAAGACAGTTAAGGGACCCAGAAAACTGCACTGATCATGTGTATGCACATGTACACATACAGCACCATCTCAAGAGATCAGTGTGCTTGCTCCTCTGTGAGGAATGCACAATTGCCTCAGCTTTTTTCAAAAACCTTACTCAATTAAAAAATGTCACATTATTTTTCAGCTGAGTTAGGCACATAGAAAATTTTTTACAGAGTTACAATTCTATTAAGTATCTGAAGAATAAGTACCTTGCATTTCACTGGGACTTAAATCACCGTCTCTATTTGAGTAGGTTGCCTTATACTGTCTTTGCAGTCAATGGAGAGAAGTTGGCATTTCTAGGGCACACTTTATCTTACCTTAAAATAGCTGTCTAAAGCAGGTCAGATGAATTTTGCCCTTGTAGTGCCTTTCATTCCCCACTGACTATAAAAAGCAAGACTAGCTCAGAGGTCATGTCTACACTGTAGACATTTACAGGTAGGTGATAAATCCCATGTTATATGATTTATGATGAACTGACTTTGATGGTCAAGGAGGGATGAGTTCCAGTTGAATTCTTCCCTGCTCCAAAGCTGGATCATTTATAGGGTTTCTCATCAAAGTGGATACCACTGTATCTCTAAGGGATTGAACTCATGCTGTCGCCTTAAATTCTTGACACTTAAACAGACTTTCTGACCTTACTTATTTGTAGAAGTGGTGGAAATATGGTCATCTTTGGAACCATCCCATACTTTTGAAATGCTTCCTGAAAGATTTGACTAAATGAACTCATAGATTCAAAAGTTATTAGAGGAAGACCAATAATGGCATGTGCAATTAACACAGCTACGTGTCTGAGGGAAATCATGATAAAAATTTCAAACAAAATTAGGCAAAAGGATTCTTACCTTGCATTTGCCCATGAGTAAGTAATTGAAATGAGATATAATAGGAGCATAAATAAAACCACTCACCTCTAACTTTGTCTTTTTCTTCTTCATCTTCTCTTCACTCCTTTTACACAATTCAGTCTTTTATTTGTGATTAAAACATACCTCCTATAGACCCCACTGAAACCAAGCTAGTATTAAATATGAATAAGAGTTTTATTATTCAGTAATATGCTGTATATACACATCTTTGTCTTATAAACTGTAGATTTCTGTGGTTCAGGGACTGTTCTCTATTTATTGTTACTTTCATAAGTATATCATCTATGCAACTATCGTGTATGATTGAAGGAGTAGTGTTATTTGCACAGAGAGAATAATAAATTCACTGTAGTTTAAGTAAATGTCTTCATAAACAGAGAAATATCTTCTTAAGTAATGGTCATAATGAATTTTAATATGTTACATTTTCCAATTTTGTGCTTCAAGACTGAACTTTGATATGCAATATTTCAGGCTCTATACATGGCACAAGCAAGAATATTGCCTGAAAATAACCATTAGATCAAGTTCCTACTCTTTCGGTCACTCTAGATGCTGAAAGAAACAGCAATTTTTTTTCCTGCCAACATTACCATGAGGGAGAGATATGTAGATGTTCTTCAAAAGAGTTAGACTCTAAAACCATTGAATGCATTGAAAGATCTTACATTGGACTCAATTTTCTTTGGTTTTAGACCTTGTAGAAGCCACTCTCACTGTAAGGATGAGATAAAAATAAATTATTTGTGTTTCTTCATGCAATTTTAAAGGACATTTTCCACTTAAATTTTTATGCTTTAATTCCGTTGTTCTATGAGAACTTTAATATGATACCCTGTTTCTTTGTGATAACCTAGTCCATTTTAATAAAAACTCTTGAAATAAAGCAATCTTTTTTCAGACGTTATAATTTCTCATTTCAGGGACCACAAGTTATCTGTTGTATTATTTGGAGTTAAATAACTTTACTATAATAATCTGACTACAGAATAGAAGAGTTAGAATAAGGCAAAAATTGGTGTAAAACCTCTGTAAGGCAATAATTCTCATTAACATCCAATTTATTCAGCCTCGAACAGCATGGAATCACTGTATGGACAAAAACAGCCCTCCACAACACCCTTCTCTCTAAACTGGAGACAGATGGATTCAATGGGTAGACGGTTAGATGGATAAGAAATTGGTTGGACAATCACACGCAGAGGGTGGTGATCAGTGGCTCAGAGTGCTGATGGACATCCACGACGAGTGGTGTCCCTCAGGGGTCTGTATGGGGACCAGTGTTATTTAATGTCTTCACTAATGATACAACAAATGGATCAAGTGCACCCTCAGCACATTTGCAGATGGCACCAAGCAGAGTAATGACCCAGCAGTGTGCACTGGCAGCCCAGAAAGCCAGTTGTATCCTGGGCTGCATCAAAGGCAGCGTGGGCAGCAGATCAAGGGAGGGGAATCTGCCCCTCTGTTCCAGTCAGGTGAGACCCCACCTGCAGTGCTGCATCCAGCTCTGGGGTCCTCAGCACAGCAAGGACTTCAAGCTGTTGGTGTGAGTTCAGAGGAGGCCACCAACATGGTTAGAGAGATGGAGCACCTGTGAGGAAATGCTGAGAGAATTGGGATTGCTCAGCCTGGAAAAGAGAAGGTTTCATGGTGACCTAGATGCAGCCTTCCAGTACCTGAAGGGAGCTTACTATGAAGATGGAGACAGTCCATTTACAAGGGCATGTAGTGACAAACAAGGAGGAATGGCTTCAGACTGAAAGAGCGGAAGTTTAGATTAGATATTATGAAGAAATTCATTACTGTGACAGTGGTAAGGCATTGAAACAGGTTGCCTAAAGAAGCTGTGGATGATCCATTCCTGAAAGTGTTCAAGGCCATGTTGGACAGGGTTTTGAACAACCTGGTCTAGTGGAATGTGTCCCTGCCCATGGCAAGGGGGTTGGAACTAGATCCATTCGAACCCAAGTCATTTTGTTATTATATAATTACTTGCAAGAATTTCTAAATATTGCAATGTGTTGAATAAGGATTGGAGATGCTTCTGTAGTGTCCAGATCTCTTCTCTCACTTTCATAGGTCTTGCTGTTTTATGATTCTTTAATAAAATCAGCAATTTGAGCCGGCAAGATAGTTAGGAACATACCTGGAAGTACAAAAGATTATGTGATGAGAACAGGTCAGAGTATGACAGTTACATCAGTGTTTGACAAATTAAGGATTTGCTTCCTTAACAGGCTTAGATAAATTCTCTTTTTAAGGTTTGGAGTATTTGCTATACATTTGCTACAAGTGCTGAACATATAAATTAAATGTCCCAAGGACTGACTGTGAGATAATCTCAGTCGGTTAGAGCATTTTGCTAATAACACTGTGGTTGGGGGTTCAATCCCTGTATGGGCCACTCACTTAAGAATTGGACACAATGATCCTTATGGGTCTCTTCCAACTCGGGATATTCTGTGAAACATTTTGTGTTCTAGTAAGATACTAAACTTTTTCTTTGTATTCAGGTCCATGGTGCGGTATATGACACAGTTAGTCTTGTACTCAATTTGAAAGTTTTCAATGGGCTTTCTTGTTTAAGAATTACGTTCTGTAAATATGAAACTGAATTCCTAAGTAGGAAATGTATCAAACAGAAAGAAAAAAATGAAAAGAGAGGATGATTAAATAAACTTCTCTCAGGACTGGAAGAGGGATTCAGAAGATAATTGTTGATTGTTAATTTAAAAATGGCCTGAAGAGGTAACATAAAATGTACTATAATTAACTTTGCCAGTTAACTAAGCTATAAATTTTTTACTTGAAAATACTTGTATTTTTTCTGTTCCAGAACTGCACATAATTAAACATTAATTTAATTTTAATTGGGTCCCTAGTGAACACCCCTATGGTATTTTGTCTTTTAAAACTTTGGCTTGTTTCAAGCAAAAAAACTTGTACTGGCAAATCAGCCAGAGGCATGATGTTCCCTTTGATTGACAGCTACACCAGTAACTCTTTTAATAAGATAGGATGATTTGGTTGGTATAGATAATTTTTCTCTATGTGGGCAACAGCCTCAGGCATGGGTAGTCCAGATGAGTGCTTGAAGGCCTATGTCTCTAAGTAACCCCAAAAGTACAGCTATTTCAACACTACCCTACATCAGGCTATCACATATCAAATGTTTTGAAGTATATGTTCAACAACAAAAGAGAGGCAAGTAACTCAGTTATCTATTAAAGTGTGAGTGATTGGAGTTATTTTGTGTGTGTGTGCTTCAAAAAAGAGTTCTGTCACAGTAATTAACTTAGGCGATGATAAGTGTTTCCTGTGTATGTGTGTCAGCAGTGCTCTCAGTACTGCTTCCAAAGAAGCTCCTATGCAGGAAGATTACAAACTAGAAAGCATGGAGGTGGAGGTCTCATTTATAATCATGAAGAAGACAGTCTAAGACTGATGGAGGTGAGTTACAAAGAGATACAGAGGTAAACAGAAAAAACACTGCTATGCAACCAGGAAAAAGGTAAATCTGTCTGTTTCAGTGAGCAGCCAGGTTTCTTTCTCAGACCCTTCTACAGTAACAAGAAATCAGCTATTTCAGCAGTAGGGTGTTTTCCTGGACTAAGTAATTTCCATACCAGGAGGATATTGCCTGAATAATGCATGGTATCCCTCTATGCAATTTGATTTTGCAAAAGACTACTGTTTGATAAGCGTTTGGTGTAAAGTAGGGTAGAATGGTGACTTCTGAAGCTTCCTCTATGATAGAGACAAAGCCAGACAGTGCCAAGACAGACCTGCCACTGGCCAAGGCTGAGGCCATTAGCAATAGCAGGAGCACCTCTGGGAGGACATATTTAAGAAGGGAAAAACTTATTGCACAGTAAAAAACTGCAGTCAGAGAAGAGACGAGTGAGAATATGTGAGAGCAACAACTCTGCAGACACCCAGGTCAGTGGAGGAGGGGAGGAGGTTCTCCAGACGATAGAGGTGAGGTTTTCCCACAGCCCATGATAAAGACCACAGTGAGCACGGTCATTCACTTGCAGCCCTTGGAGGTCCATGGTGGAGCAGAGATATACCTTCAGCCCATGGAAGACACCATGCCATGTCACAGTGTGAGAAATGGGGGTGGGGGTTCGTTGTGACAGGTTATTAAAGTTATAGTTAATGATGAAGTTATGTATTAATTGTTAAGGGGGTTTTGTGTTAATGGTTTAATTTTCAGGAAGGGTTTTCCCCGGGGACAGGCTAGGCAGCAGAGACGGGAAGCCTGTAAGACAACAGCCTCGGCAGGGGGGGCTGTTGTCAGGGTTTGCGGCCGGGGACAGGGACCGACAGGCGACCGGCGGCACCAGCCAGCAAGAAACTGCCCGAGGGAAGAGGATACAGCCACATCCAACCAGCTGTGGAGAACATCAACATAGACAGAAGAGGGGGCTGAGCCCCACGAGAAGAGGGAGGGGGGTCGTGGCGTGAAGGGTATAAATGTAACAACCCCTCCCATGCTCAGGGCGTCCTTCCCAGTGGTGACACTGTGGCGTAGGGACCCTGCGTGCACACAGTTTTGGCCAATAAACCTTTTGCTTTGCTGATTTTAACATCCGTGCTCTAAAAATTCTTAAACTGAGATTTTTCTAACAACAAGATGACTGAGGTTTTGCACCTGATACAATGCAAACACACCTCTCTTTTCTGGAACAAGGCAAATATTTATACAAGTGTGCTGATTTCATGTAACATTATTGGGGAATTCTTTAATCAAATGACTTACCCTTCTCTATGCAAACAAACAGGTATACTGAAACCAAATCAAATCTATTATCATTCTGCAAGACAAGCACTTAAATTTCATATCAGAAACTAAGCTTGGCATACAACAATTGTAGTAACAAAGGGAAATGTAAACAACGTCTAACAAACAAAACCAAAGCAACACAATTTGTCATTCAGAATGAAAATTTTCATCTTAGTTTTATAGTATGGTGGATATTTAGGAGTACATTGTAATGGTCTACTTAGATATTACCCCTGAAAAAACACAGAACTCTTTCTGGTTCATAGACTTATAGTGATGACACAGGACTTCAGATCAGACAGGTTGGCCACTACTCAGTAAGGCTTTTTAAGCATTCACAAATGTTATGCGTATGTTTAGAGTGCGTCAAGAAAGAGGGCTAAAGTGAATCATGTATGAAAGTAACTTGATGATTTCAACCTTTAATGAGAACATGCTGAAGAATTCTGAACAGGAAAATTTAAATTTAATTTTACATATGGAGAATGTAAATTCATTAATTAATAAATCTTTTTACTTTTATTTCAATGTCTCAATGCATCTTTTTTCATTACTCAGTTAGTAGAGTTCTTCCTTGCAATGCTTCATGCAGTCTGTAGATACCAAAGATGTATAATATATGGTGTGAGCATTTATCTTCCAGCAGTGGGTGGTCTGATTCCTTAATCCAACTGATTTTTTGTATTAAAAAACTTAGCTTTTGCTCCTAGAAAATTTATTTTACTCTGCTTAACTACGTTTATTTTAAAGTATGTGTGGGCACACATGCACGGCACAGTGCTCAGTAACTGTATTATATAGCCAGGAACATCTCAGTGTTTTCATCACTATTCCTTCCTTCCTGGCATTTATCACAAGGCAGTAAAAATTCACCTAACTCTGAAAAAAAGGCTTCTGTGCTTTAACATACTCTGTTTCACTTAGAATAAAAAGTAAAAAAAAAAAAAAGGCAGCTCCATTTCAGTAATAAAATTGTAAGGAAATAAAAAGAGTAAGAGAGAGAGTAAGAAAAAACTTTCCACAGAGGCTGTATTGTTTTTTGTGTTTCTGACATCAGTTTTTCAGGCCATTACTTACTACCACAGGACATAAACACCTAGATATTTCAAAGGGAAAATGCAGTTTAAAAGTGCTTCTGACATCTATAGTACATACTTACAATTGTTGAATATGGTTGTATTTGGGTTTTGCTTTAAATCATGCTGCTCTCCTTATTTCTTTAGGTTGGATTTATTTTTTGTTCTGTTATAAAATTTATGGGTTTTGGCTTCAAATAAAGTTTATATGAACTGTGTCCTATGTCTCTGTTTTCTCCAACATTTTAATGCACAGTACTACATCTGTGTGACAAAAAAATGGTAAATAAAAAAGCTCAAGAGTTAAGAACATGAAGAGCTTAAACACATAAATACAGCTCAAGAACAATGTATTGTTTTGAAATTAGTATTTTTCCACAGCATCTTGAATCTGAGGACAAGAAAATTTTGCAGGTGTTCAAATGGATGAATAATCATTTTACAGGACAAGGAGACAGCATCAAGTCCTATCGGGGAAATTTAAGTGAACCATGAATCTAAGATGCCCACATATCACAAAAGGAAGTGGTTATTATGAAAAATTGTCTGTTTTGAGATGAATGTCTGTAACTACTGAAAGATCACAGTTGCCTGTCTGAAACATTGTTAAAGCCACAGAAGGACTTTGCCATGAGATAAGCCCAGAATGGAGTGACAGGATGGTGCTAACTCCAGGCTTGGTGAGGCAAGATCTGCTAGCACATCCTGGGTAATGAATCCAGACAAGAATTTCTGCTGTGGTAAACTATGTAAAGAAACTGAAATGGTTAATGGTTCAAACATTGTTAATGTCACTGAGAGTTTAGTCCATTGTAGAAAATTGTCCAAAGAAATAGCTGCTCACTGAAGCCCATCCCTTCCCAAAGAGATTTACTAATTTGGACTGTGATGGAAACCTGAAATAAAATAAAGGTCCGGTTATCCCAGGAAAGGAACTATCCACATGTCTGAAAGACTGGAGTGCTAACACCTCAAACAATTGAGATGCAAGCTGACAATGTGCAAAGTAACCATCTAGATGCTGAGGGCATCCTTGCACAACTGAGTCATCTGTGATAATTCCCCTCCAGGGAACTACCAGAACAATTCACATGTAGCCTGAAGATATTCTGCTGATGGGCAATAATAGACTTAACTGCTGACATAGCAGGCAGCTGTAATGTCTTAGAAGGTGTCAAAAACTCCCATGATCCAGTGTAGAAGTCTCCACTGCAGGGAAGGTATCTGGACTTTTCTACCTAGTCTAAACATAACAAAACCCCTGGGACTTCCATTACCACCTTCTTCCCTCAATACACTGGCTTTTTTTCTCACCATCCTGAGCTTCCCTGGACAGATCCAGACTGCAATCATCACATCGACAAGACTGGGACTCTCACCACTGAGAAGACCACAAGAAGAGGATCAATGGGATGCCTTGGTGATATTTTTTTCTACTTAATTTGTCTCTCTGTCACTCTCTTTCCTCTCCCCTATTTCCTATTGCTTTCTATCTCTTTCTACCTCACATTTACTGTCAAATAAAAATTTGTGCTATTGACTTTGGTAATTCGGGCAAAGGCATCTCTCTAATAATTTTAATAACTGGACCATAACAATGGTACAGATGGCATCTCTGACCATCACATTCTCTGGTCCCCACCCCTCCCTGAATATGACTCTATGGATACTTGGAACTTGGCTACACTATGACTAAAGTGAGAAATAGCATAAGGGAAAGCAAAAGATATTTTGTGAAGTGCACAAATTAATCACACACAATTGGTGGCTTGGTTTCCTGACATAGTTAACTTCTCTGCTTCAATTCTGTTGAAACCGTTTGGGAGAGGTAACCAAGGCTAGACCTCTTCCAAGCAAACACATTAATTCTTCTGTGGACAGCAAGCCTCTTTAAAGTGCTTTTATACTCTGTGTTCTAGGAGTCCACACATATTTATATATAAAGACATGTTTTTCTAAAGAGGAAGTTTGTGTGTACTGCATTGATGTTTAACTAGGTACAGTGTCATAAAAATGTAGAATTCAATCAAGATCCATGTAAGAAGTTTACTAATTGACAATTTCTAGTTATTACTTTGTATGTATGATTCCTAATGAACTAAGTAACATCATCTTCAAGAAATATCTCCTTGCAGAATAAAAGCAGTCTTCATTCTAGGGCAGAATATAATATTTACAGTACTTTCCAGAGACCTGAACCCCAGTTTGACTCCTTGAAAATTCTAGAAATTGAGGGAAAAATAATAAAATTTTGTAGTTTCCACAACTGAATACTGCTTATTTCCTGCTGTCCATAAATTGTAAGGATTATTTTTGGGGAAAGAATTTTTTCTGAATGTTACCTCACCTGTGATCCATTTCTGGTATTTTTTGTTGGTTGGGTTTTTTGTTGGGCTTTTGTTGTTTTTGTTTTAGTTGTTTTTCTAGAATGTTTTGAGATTTTTATAATGTTTTTTCTAATTATATGCAAAACATGTGCTGATTGTAATACTCTGAAAATTAATGATTTATGAACATAAAAATAATGAAGAGACAGCACCATAGGCAGTTCTATGGAGCTACATTCTGTGGATATATTGATCAAGCTCTTAATTAACATACCATGTTACTCTGCTTTATAACTATAAATGGATAGGAAAGGGTTACAGTATGTTGAACTGTAGCAGAATTGAGTTTGACTTGATGATCTTAAAGTTTATCTCTTCATTTTAAATTTGAATAACTGTGGTTACAATGTTTTTCTGTTTTTCCAATATCAAAACATCATACATGCTTTGAAAAACAACTGCTTAAAAGATGACACTCTAGGATGATTATATTTATAGTATTTTCAGTACGTACCTTAGATTACACTGCAAAAATTACAAATTGAAAATTACAAGTTTTCATGCACCATTTTTTTTTTCAGTATTTTAGTAGTACTTATCATGTATGAGGTCTGTACAAGTATTAGATGTGTTTCATTTAGATGCATCATGAGCAAGCTCTTAGGTGGATGATGCAAAATGCTTCCTCAGAGCTCCTTGGGATTTGGAAAGATTAGGGTTATAGTACAGTCATGTGACATCCCAAATAGTAATTTTGATTCTGTTATGAAGTTTTGTATTCATTCAGCTGATGTGTTACACTGATAAATTCCATATTTATTGCATTTTGTATTGTGGTATATTGTTGTAAAGACTTTATTACAGTCCTCTATTTGTTTTGGCTTGATGGGTCGAAAAATTGTTTGCATTGTACAGGTCTGATCATTTAACAGGTATTCATTTAAATGGGTAATAAGATACAAGAGTTGTGAAATGAGATGGAAAATTGCTAACCACATATTAGATGATAACTATGTTTTTTGTCCAAGGCAATTTTGGCAGAAAATAATAAATCTAGAAAATAGACTTGGAACCTATATCAGATTGGTAATCAGTAGGTCACTCTTGTGAAAATATTTTCCCATTTATTCTTGTTTAATGGGGAAAGAAGCTATTCCTTTATTTAATAGCAATTTTGTAGTGAGATACAGGAGTCATATGAGAAGGAATATGCATCTGAACTAAAAATTCCCCCAGAAAAAATGTCACATTTTCTGTCTTTTTTCTTTGTTGAATATTGGGATTTTTCTCAGTCACTTCCTAAGATAAGAAGACTCCATAATAAAAAAAAAAAAAA
>VXAU01005924.1:54645-80212 GCA_013399695.1 Formicarius rufipectus
AAAAAAAAGGATAGAAGTAAAAACTCTATATGTGATTAGGAGATTAGGAAGACAGGTCAAGTGTGGATATACCAGGGAAGTCTTGGGCCATAGTTGCCTACAGTATTGCTCTCCCTGAGCCCACCAGCCATAGCCCATGACAGCGGGAAATTTAGACCCTCTTCCAGAACACACATGCTGGCAGCACTGTGACAAGAGAAAATCAGGATTCATGTGGATGTTGGATGTTTAGTGAAGCCCTGCTGGAGGCCACTATCACACTTTTCTCAAGGTGAGAAGACTCATTCCCCTCATCCTTTAGAAGTGCTGTCACCATATATATATATATATTCTTTACAACTTCATTTCCTTCTCCCTAGGGTTTAGCACAAACTAAAAGTCTGAAATGTCTACGTAGAATTTCCATACAGATGTTACCCACACAGTGTTCACAGAACAACAATTCTGATGTAAGTAAGCCTGCAAGGAGGATGAGGAAACTGCTGTGGTAAACCTGTGCTTTATGTTGTATGACTCGATGGCCAGGGTTCTAAGATGAAATCTAGAAGCTAAAACCTGTATCCAAATAAGTTAACTAACAGTAGCAAGGAGACATACAGCATCTGCCTAAATACATCTCAGCTCTTACAGACTGTAAGGAGATATTCTAGACTATTGAAAAGCAAAGTGAAAAGGCAAAATTAAGTCATTTCTGAATAACAGGATTTAAGCCTGGCCTAAAAGAAGAACATCTGCTCACATGGTAATTTGCAACTCAGAAGCATTCTTGGAAGCTGCTTCTTTTTGCAGCCACACAGCTACTGATTGTTATGTTACACCTGTGATGTACTACCAGTCTGTGAAGCAATTTCAATGCTAATAAATTAAATATGCTTCTGATGTTTCTCCAGTATTGCAGCTAGTGAACCTAGAAAGGCTGACACCTATAATGTTAAACAAACTTCCTATGAGGAACACACTAACAAAATTCAAAATAACTGCTGGGAATAGTCACTGGATTGTGATAACCCACATACCCAAGAATTATTTAGGAGACGGCTAGTTAAAAAAAATACACTAATAATTCAGCAATGTAGACAATTTAATATTGGTACAATGAATGTTGCCTGATACTGGTCAATTTTCTAGTATAAACATTGTATGGCTATACAGACTGATTTAGTACCTGTTAAAATGTCAGATAAATGAACATGTTTTCATGTTATCAAGCACTAACCACAATAACCAGAATTAACAAAGCAGAATTAACAGTTTGTTCAATCATACACAGTGATGACATGCAACAGTCTTATAAACATGGTTTTTTTTCTTAAGACATTTGCACTACAACTGCAGGAAACAAGAGCTACTATTAAGAAAACAGGAAGTAATGATTACATCACTAATTATTTGCCATATTATTATTGTCTACATCTGAGCAAGGTCAGCATCTGTCCTTATCACTGCACAAAGCTTTGGCATTACTAGCACAATGCCCCACAACATTTATTCTGAGAAACTGTCTGTTTTTTGGTGCAGATAACAGGTGGTCTGTTTTATGCAATTGACAAGTGCATTATTTATGGACCAATATAGTTTATCTACTGTGTTTGGCCTCGACTTGGAATAAGCTCAGTGTGGGTGGATGCCTGCATTTGCCCAAAGCCCTATTAAAGCCTTTAAAACTGCACAGGAGCACAAGACTTAGACAAAATGCAGCTCACTCCAAGCTTGGGGGTGTAGTATCATCTCATAATTATACTTAGATAGAATTAGTTTTCTGTGCTTCTATTTTAAGTATTTTATCATAATACTTCTTAAAGTCAAAACAAACCAGATCTTGTTCTCATTCTGGCTTTCAGCATGACTTTGCATAAAAATTCTCTTTCCTCAAAAAAAATTACACCTTCTAAGCATCTCAATTTCTTATGTAAATTCAACTGGACAGTAAGGTCAGTTAGCAGTGGAGTAACATTACTTAAAAATAAATCCCCATTATGCATTGGAATTATCCATTAGGGAAACATTAGGGAAATAAAAATGTGTTTCCCAGCTTGCAGCTTCAGACTATCTATTTTAATTTTGTTCATATTCTACCGATTATCTGCAGTGGATTTAATATTCTGCAATACCAGATTTTATGTGATCTCTCTGGTCCTCTTTGTCATGCTTTCTGTTTACTACTCCATGCAATTATTTGTTTGCATGATGGAGCTTGACGATTACGCTGTTGTTCAATTTCTGCTGCCAGAATAGTTTTGATCAATACAGTTTGTAAAAAATAAGATCATAAAATGCAATGCATTTAACAAAACTGTTTTTCAGTTGTTCTAATAACTTTCATTTCAAATAGAAGAACTAGAAACTGTCTACATCCCACTTCTGGGGTTTTAGAGTATTTTGCAGACTATTAAATATAAAATATATATGAACAGTTAGTTCATCCTTGAAGAAACATATTGAGTTTGAAGGTTTTTAATGTTATTGTATAAATTTATATTTCAAGATATTTTCAGGTCCAACATGAAGTGTACAAGATAATGGGGTGGAGATAACAGGATGATTTAGTACTTACCTCTAGCTGCAGTTCTTTTCCATCAGTACAAGGGCACCGATATGCAAGGGAGTTCTGGTGGTCTCACTTTCTGTGGACTCTACAGGGTAACAAGCTTTTATATTGTATATAACACAGTTCACATTCCTATTACTGAAATTATTATCCCATAAAACCACACCAGGGTATCTTCCTAATGACGTTTTTGTGCAAAACATTTGATTCAACAAGAAGACCTATTCTCACCTTTAAAACTACTTATGCATAGTTAAATGAACAATTGTTCTTCACACACAGTCAGTAACCAGAGAAAACTCATAAGCAGTGATTATATACTGTGTGGACTGCCTTCCATTCACTTCAGAGATTTCAGTAATAAACCTCTGCCTGGAACCAGAGCAGTTCTCCACTCCTAAGGGCCACAGGCTAGAGAATCTATTTTTGAAAACATTTGGAAGGAAAATTCTTATTTGCCCTCAAATAAAGTCAACCTGAGCATTTATCAAAATCAGAACTATTAAAGTAAAATACACCAGTGGAAACAGTAACTCAAGAAGCTATCACTAATTTTGCTTAAGGAAGTCATTTTCTGTCTGGAAGCTCATCCTTACCAATTTGTAAAGATCACTTGTGACTTTTCAGATTTCTGACTAGTTGCCAGTTGTTTTTCCCATTAATACTGAAAATGTGTAAAATACACAGATCATAAAAAGAACATGTTTACAGTTTCAAATAATAGGTTATAGTATATCTGAGATATCATGAAGACCATGATTTTGATTTTAAGTATTTTTCCTAAATATAATTCAGAAAAAAACTTACCAGCAGAGATGGTGTGGTAGTTTATCCCTGGCCGAAGACAAATATCCAGAGGCCCCCAAACAACAGCTTCCCCCTCCCTCCCAACTGCAGGGAGAAAAAGCGGGGGGGAAAAACCACACTAGATTAAAAGTGGATTCTGATACTACTGAAGCAGTATGAATTTATACAAATATATATATACAGATAAGAAAAAGGAACTTAATATTACTATATGCACACACAGAAACAATAAAGAAAAAATAAACAAGGTCTACTTCCCAGAGAGAGACATGCAGCTCTCCCCGAAGAGACAGCACGTCCACAACCGATGTCCTTCACCGCCGGAAAAGGACTGACTCAAAAGTTTCACCTATCCCTTCCTATATCTAAGCTGATGTAAAATAGGATAGACTACTTCACTTGGATACAGCAAACCATGTGATCTGTCTCCCAGGAAGGCCTAAAGTCAAACCACTGCAGAAGGTAAGAAGTAAATAATGCTTAAATACATACAGTCAACGTTCTCTAGAAATAAGCTTCTGAGTTTACACAATGATTCTCTGTTCAGTTCATAACAGAACTAAATGTTTATTGATTAGACAGTTGTTTGGTCAAACTGAAAATATCTTGTACTGTGAACATGGGATTAATGAAGCCTGATTTCCTATAGATTTCTGTCCTACACGCTGTGCTACACAAGAGTTCTGTGATCTTCATCCTGAGTAACTTCACATCATTCTTCTTCAATGTTTGCTGTTCCCTCTTACACAGCCCTCTAACTACTCCAGCAGCATTTCTCTTCCCTGACTGTGTCTGGCCTTGCATCTTGGTGAGATGAGATGCCAGCACACAAGCCTACTGACTAGCCAGTGAAGTTCTGCTCATCTGCCTGAAGAGCAGCAGAAATCTGTTGGAAAGACCTGAATGGGCATTCATATTGCAGCCTTTCTGCTAGGGAATTTCAGTTTTCTCATCTATGTCTTCTAGCCAGAGTTTGATTTTCACCATGCTTGTATAAAACCGTTATGTCCTAAATCTCTGTATATTTGGTTGAAACTGGCTCTTGGTTAGAAACCTTTTGGGAATGCGAATAATACACATAGAGAAGAATGAGCAAACAAACACAGCATATGGTCACAGAGATCTTGTTTCCCCAAAAGATCAGGATAAAAACCATGTTAATGCCTCCTACATTATAAGCAGGACACTATATAACCAGAAATATTGAATTAAAAAAAAAAAAAAACCAAAAAAAAAACCACAAAAAAACCCCACACAACTATATTTACCTTTGCACTAAATAACTATCCCCTTATTTTTCTTTTCTGCAGATATGGACAATGGTCTTGGTCCTTGCTCTGTGTCTTCACTCTGTAGTGCAAAGCAGTTCAGGGATTTCACCCCTACACAAAGGTATTTTTGGATAAGCTTGGATTTTTGTAGCAGGCTTTCTTAAACACCAGTCCCACAGAAATCAGAACAGGACATGAAATTCTAATTTCCTATGCACCCTGATGTTGTCCAGTTCAGATGACATTTGCTTACATCCAGAGAGAGGTGACATAGGGAAGGGCAGTTTGTCAGCTGGTCTGATTTGCATCACAGGAGTTTCTCTGCACTGATATGCCCAGGACCTAGGAAAGTCTCCTAGGACCTAGGAAAGTCTCTTCTACATGTCTGTGCTTTCCCCTTGGCCCTGCAATACTTTGAGATAAGAGATTTATTACCCTCCCTTTTAGCATGAGTAGTTTTTCACACCTGTGCTAAGCCATTTATGTATCTTACTGGAATACTACCAGATGGTACATTTGCCTTCGGTGGGCTTGAAATTACTATCCTACACAAGCCACAGAGCAGGGAAGAATACCATTCCTTCATGAGTAAATTTAACTGGGAGAATCATTAATATCATTGCTGTGATGCAGTTTGTAGACAATCTTCAGTGATGACTGGTCGCTGAGCCAACTTTCACAATCAGGAAGTGGAACTCAATGTTTGGTTTCTTCTGGTTTATATAGGTTCACTACTTCATGTTTTCCATTTCTTGAAGTTTGGAATACTCTTCTACCTATATGCATATTTACTAGATCATGTGTTTATCAGCCTCAGAAAACACGTATTTTTTAAAATATATTTCCTAGAATGTGTACCCAAAATTTAATGTTCAGGGAGACTGCAACGTTTCGGGTATCAGCAAAGCAATATTGAGAATTTTCTCTCTAGGGTCAGAGTGAAAATCTAGTCTTATTATTAAAATGCTTGACTCAAACTAGAGACTTTTCTCCTAGCTTTCCCATAAGGTATTGAGGTAAATCAGACTATCTTTCTAGGCAACTTGAAGAGGAATGGAAGAAAACAATTCACACTCATCTACACCACCATGCAAATGTTACAGCTAGACATAGAGATGATAATAACAAGGAGAATAGTAATAATATTGGCATGGCCTCAGCACCAATATAGATCAGTGGGCAGTAAATTTGAGATTGTTTAACCTCTACAAAAAAAACTTGTCCTTTCTGCTCAATGCACTGTATAGTTTCAAGTATCATAATTGGCACTTTTAATATCACCTTTCCTGTAGTTCCAGCAGAAAATCCAAGCACTCCCTAGAGTTAGTATGTTATAGAGCATTCTATAAAGCTACATTTTGTACTTAGGTCTAGAGTTAGTAGAGAGGTGAGATGCAGCACATGCCACACAACTACATATCACAGTTTTGGTCTCTGTAGGATCAATCAAAAACTGCTGAACTCTGTGTGTGGTTTCTTATGTGTACATCTTTGCATGAAGCACATAGCTTATTAATCTTAACAATTAACTTTGCAAATCAGCACTGACATACATGAACTGCTGCTGGCACTGGTGCGTATATGAAGTTTTGCAATCCAAGACTCACAGTCTAGTATCTTTCATACAGGTTAAATTCACTTAGCAGAACTTAACAAAAATTTGTATGTTATAAATAAACATACATAAAATTAGACTCACTGTTAAGCCTGCAGATTATACAAAGACAGGTTCTCCTTTCCAATTAATAGCCAGTTGCTATTTCCCAGAAACCAAAAAAACAGTATTTTAAAAATTTTAAAATAGATACTCAATCAGCCACACTATTTCTTCTCAAGAAGGGCATTTAAGTGCAAGCAAATTATGACTCATGAAACTCCTTGAATTACTGAAAGATATGTGCTAATTAAGGAACATGGATAACACATCATTATTTGCTCATTTTTATGTATTCAGGTACATACATAATTAAGTAAAAATTGCAGATTCTTTTCTGTCAGAACCATATATAATACAATACATAATGTCATACATAATGCAATACAATTCAGCAGTTCAATCCACATTCATAATAGTACAACCAGACATATACAGTCACTTGAAAAACATACTCTTGCTTAGCATTTCAGCTCTTAGTCATTTCTGTCATCCTCGACACCCATATAAATTAATTTTATCATCTTTCACAAAGTTTAACTAAACCAGTCTGAACATAGTCTGCTTCCAGAATCTAGCAATGTTGTGCTTAAATAGTTTATTTGTCCTTTGAATTGAGGTAAAGATAGTTCTCATCAGAAATGTGACAGACTTAAAAGATAAATCCCAGGTTGCTCAGGATGTCAAATGTTTTACTGGTATATATGTAAATATATACTTGATAATGCTCAAACAGTAAATACAACTATGAGCTGAAATTTTCTTTCATGCAGATAAGCTGTTCAATATATATAAGATGCTATACTCAGAGAGTCATAGAATCATAGAATTCTTAGGTTTAATTAGAATTAAATTAGATATTACATATATTAGACATAGAATTAAAGATAATCTAGCTTCAACTCCCCTGCCACGGGTATCATAGAACAGCCTTTTTTTTTTTTTTTTAATCAAAATGTTTCACACTGATATACCTTCAGAAAACTGTGAGTTCAGCCCTGACCTGAGAGTGGAGTCCACAGTAACAAGATCCCTACTCAAAGTAAATGTGCACAGTCTCATGGCACTAAAATCCAGTCTTCACTGATTTTACATTCAGTTAATGACCAGCACTAAAACACTACCTGAAAATCTAGGTTGAAAGTCAAATGACATACTGTATTCAGAAGGACAACACAGTAAGACCTACAAATACATTTCTTTAGTAGGACATTTGATTGCACAGCTGGACATTAGGTGGTTGCTATCACTACAACTCACTGCCTTCCAACAAACCTGGTCTACCTATAAAACATGGAGAAAAGATGATCTCTGTAAAAATTCAACTTGAAAGATCTGTAGCTGAATTGACTGTAACAGAATACTATCCCATGACCTCTCAGTGAGAGAAAAGCATCATGACTTTCTTAGCCAACAAGAGAAAAAACTTTGGTATCATTCTTGATACCAAAAAGAAACTGATAGATTCAAGAAATATTAATGAACACTCATGACCATTAACCAACACAATAGCTCTCTCTACTGCATTCCACTTGTCTGCAGAAAAGGAACTTATAAGTGGACGCACATAAGGTGAAAAGAGAATGTAAGTATACTGATTAAAAAAAAAAATAAAATTAAAAGTAACACTTAGGATAACAACCAAACAGGAGGGATGTAGGAGGAGGTTAAGAAAGACCAAAAAAAATCAACACAAATATCATAGTTGGAACTTTGGTCAGGAATTACTTCAGCGGACTGAACTGAATTGGAGAAAAGAAGTGGGAGGGCTAAGAAATGTTAAGTGACTGCAGGGGCCTGGTTAGAATTAGATTCATGTTGAAAACTAGTGAGTGCACACTGTCTCCTCTACTTGAAATAGTACAAGATCAATCACACACATAAAAAAAAATTGTAACATTTTTAATAATTTGTTTCTGGGGATTGTTTTTAGGATAGTATGTAGGTTAATCAATTACCTAAAGTATTTCATGAAACTCCTTGAAATTTCTGGTCAAAATCAAAAAAAAATAAAAAAATAAAAAAATTATGCAGCAGATTGGCCCCAGTTAGCAGCCAAAGTTCCATACAACCAGCTGCTGCCCCCTCAGTAGGACAGGGGGAGAAATTAGATATAACAGGAGTAAAAAAATTTCTCAAGATAAAGACAAGGAGATCCTTTATCAAACAGGAAAGGCTGGAGGAAAATTTAGTGCCAGTTAAGATATAGATAAATATAGATAGATAGACAGACAGACAGACAGACAGACAGAGATAAAATTACCATTCAAGTATTGGGAGACAAAAAGCAAACAAACCAAACCAAAACAAACAAACAAAAACAATTAAAACAGTTGGGAACACACACTTAGGGAAAATGCCTTTTCGCCCATTTCCCTGTTCAACTTCACTCCAAACTCGTCACCATTGTTATTGCTGTAGGTTATGCTCAGTCTTTTTGGTGAGGCAACCTGTGACACAGAGAATGGTGGTGTTGAGGGTGTTAATACACAATGATTCCCCTCTGCCACTCCTTCCTCTTTACCTTTTTCCTCTGCTCCAATATGGGTCTTTCAGGAGCTGTAGTTCTTCACCATCTGTCCTGCTCCTCCTCTGACCTTGGTTTTCCCTCTGCTGTTTTACTCTATCTTTCTCCCTTGTCTCCCTGTCCAGCATTTTCTTCTCTTTCTTAAATGTGTTTTTCCAGACAGTTGGCTGAGGGAGTCAGTTATGGCCTGCAGTGGTTTTCTTGAAGCCAGCTGGAATAGTCTGTGTCAAGCACAGGGCAGTCCCAGGTCTCTGTTCACAGGAGCTGCCCCACAGCCCCCAGTGACAGCATCTTGTTGCAGACACCCAGTGCAAATTTAGAAATATGTCATATTTTAGTGTGTTGAGGAAAGTGTGCGTCTGAATTTATTAATATATACAATACATACCTATGTGTTCAATGTAACTCTAAATAAAATGTAACTCTAAATGAAATGCAACTCTAAATATAATAAATTCAAATGGTACTTATAAAACTACCAGAAAAAGATAAAAGGAAATGAAAAATCCCATCTTCAATGCATTTTAATTTTTTTCCTGGTGCTTGTACACTTTATAGTCAGTAGATGTTAAATAAAACTGTCAGATACACAATTGTTCTCTGAAATTTCATTGAAATCCAGAATGAGTTAATGGGACACTGCAGATGTGACTGCTGCATGACTGCTACTCCAAAGGATTTAGAACTTGGTTTCTTAATTTAGCCTCTTAACAGTATTAGATTCTAGCACAAGCTAAAAATATGATGTAGGTACTGATGATGTCACTTCTTTTGTACTCCTTGTAGAGCTGAAGTGTGCAGCTGGAACTGTATAAGAGCTGAGAAATTACTGTGTGGTTCAAAGACAAATTTATTATGCTTGAAGTGCTGCAACTGTAGGTTCTCACAGGACTACTGGTCCTCAGGCTTATGGAAGCCAAACATACTGCTGTTAGCCAGAAGAGATTAGTAAACATATTGCTTTTGCTTCTGGAAAATCGTCACTGGGTTCTCTCCCAAAAGAACAAGTTCTGATCTGTATTTTAAGCAGCAGCTGCTCAGCATGCTAAAATAGCCTGCACAGATTTATTCTGATCTGCTTTCCACAGAGTTCTTTTCATCTGTTACCCACAAGAATGGGACAGAAGTGGAAATTTGACATTAAAGGGACTGGTTGCTGGTACTTTCCAGGGCAGAAAACAACCCTTGAAGAATTAGGTGATATTTAAGAAATAAACGTTTGTTGCTTGCTTTTGCACTTCTCCCATACCCATACACACACATATGCTTTCTTGCTCTTTCACAATGAAAGCACACACAAATAGAAACACAAAATCACAGAATGGGTAAGGTTGGCAGGGACTGCAGTGGATCATCTTGTCCAACCTCCATGCTTAAGCAGAATCATTCTAGAGCACTTTGCAGAACTGTGTCCTGACAGTACTTGAATGTCTCTAGTGAGGGAAATTCCACGTCTCTCTGTGTTATATGTTCCAGTGCATGGTCACCGACACACTAAAGAAGGTCTTCCTCATATTCAGTTGGAACTTCCAGTGCATCAGTTTCTTCCCATTGCCTCTTGTCTTACTGTTCAGCCTCACCAACAGCCTGACTCCATCCTCTTGACGTCCTCCTTTCAGGTATTTAGACATTGATGGGAGCCGCTTCTCAGTCATCTCTTCTTGAGGCTGAACAGGTCCAATTCCCTCACCCTTTCAACATAAGACAGATGATCCAGTATCCAAATCATCTTTGTCACTTTCCACTAGGCCTGCTCCAGGAGCTCTATGTCTCCCTCGTACTGAGGAACCCAGAACTAGACACAGCACTCCAGGTGAGGCCTCACCAGGGCTGAGTAGAGACAAGATCACCTCCTTTGACCTGCTGGCAATGCTCTTCCTAATGTACCCCAGGATACCATGGGCCTTCTTGGCGACAAGGGCACACTCCTGGCTCATGGACAGCTTATTGGAACTTGCTGAGAAGGCAATCTGCCCCTTCTTCCAAGATATTGATGAATAAGTTAAACAATACTGGGCCCAGTATTGAGCCCTGGGGGACACCACTAGTGACAGGTCTCCAACTAGACCCTGTGCCACTGATTATGACTTTTTGGTTCTGCTGTTCATCTGGTTTTCAGTCCACCTCACTGTCCACTCATCCATTCCTGAGTTTGCCTGTGAAGATGCTTTGAGAGATGGTGTTGAACACCTTGCTGAAGTCAAGGTAGACAATATCCAATGCTCTCACCTCATCCATCCAGGAAGTTCTTTCATCATAGAAGGCAATAAGGTTGATCAAGCATTATTTACCGTTAGGGAATCCATGCTGATTGCTCCCTCACACCTTCTTGTCATCCATGTGGATNTTCCTGAGTTTGCCTGTGAAGATGCTTTGAGAGATGGTGTTGAACACCTTGCTGAAGTCAAGGTAGACAATATCCAATGCTCTCACCTCATCCATCCAGGAAGTTCTTTCATCATAGAAGGCAATAAGGTTGATCAAGCATTATTTACCGTTAGGGAATCCATGCTGATTGCTCCCTCACACCTTCTTGTCATCCATGTGGATAGAGATGGCCTCCAGAACGAGGGTCTCCATCACCATTCCAGGGATTGAGGTGATGCTAAAAGTGCAGATGTGGAAATAGTATGTGTATCCTGAGGAATGTTAGATGCCTTACAAATTGGAATGGTGTTAGAATCCCTCCTATTTGTCTCCAGAGGACAGTAATAGGGTCTTAAAAGAAAAAAAAAGAATCTTCTGAAAAGACTTTGAACAAGTGAGTAAGACAATGACTAAGACACTTTGTAGACAGCTGCACACGATCTGAGCAACAGAAACACTAACAGCATGGTATAGATCACTTTTTCTCTTTGCAAAAGTATTTCCCCCCCAAGGTCTGGTAACGTGTATATTATCTTGAACTTTTAACTGCTTTCTCAGTTTTCCTCCACAGCACATACCAGCATGAAGAAGACATTCATATGCAGTTTTCTTGGTATTGTTTTCCTTTAACTTTTCTTGGGTCAGGGGGCATTGTCTTCTGTGGGAAAAAAAAAAAAATTAACTTATTTTTAAGAGTGGACTGGTCAACAAAGACAGCTTCAAGACAAAAAGAAAGAAAAAAAAAAAAAAACAGAAAGAAAAGGGGGGATAACTTCAGGGTCTTCTGAATAGAGTGGGGGATACTGAAATCCTGTGATCCAAAAGTATCATTTAAATATATGTAAAACTAGTTCAACACCCAGAAATTTATATCCCTGCCATTCAGTCATTTTTCCCTTTTAGAAAGCAAAATACTTTTTTCTTTGTTCCAGTTTGTTGGCTGCTGCAATTTTGCATTTCAGAGAAGAAAAAAATCTTCCAGTAAGTGAAGAAAGAGTCACAAAATAATTTCTAGGAGAAAATACGCATTTCAATACTTAGCTTTAATAATATGAATGAAAGGACTGGATTGGCCCATTAAGTTTAATTCATTGTTACAAGCCTGTGATGTTGAACACCCATAGCATCTACCCTGGCCCTTTCTGCATCCCTATCTATGTTATACATTCTGCCTTACTTCTATGAACCAGAAAAAAGTTAAAATTTCAAATTAATATTGTAACTGAGTCTAAATCTTCCTTGACACTGAATATTTTGCACTTGCCATTAACATTCTGTTTCCAAAAAATAAATGTTATTATACTATCTGCATCCAAATAATATTTTTCCTATTTTGCATGCTTCCCAGGTCTTTAAACAAATCCTATGGATGTTTGGAATTTACATTTTTTATTATATATTCCTCACACCATTAGTTTGAAAAGCTGTTTTAATTATAATACTTATTATGATGAAATGGAGTTGATTTAGCCTGTTAGGAAAAAGGGCTGTTGTGTAATTACTGACACAGAACTGAACTTTTCCTTGAACCATGCAATTCATGCACTCTAATTAGGTCTCCATATCTCATTTACATAATATTTTAATACACTGATGGAATGGAGTTTGCTGTTCACAGGTCTGGTGAACAGTTCATTAATAGTAGTAGAGGAATTAGAAATTCATTGTTAAGATAGCTCTCACTAGCACTAGCCAGTCCGCTGCATCCCAGCTAGTCTGTTCTGTTGAACATGAAGTTCCAGTTCTCTCTGACTTCTGAATATTCAAGCTGCTTATCAACAAGAAACTTACCACTTCAGCTTCTCACATAATTTACAATGTAAGAAATATTCTAGCACTCAGCTGAATGAGATATGGAAAAGCTTGGTGACTGAAGGATGTTTAGAGGTCTGTGGCCTATTTTTAGTTCAACTGCACATTCACGTATTATTTCCCAAAGCTTTCTCTTATCTATGTCCTTATATTGAATTCCTTACCATGATATCTCAGGGTTTCTGTTTCTGTGGGGATTATTAAAAAGGAGAGAAGTCCTGATCTAGGCAATTTTAACCTGCAGTCACAGAAAGTGATATCTGTAACCCTGTGTCCTTCCCCAGAAAGAGAAGGTCTCGAGGGCAGAGCTAAGCAAGAAAGATGTGGTGGGCATTTTAAGCACATGATTGAGTGGCAGCAGTGTTACAGCCTGAGTGAACCTCCAAGGTTTCTTCATGTAGTCTTTCCTGTCTAGTTAAGGACTGCCCTGGTTTTTTTGGCACCTGACAGATTTTTTGATTCCCTGATATTACCTGAAATGGAGGCTTTTGTCAGAAGTTGACAAATGCTCTATCCTTTCAATTACAATTATCATTTTCCTGGAATATAGAGGCAAATCATCAAAACTGCCAAATCCATGGGTCTGATATCTCATGTTGTCTGGATGCTGAGGGAGTTAAACCAGTTATCTAACACTTGAGGAAAGAAATTTTGTTTACAAATACCTGAATCACACCTTATGCTCATTACCATATCTTGTTTAGATATATTTAGACATTTTCAAATTCTTTTTGACTAAACTGTCTCCAGCAGAGCAAAACTTCACATATCTGTCCCCAGAAGGTGTTACTTGCCCTTCTCATTACATCATAAATATCTTAATACTCCCAGATTTCTTAGGAAGAGACCTTTTACAATGCATTTCTCTTTTAATTTACTTTTTATTTATAATATAAATGCCACATGGGTGTTGTGCATGTGAAACAGCCTGTCCAGAAGGATTAGGAATCATCCCAATGCACTCAGCACTGGTGAGGCCACACCAAAAGTCCCGTGTTCAGTTTTGAGCCACTCACTACAAAAAAGTCTTGAGTTGCTTGAGTGCCTCCAGGGAAGGGCAACAAAGCTGGTGAAGGGGCTGGAGCACAAGTCTAATGAGGAGCAGCTGAGGGAGCTGTGTGTCGCAGTCCACGGAGGGAAAGAAGGAACGGTCCACACAGGGGAGGGTGAGACCAGGTGTGAACGGTTTATTAGGGGTGCATGGGACTCTTACAAGGTTCGGTCAGAGAATTCTAGAACTTGGGTGGAGTTAGGGGTGGATCACGACACAAAAGGAAAAGGAAAGGAGGGTTCATAACTTATAAGGGAAAATTAGGAGTGTCTAGTCTTGTATGGTGGTGCTACACTGCTCCACCGGCCAGCCTATGGGGTTTTAGGGGTACAAGGACCAATCAGGGGGCTGTAACCGGGGTTCCCAGAACCAAACGGAACAATTGAACAAACAGAGGTAATCAAATAGTAATAACTGTCTATCTAATGCATCTTCTATCCTAACAACCGAACAGTATAAAAACTTTAAAAAACAACAGCTCTATGGGGATGGGTAGCTGGTTGCTGTGGCAGCCTCTAATTAGCAGCAGATAAATTCATCCACTGGTAAAAATCATCGTCTCCTGATGTCCTGGATCGTCAGTCCCTGACAGGTGCTCCTTACATGTGCCTCCCCCCACAGCTGTGGGTGTTTACCCTGGAGAAAACAAGGTTCAGTGGGGACTTTATCACTCTCTACAACTATCTGAAAGGAGGTTGTAGCCACATGGGGATTGTTCTCTTCTACCAGATAGCAAGTGACAGGATAAGAGGAAATGGCCTCAAGCTGTGCTAGAGGAGGTTTAGATTAGATATGAAGACAAATTTTTTCACTCTAAAGGTGGTCAGGCATTAGAATAGGATGCTGAGGGAACTGGCAGAGTAATCATCCCTGGAAGTATTCAGATAAGAATAAGGTGGCACTTAGGACACAGTAGTTTAGTGGTGGACTTGGCAGTGCTTGATTAGTGGTTGGGTTTGATGATGTTAGAGTTTTTATCCAACCTTAACAATTCTATGATTTTATGAATAACGGCCTCAAGCAAAATTGTGTAACCACATTAAAATCCTTAATAGCCATGGAATCATACCTTCTAACAGCTGAAAATTATTTGCTTCTGTCTTATGACACTGTGGAAACTCTTCATACAATATAGAAGAAAACTGATTATGTATATGATGATATTGAAATGATGGATGCTTAAATGTTTTTGTAGTTGCTTAAACTGCTTTATTTCATTATTTTGTTTTCTTATTTTACAGTGATGGTGATGAGCATTATTACCACTTTTTAAGACTATCTTTAAAATATTTAAACAGTACAGATATTAATGAAGAGCACCATTTTAATCAAAGCCAATCAGGACATCCTTGTTAATCTCAGTGATTTGGCATCACACCAGGACAGAATTACATTTTCATATATGTGCTTTCCAAACTGAAGAGAAACTTCCTCTCAGTGGTCTCACTTCACAGCTCCTAAGCACAATAATTTGCAAAGAATGGCTGTTACACTTATGGAAGGAAATTAAAACAGTTATTACCTCTGGTAAGTACTTTCTATTTCTCATAGCTCCAGAAATGTAGTGCCTATTAAATCAGTTTATGATGAATCTGTTAATGAACTACTTTGCAATTATTGTTTACAGTTTCTTCATCTTGACTTTTAACAAATTTGCCTCTGTTTCTATTAATGTTCTTTGATGGCAAGGCAGGTGTATTGCCTGCATATATCTGATCAAAATGAAATCTGAATTAGTCCTTTTTGTTTTCCAGTTTTAGCTGGTTGGTGGAGCAGACTATTTATATGTGGATTTCAAATAGGAAAAAAAATAATTTCTATTAAGGACATCATAATCATTGGAAAGGAATGCATTATGAGTCATTCAACCATATGGAGGTCATGTGAAATTCTTGAAAATCTGTTGTTGTCTGCAAGCAGAAAAAAGTGGCACTCTATTAAAAGTCTTGATAAAATAAAACAAGTTCATTTTGATTATTTAATAATTTTAATGCTTTTCACATCTATAGAGAGCTTTCCAGTAATGGGCAGTCATTGGGAAAACAGGTTCTTTTGAGCCTTTTGATGGTAGGATGACAGAGAAAAAAGAGACTCAGAGAAAAGAAAATAAAGACAAGCTCATAAACTTGAGAAGTGACCTCTAAACATCTATGAAAAACCAATTTGTATAGTTACAACAACTACAGTATAATTCTGAAAACTGAAAATCTTCAATTATCAAAAGAAAAGGTATTTGGAAACAGGTTGTGAAATATTGGAAACAACACTTGGGCAATTGAAACCGCTTTTCTGCGGTCAAGTCTTACAATCCTTTTCATAATTTCATTTATTTTCCTCCTTAAACAAATTAAACATAAAACTGTGTTAACAACTAAGTGCTCAGAAACTTTATTTCCCAGCTTACTAGAAACCTTATTCTGTTTTTCAACATTTCTCATCAGTTCTTACACATTTTTCAAGGACATTATTTTCCTTTTTTGGAAGCAGATGGCTTGCCTCCTTGGTGTTTAAACAGGTGATCATTTACCAGAGAAGACCATGGGAACTTTAGCTTTCCATCACCTCCTGTCTCCAGAATGCTCTTCCTCATCTCCTAATTCCATATGGCAGGTTTACAAGCCAGGAAGATGTGGTGCTGACATGCAGGGAACTCTCTCATGCAAAGGAGGGAGGAGATGCTTATCGCTTCTGTTCCTGCATCCTCCCATCACTTCCCATGGCACATGACTCATGTGTGAAAGAAGACAACTGGCCACCTACCTGACTGCAGGCTCTGATGTTCATGCAGATAATCAGGGAGCTAAGCCATGGACCTTCAAGCAAAAAAGGAAATTTATTTTGGAAACACTACACAGCTCCAAGAACTCACAGCTGGGTGGCAAAAAAAATACACACAGGCAGCAGGTCTTCTTGGCTATATATGTCAAAGAACCTTTGACATGTGTTGTGCTGCCTCCTTAGCTGCTTCCTTTTGCTCCTTCTCTTTCCTTCCCCACTCGTGAGACAAGGACTGTTTCTTTACTTCTTCTCAGATAAGAATTATTTGTCTTACCTAGCTTAGCTGAGAAACAGCTCTGAGGGGAAAGACATATAGTGGTTGTTCTGACATATTCTCTCAATGTATGTTGCTTTTAGCTATAGCAGGTTTCTTGAGCAAAGAGAAGTTTCCAAACCATTTACCTTCTTGATCATTTCTTGTGCAGGATCCCCTCAGTCCCTACATTGATTTATATATTTTTTACCTATAAAGTAGAATAATGTCCACTGAAGAGCCATCACTAGGCCAAGCGGGCCAAGATCTTTCAATCTGCTCACACGAAAGCCTCTCCATTTCTCATCACCCTATTTGTTCCCCAAAGGGAGACTTATCAGCAACTCATACCACACCTAACGTGTTCTGGGTATAGGAAGGACTCATTCCATTAAAATGTGATCACACTGAGGGCACCTGTTTCATCTATCCTACCCAAAACTAGATTCTGAGCATGGTCAATAATGTATTCCACACAATGAAAAGCACTCTTTGACTTCTGTAGTCTTCAAATCAGGGTCATTGTCCAGCAAATAATATTTTTAAAAGTGTAAGTTTTTTCAGTTGTTTCACATTCACACATGACCACAGTAACCCTAGATGAACATTCAATATTTAAATAGCATGCAAATAATAAAAAGCATCTTTCTCATTTTCATAATAATGTATATATCAGCCATAACCTAATTACTATGACAGAACAACACTTCTAATTATACACATTGTGAATTTTTGAGTTTGGATGGAGCATTGAGTGGCTTTGTGTGTTTATAAATTGCTGCATTCAGTTGAGTTTCAAATTTCTGCAGGCTGATCTCACATTAGTCCCTTGACCTGTACTTTTTAATTTGGCATGAAACTACTGTAAGCTACATAGTGAAGCTAATGAGGCTGTTGCAACTGTGCAGAGCAATAATCAACAGCTACTTTATTGCTGGAGAGTGTATTAACTCTATGCATGATGCGAACTGAGAAAAGCTTGTTTCATAAAACCATCTGATATGCACATTTTCTCAGAAAATAAGTAAGATTCCAAGCAGACATGGTAAATGGAAAAGGTCTAGGATCATAAGTTGTTTTGATCTAGACTTTAGACAAATTAAAAAAAAATTCTGCACAATAACTGCAAAGAGAAATTCAGAGCTGAAGTATAATGCACAGTAATAAACAGCAGCAGAAGAACAGCAATCAGTCATCTGTGTGGTGGGTTGGTCTTGGCTACCAGCTAAATGCCCACACAGCTGCTCACTCACCCTCTTCCTAGCAGAATGGCAGAGATAAAATAGGAAGAACCAGAGCAAGAATGTTCACAAGTTGAGGTAAAGACAGGGAGAAACCTTAATAATTACTGGGAAAAAAAAAAAAAAGACTCAGCTTGGGAAAATAATTTATTGACAGTTAAAGTGAAAATGTACTAAATAATGCAAGATTAAATCAACACTTTCCTCCCCTCTTTCCCAGAACTAACTTCACTCCCAACTCCTCTGCCTGATCCAGGTAGCAGAAAGTTGGGGTTTAAGTCAATATGTAAAGGTACTCCTCCCTCCTCTCACTTTTGCCCTGCTCTGTGGTCCCTTCCATGGGCAGCACAGAATCTCTGATTCAATGCCTAAAGTACCCTCTCCACCTGTCTGGCCTCGGTCTTTCTTATGCTGTTTCTTATTCCTTTTTGGTCCCCATTCCTTTCTCTGTCAGGCATTTTCTTTCCCCTTTTTTAAATTCATTTTACATCACGGGCTGCCCCAGCTGTGTTCTGCGGTGGTTTGGTTGGAGAGGGCTGGAACCGGCGGCATTGGGCCCAGGGCAGCCCCAGCCTCTCCTCACAATGGCCACCCCACAGCCCTCACTGCCAACATCGGGGCATGGACACGTAACTCAACATTAGAGAGTCAGAGTGCCTTTCCTACAAGTATCAGAACAAACACTTCTACCCATGTGTTACACCCCCACACTGATATGTTCCTCATTAGGCGCTTCTGTTTTCCCTGCTGTGTCTTGGAACAAAATATGTGAAACCTCATGTGAAACGTTGGGCCTCTTGAGAGAGAGGGGTTAGGATTTATTTACAGTGATAAATATGGATCCATTTTATAAAGAAATGTTTATCAATCATAGCATTTCACCTATCGAACTACTTGGTATCTACTTCTAGTCAGTAAAGAAAAACTTGCATTGTTGCATAGAATCATAGAATAGAGTCACAGAATCATTTAGGTTGGAAAAAATCTCTAATATTGTCAAGTCTAATCCTTAACCCAGCAGTGCCAGGCTCTCCATTAAACCATGGCCCTCAGAGCCACATCTACATGTCCTCATGATGACTCAAGGATGGTAACTCAACCACTTTCCTGGGCACTCTGTTCCAATGCTTGACAAGACTTCCATGAAGATATTTACCCTAACTTCCAATCTAAACATTTCCTGGTGCAACCTGAGACCATTTCCTCATGTCCTATCACTTGTTACCTGGGAGAAGAAGCCAAACTATACATGTCTGCAACCTCCTTTCAGCTAGGTATAGAGAGTGGTAAGGTTTCTCCTGTGTCTCCTTTTCTCCAGGTTTTCTCCAGGTTTCTTCCTAAATGGCCTCAGCTCTTCATGTGTTATTCGGATTATTGACACTATTCAAAGATGTAATTATGGCTCAGTATTGACTATTAATCTACATATCTGCCTCAGCTCTACTCTAAAGATAATACAGACTTACAACACGTTGAATGGCTCAGGATGGTGTTCTCTTTCTACACAGTACAACACAATATGAAATTAAAAAACAGCTGAAGCAGATATAGATACCAATATAGATGTAAATACATATATAAATAAATAATTCTTTCACTCAGGCAACAAACAGAAATAGTCAATAAATTCAGTAGGAAAAAAAAATCAAACAAAACAAAACAAACAACAACAACAACAACAAAAAACCAAAACCAAAACCAAACAAAANACAGAAAAAATATTTATTTTTTTATAAGTCAATTTTTTTAACCAGGAAAATTACACACTGAAAAAAGAAGTCACACTAAATACGTGTTTATTAATATTATTCTCATCTACCACAAACTTGGATAAATGTTATAAAAGAACTCAGATGAATTTTATAATAACATTGTTCAAAATCAAAAATTGTTTCCCTGGCTGTTCCCAGTGAGTAGTGAGTTAAGTGGCCCCAGTTCATCCTTTTGCTGGTATTTTACCAAAATAGTTTTTGTTCAGTAACATTATAGTTAGCGTATTATATCTGGCAGCTAGAAATATACTTTGATTCATTACAGTTATTTGACTCATCAGTCAAAACTGTCGAGATCTGTCTTCTTTTACAGGACAGGAAAATGAATTGCTAGAAGTCTAAGTTCTTGTTATAAAAGTGCTGGTATATAAATTACTTCAGTGTCACATGTTAGCAGTTGAGGTAATGCATTTGGTAATATCGAGATACATAAAACTATTCACATGGATTATTATGGGGCTGAATAAATTCTTGGACCCTTACTGTCCACATAAGCTATTAACTGGCTATTTCATTTCCATGAACATCTAGGTTCTATTCTACAGCCATTGTATTTCCCTGTCCTATTCCCTTTCTACTGCAAACATTTTTTCTGTTCATGCAAGCAGTGTGCAACAAGCAGGTGTTGAAGGCAGGTGTATAGGGTTTGTGTGGCCAGAGTTTAGTAAAGGTGGGGCTGAAGAGGTGGCTTCTGTGAGAAGCTTCCAGAAGCTTCTCCCAGTGTCTGGTAGAGCAAATTCCAGCCAGCGCCAGGATGGATCTGCCACTGGCCAAAGCTGCACCAATCAGGAATAACAATAATGCCTCTGTGATGACATATTCAAGGAAATAAATTTATTGTGCAGATGAAATTGCAACCAGAGAGGCGTGGAGTGAGAACATGTGAACACTGCAGACACCAAGGTCATTGCAGAAGGAGGGGCAGGAGGTGCTCCAGGTACATGAGCTGAGGTTCCCTTGCAGCCTGTGGTGCAAACCATGGTGAGGCAGCTGTGCCCCTGTAGCCCATGGAGGACCACAGGGGCGCAGAAATCCACCTGCAGCCTGTGGAGGAGCCTACGCCAGAGCAGGTGGATGCCCAAAGGAGGCTGTGACCCTGTGGGAGGTCCATGATGGAGCACGGTCCTGGCAGGGACCAGCTGACCTGTGTGGAGAGGAGCCCATGCTGGAACAGGTTGTCCTGTTGGGACTTGTGACCCTGTAAGGGATCAATGCTGGAGCAGCCTGTGCCTGAAGAACTCCACTCTGTGGATAAGTGACACGCATTGCAGCAGTTTGTGGAGAACTGCTGCCCACGGGATGGATACACACTGGAGAAGTTTGTGAAAGACTGTCTCCCATAGGAGGGACCCCAAGCTGGAGCAGAGAAAGGACTCCTCTCCCTGAGCAACAGCAGAAACAACTTGTTGACGAACAGCTGATAAACTGACTGTAACCCCCATTCCCCTTCTCTCTGCACTGCTGTGGGGCAGGAGGTAGAGCACAGGAAGGATGGAGTGGTAGGGAAAAGTTGTTTTTAAGATTTATATTACTTTTCATTATCCTGCTCTGATTCTGTTATTAATAATTTTAATTAATATCCCCATTTTGAGTCTGTTTTGCCCATGACAGTAATTGGTGAGTGATCTCTCCTGGTCCTTATTTCAGCTCGTGAACCCTTTGCTATATTTTCTGTTCTTTCTCCAGTTACAGAGGTGAATAATAGAGTGGCTTTGGTGGGTACTTCGTGTCGAGCCAGTGTCAACCCACTACAGCTACAGTTTAGGAACATGTAGGCAGTGCTTTGTCATCTGTAGAGGCTACACCCAGTTAAATCCAGTAATTGAATTCACACACTAATATGCTCAAGTATTATCATGCAGTGCTCCTAAAAACATTTGGTGACAGTCCTGGCCCCAGAGTTTAGCATTCATATGGGCATAGAATGTCTTTCACTTCTCCTAAAGGGCCATGTCAAGCAATGGTGCTCCCAATTGCTTGATGAAAGGGGCAGACCAGAACCTAGCTGAGTAACAAGGGGTTGTATTAGTTCAAATCTCCAAGTTACTTAGTATTCAGCATTTCAACCCTGTTCATTGTTCTGGGTAGGCTCAGAATCCAAGAGAACTTTTTGTGAAGTCTTATGTGCTCATTTCAATTTGCCTTTCAGACTCAAGTTTCAAATTAAAATTAATGGTGTCAAAAGAGAATAAATGTCCTACCCTCATCATGCTTTCCCACAGTGATCATCACTCACTGTATATTGAGTGTGCTATTCTTTTAAACTTAGTGGCCCCTGTAAATACATCTCCCTTTATGAGACCTGAGGTACAAGGTTGTTCAACTACTTAATGTGTTATCTCCAAAGTTAGTAATAAATAAATGATGTACAGTACAGCTCAATGTATACAGTGTTTCAGAATGATTCCACAACCTAACAATACACACAGACCCAGCAACCCAAACAGATGTGCTGCCTTCTTCAGTATGTGTTCTGTTGCTATGGCAGTCAAATGCAATATCATGCAATTAAAGTAGGTTTGCAGTTTTGCTTTTGATCCCAAAATTACATTGACCTAATTTTTGGTTGGTTGGTGTTCTACTTTTTTTCAGGCTTTGCTTTTTTGGAGTGGAGGTGAGAAGCTATATTTACTCATATAACCATTTCACTTAAAAAAGAATAATGAATACTTTTTTCTAAAGATTTTTTTTTAAGTATACCAGAGATGTTGAAGTTTGTCACTTTTCCCCAAGTAATATAATATATTCTCTTTCTCTTTTTAGTCTTCTACCTATGTAGCTATTCAGGACTGGAAAAGAGCAGCCTTTCATAAGTTTTCTGAACATATGATAGAGAGCTGGGTAGAATTATGCATAAAGAGCAATAAAGTTCCTCATGCAGCTTCGTGTACATTATCAGGTTTTAAGTGACTTCCACCTACAGCTGAACAATACAGAGGAGCTTTGGGAATCTCAATTTTTTTCCTAAAAATGAAACAGTTTCCTTTTTTATCACCACTTCATTAGTATCTATGAATATCATATTAAAAACCTGTCAGAATGATACTAATTAATTTTAAAAAGTACCTTAACAAAGAAATAAAACTAGATATGGCATCATCTGGTGGAGACTCTAGAGTACACAACAGGAAAAGAAAAATCACTGTTTCACAGATTTTTAGAAATTTCCTGAATTGCTCCCACTACAGTGTCTAAATAGTAAATTAGAATACACTTATTCAATCACAGTAGTTTGTGCTTGAGCCATGGCTGCCAAAGAGCAGCATGTCTAGCACAGAAAATGGCAGAGTAGCTGATGAGAACTGAGAAATCGAATTAGCTGTGTGTCAATGCTAATTATTCAGCCACAATGGCATGCAGTATTTAGGTTATTTAAACAAGAGAAATAATAGCTATTACAGGCAGAAGGGGTAACATGCAAAAACAAAGAGGCATAATGGAGTTATGTAGCAAGATTATTCATTCAAAATTAATGTGAATTTCAATGTGATAGTATTCTTAGCCTTATTTAGTTTCAATGAGCATTTGCATGACATAAAGGATCACAGAAAATCTGTTTTCACTGAAATGTTCAAATATGCACCTCAAAGAGTGTGTTCAGTCAGACATATTTCATAAGATACTGTCGCTTTTAGTCATATAAGTGATACAATGTGGCTATACTGAAAAGACCCAAATTTACAGACAACCTCAGACACAAAAGTTGAGTGTTTTGGTGACAAACTGTATTTCAACACTGATTGTCTGAAAAAGACTGAAAATAACAACTCTCACTTTTCTGGTGATAATTAGAGTGCATGGGTTATACAGTCAATTTTTTAAAGGATATCTGAGAAGTCATGCAAATTAAAAATATGGAACCATAGTAAAACAAGTTTCTAAGGAAGCTTGTACTTTGAAGGAAGTCTGTGTGCTGTTCAGTGTAACACAGATTGCTGGGGAAGAAATTAATCAGCCAAACAGCTTGCCTGTGCAGATTTATATGCTACTTCTGAGTAATACGTGGTTTGTTCACTTTCTCTTTGCCAACCATTATCTAACAGTGCTAAGACTTCCTAATTAAAGAGATGATTCTTTAACTGTGAAATCTATATTCTATTATTTTCTGTATTTATTACTCAAGCTGACTTATTTAAAGATGAGTCTTGACTTTCACTCTAGGTTGATTATTAATTTTACCAAGGGAATTCTTTCAAAGTTTCTCTTCTAGAAGGAAAACTGTTAGATAAAATTAAATTACCTCTCTGGAGGATAATAAATCGGCTTTTCAACATTAGATTGACATAAAATAGTAACACAAATATTAATGTAAATGTAAACCATAGTCAAAATTTTCTCTACATTCTTATTTGACTCTCTTTCATGTATGTTTTCAGGATATAGACATTTCTGATCAAATTTATATTTTCAAATACTTATGATTAAACTTTTGATTTCATGTTCTTTTTGGAGGTCTCTACTGACAACAAAGTACAATATCCTTGAACTCTCTGGCACTTAAACTTTACCTTCAGGACACTAAATCACATTCAGGAAAATACAGAATAATCACCATACCAGAAGGTACAAAAGTTGCCAGAATTTCTGGGACTGTGCTTCCTTTAATATTAAGGGGTGTTCTACCACCAACACCCCTTCTCTCACTTAGCAGGGACGCATGCATAGCAGGTGAGCAGGAATGACATAAGTAACCTTTATTCATTGGAAAGGTGAAGTGAAGGCAAAGCTCCGGCAACACACTGACAATGCTTGTCATGGCTGGAAGTCAGAGCTGTGGGAACAGGAAATGTTAACTGACTTGACAATTTGCATTTGCTCAATTCACTCATGAAGTTAACACAGCGTGTTTCAGCAGCACTTACCAGTCAGTCAGCCAGACAGGCCATTAAAGGCACATCTATTTTCCCTCCTGTTTGCACCAGCTATTTGCTAAAATAATACTAAGTAGTAAGATAAGGCAAAAATAGTCTTTGCAAGTAACCCCCACTTAGCCATTTTTGAATTAAAATCCTTGCTATTTTTAGTTAAGTGTATGTGTTAAAATCACTAGAAATAGATTGGAACTTCACAAACGTGGAGGCTATGTAAGCTTCTTAGAGGCAATCTTTGTCCTAGCTGCAAGGCACGAAGAGAAAACACTCTCACTTTCTTAAATCTGTGTATTAACCTTTCTCATCTTTGTATACAGCCACATCTTATGACAAGGACAGATATATATTTTACCAAGTCCTGCAGTTAAGACATATGTCACTTTTTGATACAGGCAAGACTGAGAATGAAAAAGAAAAATAGAATTCCTGTTGAATTCTGTCTTTGTATGATTAAATTGATGAAGCAAAGATGTATTTACTTTGTTTCCTTTACTTAAGAACATGCTGCCCTTTGGTACTTTCTTTCCCTCATAGGGAATGAACTAGTTTTAGTTCAAGAAGCCATAGTAAATCTCTTTCTTGTAGCTCCTTTTTTTTTTTTTTTTTTGGGGGGGG
>VXAU01005924.1:80360-118014 GCA_013399695.1 Formicarius rufipectus
CTCACAGATTATTTCACCTCTCTAAAAGGTTACTAGGCCTATTTTGTTCTGTGGACTATTCCCTTTCTGAAGAACACTGTAGTCAGTTTCCACTTCTTTCAGGTTCTCGTCTTCTGACTAGTTTTCCTCTTATTTTATCCCATTCTGAATTTTTTAAGAGCTTAATGTGCTGTTCTGAGGTGCTGACCCCATCTTGAAAATATCATAGACTTCAATAAAAGCCTTTATAACAAAATAAGAGACATGAAGTGTATTTTTATTTTCCTAGTCTTTTTTGTTTCTTTTTCTTTTCATAAAAAAAAAAAAAATGCTTCTGAATAAACTGATAAAGAAAGTTCTGAGGGTTTGGGGGTGTTTTTTATGTAAATGTAACTCCACCAGGATTTATCTTTTGCTTATGAGCATCCCCTGCTGTCCCTCTTAGAATGAGCTGCTCACCCTCTCAGGATGCTGCATACAGCAATAATAATAATTAAGACTAATTTTATAATATACATACAAACCATAAAAACAACAATGTAACATAATCCACATAATAATAAATCCATTGTACCCCAACCTATGATTATGGACCCAAATGTCAAAGCTGTGAGAGACAAACTATTTGAAGGAAATGAGAAAATGTTCAGCAAAAGTGACCAAGGCATTTATTAATCAGAAGTTCAATTCAGAAGCACCATGAGTAAATCTTTCTGTAAGGAATCAATAAACAGTAATAGCTGTGCCTTTTCAGGTTTATATACTTTTACACTAGTTGCTGTGAGATTCTTTAAATAGCCTCAGTTGTATTTCTCCTGTTAGTAGAACCTCACTCCCCAGATGGCTAAGATAGAGCTAATCAAAACAAACTGCCGCCTTCTGGTGCTTTTGCTCTGTCAGCTGCCTACTTTGCAACACTTGCATATATATGCCAAATGCCTATCTAATACATATGAAATATGCCAGTACAATACACTGAGGTCTACAATAAAATTTTATTAACGGGACCAAAACCTGTACTTATATTCTGGTATCATTAGGCAGCAGGGCCTATTCATTCTTCAGGTTTAGATTTATTATTATGAAGATCTCTGAAATCTTCCAAGAGCCTGGTATAATATACATAAAATAATAAGTAGAGCTGGATCCTATAGAATCTTAACAATTCATTTCAATACTGACCGAGAGAGAATACCTGTAAACTTATTTCAGCTTCAGTTATGCTCTCACTATCACATCAAAATTAACTTTATCTCTACAGGAATCCGCAAATACTATTTAAAACTGTTTCTCACTTACGTGAAAATAGGTAGGTCACGATTGACTATTCTATAGTTGTATTATAGATATGTACCACTTGAGTAATAATATGCAGGTCAATGATATAAAGAGAGTAATTGATTCAAGTGCAGTGAATGGGTTTATTAGAGCACAGCATAAATGGCCAGGTGACTCTGATTTTGGCAATTTTTCTTGACCTGTCAAGTTGTTGTCTTTGTGAAGATCAAATGTTTATTTTTTCTCATATACCTCAACATTGTCTTCATGATGAATGCTTCAGCCCAGATATTATCATGTCATCCTTTGTATCTTAGAGGCTTGATGGGTGTAATAACCCTGAAAATCTTAGGACTAAACTGTTTATGTTGACATTAGTCAAAATCAAAATGCATTGCCATACCTCTGAACAAGTCACCCAAAGACAACTATGAAGATGAAGGTTACTTACATTACAGTTGAATAAGAATATATAAAGACCTTATTCCTTTCATAAAATCTGTTGAATAATTGATCAAGGGAAATTTTAACTTGGATTTAGCCAAAGGAATATGCAAGACACTTTGTGACAAAACAGATTTATTGCCAGCATTAGCCTTTTTCACTGTTGTTGTTATTATTATACAATATGTGCTTACATAGTATAATGCCTATTTAAGGTATTTAGTGTTCCCCTTTTATTCTTTTCTTTAGATTTTCTGTTATATAAGTCATATAGAAAATAAAAACAAGATCAAAGCAGCTGAAATGATTGAAAGTATTTGTACCTGAAAAAGTAGTAGTAATTTAAAGATTTTTTTTCTGATGTGTTTAAAAGTTATTTACCAGCATCAGATATCCCAAAACATAATATTAAGGTTATGAAGGTTTGAATTAGGATACTATATTGTAAGCTTACTTGATTTCCTCTAACTCTTTGTTGCATAAAATAAAAGTATTTTCAGTTAGAGTGTCAAAGCCTGTGCTTATGTGCCCTAGTTTAGGAACTTACAATCTTTATGTCTGAGTCATCTTGGAAACTTGCAGATAAATCAGCATTTTCAGAAGGTGATTCATGTGCCCTATGTTAGAAAACTACCTTAAGAAAGGCAGCATATTCTCACAAACTGCTTGTTTCTCTTCATTGATTAATCTATGGCTCTGGCTGTTTCAGATACGAAAGTGTAACCCCTGTGAGTCTAAAACTAGGTGAAAAATATTATCTTCTCAGTACAATAAATTAGCCAGTGTACTTCTCTCAAGCATCTAAAATATTTACTAATCTATCAGCTGAAATTGATTTTAAACATTGTGAGATCAAACAATAATCATAAAAAAGATGTGCCTCCACCATTCAATTACTATCCACATCAGTACTTTTTAAAATTCCAAAATCTGCCTTTAAATGAACTGATTGGGGAAGGTTCGAATGGGAATTTGACAGGACTAAAGAAATCCTTTTTGTACTGCGGCATTTCAGCTGTTCTGTAAAATCATAGAAGCACTAGTTGGAAATTATCTCTGTACATGGCCTACTTTGAACAAGCAAAAGTTCATCTGCTTCTTCTGAATGGAACAGGACTGTTGACATAACTAGAGTGGTTCAGTCATGCCTTTGTGTTGTTGTTGTTGGCTGGACTTCGCAAATGAAGATCTTGGGATAAGCCTGCGCAATGGATTTTTTAAGTGAGGCACAGGGTGCGCAGAACTGGCCCCACCCCCTTTACTCCTGAGGCTCATCTTAACACGGCTGAGCAGCTCGGACGGCGACAGCGAGTTCCTCCAGGATTCGAACCAGCGTCCTCAGAGGAGGAGCCGGCTCCACAGGCGGGGGCCTACGCCACTCGGCCAACGCCCGCCGCCTCTCAAGTGTAACATACAAACAGAAAAGCAATAATGTCAGGCTGTTGAGAAATCCTGGGAGCCCACGTGGATCAGAGCACCAGGGGAAGACCTCGCCTTGTCCTCTCTGCCACTGAATGACACAAACGTGGCACTGCAGCCACACCTGTAACACGAGCTGGGGTAGGCCCCAAAAGGTGGCAACGCCTTTGTGTAGTACAGCCTTGAAAACCCCAAGGATGGAGACTTTTTTCCTAATCTGCATCCCAAGCCTCCTAAGATAGTACTTGTGGCTGCTGCACTACCTGCTGGCACCTCTAACAAGGAGAGTTGGAGTCCACCATTTTTGTAACTCCCATCAGTCAGCAGCAGTCTACAACCAGAAAGATCAAGCCAATGTCAATGTGCATCCACTTCATGTGCTTTATATACACTAATTAATTAGAGGGTATTTCTGCTTCTGCTTTCTAAATCTGGGGCCTCAAGGAAAATTAAAAAAGAGTAAAGTGGTAGTTGGGAACCTCTTCCGTCTCTTGCCAAATTCTGCAATATAAAATCTTTGCTGGAATGTTTGTACTTGAAAAATTGTGGCTTTTTTCCTTACTGAATACTTCCAACTACTTTAAAATTAATTATGTCCATTTCAGAGGTGAAGGAAAGTGCTGAAGTGTGAGTGAGCCAGTATTAGTTGGCTAAACTTGGCTATGTGTTAGACTCATTTTCCACCACAAACATCAATCAAATTCCCAGTATCCTAGCTAGGGCTGTTGCTATTACTGCTGTTAATTCCACTTCTGATATAAATAAAGAAGATAAAGAAAGCTTTTTATCATTTCATGATAGTGTTGCTTGCACAGCAAGGAGCATTTATTCTAGTTCAAAGCACAATATTTTGAATACACCAAACACTGGCTGTTCTAAGATAAGAGAATTCTAATAACCTCTTAAACCCATATGGAATACTTTAGCAGCTGTCAGTAGTATGTTTCTACAAGATTACTGTTACATAGAAACACAAAAATATAACCAATAAAAAAGAAAATAAAGAAATGGCAGCCCTGAAACATAAGTCGGACTTGCAAGCAACATACTTCTTATCCAAAGATTATATTGAAAATATATATGTAAAATAGATTTGCATTACACCCACAACTTTGTTTGCACTTTGTGAACATCAGGACCGAAGTGTTCACAGAAAAAGAGGTATTAACTTTCATGTTGATAAATAAAAGGTATTGTATGATTTTGTAAATCTTTAGACTACATAATTTTGAATATTCTATCCAGTCAAGTGACAGAAATAATTCTACATGATTTATCAGACAAATAGCCAACAAATAAAAAAGCTATTAGTAAATTTCAGAAAATACTGAATTAACCATAATTTGTTTTTCAAAATCACATCTCTTTTGAGTAACTTTTCAAAAGAAACTGTGATCTCTTCATGACATTTCACAAGGACAGAATACACAAACTATTGTGTACAGCTGTGATGTCATCACTAAAAGAGATGTTTATTTTTCACCAAGCACACCTGCATCAACGGGATTGTGAAAGGCATTGCAATTGTGTAATGTTATAAACCCCATTGACATGAGCTCATGTGCTTTCCTGCATAATTAAAATAAACAGGAATGTCTGTGGTCTAGAAAACCAAAAAATAAGTGAACTATTTCACCAGTTTGGGAATAGAGCAAAATTTAAAGTCCAATAGAGCAAAATTTAAAGTCCAGTCCTTTTGATCATGATTATTTATACTTGGTAATGAAATGGACTGTGGACTAGTGGCTGGCCGTAAGGACAAGCAGCACACTATGGCTCACATCCTCATGGATCTAGCCTCACCTTTCACTAAAACAACATGGCCTCATCTTTATTGAGTTTGGGAATGTTGCCTGATAAGTCTTTCTTATTCAAAAGATTCAAAAATAAGCAAAATTCAAAGGTGTGTGTGATATCTTTATCTCAGCACTTCATCTACTCCTTGAACACCAAAGAGAAACCACATAGAAAGAAGGAGGTCTACTATCAGAGTTAACTGCAGGTACTTCCACTGGAGAACACAAAAACACACCCCTATTTTTCTCCACTGAACTCACTGAATAACCCACCATGCTGTATGAAAGGAAGGGAATATTTAGTCATTTTGCCATGGAAAGCTTGGTTTTGGGAAGTCAAAATTAGTAACTAATTCTATCATTGTTGTATTATCTTTCTTTATTAAGAGTATGTCTTGGAGGAGGCAAAACAGGCATAAAATAAGATTTCCACTATCCTAGATAAACCATATTTTGGCAAAGAAATGTGGATTCCCTAGTCATGTAAATTGGTTGGTCACTTGAGTTGAAAACTTGCATTTAAAAAACTGGAAGTTTTAGAATATTAATGGAGTGAGATTTTGTTAAAGACCTTCAAGCAGTAAAGCAGGGAGTTGATGTAGGAATCTGATACGATTTCATATCATATGATGATGATGCCTCTTGTAACAAAGCATTGGGATTAGGGTCAAAGACATGTCTCCCAGATACACATATTTTTATTCTCCTGCTTTTAAAAATACACTTATATTTCACTTATATTCATAGGAAAAAAAAAGAAAAAAGAAAAAAGCCTAGTCTCCTCCTGCAGCATGAGTAGAGCCTTAAATAGTATGAGTGGTATTTTGTCTTTGATTCATCTTTCTATATTACCCAGTCATTTATGCTTTAAATTATATTTGAACAGTCTATCTCAAAAATAATTTCATTATTTTCTAAGGATTATATTATATATAAGGAGCTAAACTCTATAGCTCTTATCATAAAACAGTAATACTTTATACTAAGAGAAATAAATTTTCTCTTACTGATGACTGCCTTTTTCCCTGAGATGATTTGCACACAATGATTTCTTCTAAGGAGACAAAGATATAGTTGGCTAATGTAAGTTAATGGATAAAAAAAAAAAGCAGACAGATAAAAAAGTACACACAATAGTAGACAAAAGTTAATTGTCACAGCATGATTCATGCTAGGTTTTTGTTTCCTTCTAGCAATTTTGTAATTAAAGTCTGGAGTTTTAAAAGCATTTCTTGTTCTGAAACTGCATAGTGATGGAATTGCAAGAGATCACCAAGGCAAACACTACATATGGCTCTGTGAACACTTCAAGCTTGCCCAAATTTGTATAGTCTCTAACCTTATCCTCACTCTTCATTCCTTGGCAATCTCTTGTTCCCTCTCCAGCAGAAGTACTCATGGAGCCATGCTACAAGCTGGACTGAGTTAAATTAACTTTTCCACCACCACCACCTGTTGTTTTGGGTTTTTTTCTGGGTTAGTTTTAACTTAGATCTGTTTCTGGCCTTGGTCTCCATTCAGCTACATGCATAACAATCTCAGCACTAGTAACTGCAGAAAAGAGAAGGAATAAGCATCCACATTTAGCAGAGAGCTAGTCCAGTTCTTTTAGTATCTGGATTAAAAATCTCAATGAATCACAATGTAAATGTGCCATGGGTTAAGAATGATAATCTCCAATTCAGTGTTCCCACCAAGATTATCCAAAACATGTGGCACTGGTTCACTCCCTCACTTTCCCCTCCCTCTCTTCTTGGTGGGCTGGAGAGGAGAATTGGAGACATGAAAGGCAAAGATCCTGGGTTAAGATATGAATACTTTGCTGGAAACAGCAATAAGATAAGAAAATGAACAATAACAAGAATACTAATGACAGAGGGTACAAGAAAGGAATGATTCACATGGAAGGCCCTTGACAACAGACAACACCAGACAGCTCCTTCTGCCATGTTAACTTGACTGGACTTGGCTCTCCCCAGAAGAGACTTCCTTCCCCTTGCCCCAGCAACGACATGAGGTGACACAGAATTACCTTTGGTCCTAGCCATGCCCTTTCCTGGGTACTGCAAAAATTCTGGTCTCTCTTGACCAGAACAAGGGCAAAATGTTACAGAGGGTATGCCTGCAAAAAACATGCCACTGGAAACTAATGATGTCATGTCTGGTGTGACACCCAATGTCCTGCATAACAGAATCAGAGATGAGAATACCTCAGAGTGTGGCAGAGTCTATCTACTCTGACACAATTTGCATTTTAGAGCTTATCAGAAAGCTTTGTACTGTGTCCATACCATACATTTTGTTTTATTTCCCATTATGTTGTTCTAAATTTTATTGAATTGTATATTCACAATCTGAAGCTTATTAATTTCTTTTCAGCTGCATTTGCTGATTCTGTGGTCCATTCAGATGTCAGATCATTCTTCAAAGCTAATACTAATTGTGGATTTAGTTGACATATATAGTGAAAATGTCAATGGCAGAGTATTTTTAACACATAATGGCAGCTACAGATTTAGTTCCCTTCAGTATTAATTCCTGACAGTTATTGTCCCATTTGATTTAGGAGAGGTTTTTAAATAGAGAAGTTATCATCTGATGACTAAATGTTCCTTTTTATCTCATTTGTACCAATTGTCAGTGCACAGAGGCATTACCGTGATCGATTCAAATGTATGAATAGTTGTGCCACCCATGAAAATATGTGAAAACTGTCTCAATAGAATAAAGCAGTGATGAAATGCCTGTTCTTTAGTTTTAATTTTTACTGACATCCAGTGCAAAGGCAGCTTATAGGAACTTACAGTTTGGACTGTGAAGTGCCAGACTGTAGAATAATTCAGAAGTTCTGATTGACTAGAAAACCCTTTTTGTAGTAGCTTTGCATGCCAAACTTTTAAATTAAAGTCACATATTCCACCGAACAATTCTAAAGGACGAAACTCAGAATTTTAATTTTGATTAATAGGGAAAGGAGCAGTACAAAAGAAAAGTATTACAATAAAATGCATGACTTAAAGCCTGATACCATGATCTAATCCCAAAATAATTATTTTAAAGAAATTAATAATTTTTTTCATCAGATACTGATTTTTGTTCATTTTATTTTGTTTTTTATTGTTGTTGTTGTTATGTGTACACAGGAAGAGGTAGAACGCCACCATTCAAGTTTTCTGTTTTCCAGATAAGCTAGAAGTAAACTTCGACTCCAGTTAACAGCATGTGAGCAGGACACAGGCCAAGCATTTGCAGGTGTAGCAGTGCTCAGCTCACACCATGCACTCAGTGCCTGGGGACCACTTGTCAGCTGCTCAGCCGCAGCTGTCCCTTCCCGCTGGAGGCTTCTCCTCTCTTCGACTGGTAGGGATTGACAAATTTTATCCTGAAAGAGCTCAGAGATTGGAGCAAAGATTTTTACTGAATCAGTTTGTCAGATCCTGTGCCCTTACAGAAAGCAACCTGTTCGAGGAAAGTTGTCTTTCACTTTACCAAGATGTTTCTAGAACCAAAGTTTCCTTCAAATTAAACCTTGAAAATACCCAGTCTTATATTCTCATTCTAATGCTGTTGATTCATTTGCCTTAGAAAGCTGTCAAACTTTCATCTTCTTGTCCCTACTTTGCAGAAATACTCACCCCAAGTGAGCTAGGGAACTGCCACCACAACATAAATAATAGACCAAATTTAGGAAAGCGCATTCATGTGCATCCCTAGTTTTAGCTATATGCCTTAATATCATTATCAAATCTCAGCTTTCATAGCCATTCATAAAAAGTTATAGGAGATTGGTTTTACCACTGTTTGGTTCTTCCAGAATGTGGAAACCTCATCTAATGCTCTAAGGTTATAATTTATGTTTGAAATATAAAGATTTTTAAAATTATAAACAAATAAAAGTAATTTAAAAAAAAAAAAAAGAGAGAAAAGTGAAAAATTAACCATTGCTGATAAAATTCTATTTATTTGGAAATAAAAGGGTATTTGCTTAATTTCTGTATAGGAAAGAACAACAATTTTCACAGATCTGTGCACTGAGTTTATCTTGGGCTCAAACCGAAGTATGAAGGATTTATAGCCTGATTTTGGTTTAAAACTGATGTTTAGTTTTAAGAAGAACTCCCAGAATGAGTAACTAGTTATTGCAATAAAAACATGAAACTCAGTATTTTCTCTGAGAAAAATAATGTTTTAATTTGTACTTAAGGCTGTTCATTTGAAATATTTCTGTAGAGATAAAATCTATCAATATCAACTGGTCCTGTCATAGCAAATAAAGTATTAGGACTGGGAGGAGGCAGGGGGTGGTGCATATTTTTTGAGCACCTAAAATACTGTATTTCCAAAATAGGACAGCAGTACATATAATTGCACAGTTCAAGGTTAATTGGGGTTTATAGCCGGGTGCACAGAATCAAAATTGTTGTTTTTTCAACAGGATTCCAAACAGAACAGATTATCCAGGTGGTAACTTACTTCCTATATTTTGTTTCATAAATTATGATTTTCAAGATCAAAAACTAATTTTTAAGTTTTTTAACAATTTTTTAAAATTTTTAACATATAGCTGATCATTATTGCTTTGTTTCCTGGTTATCCTGTATAAAATTACTTCTAGTGCCTTGCCACTTCTACTCCACATCTATTATTAAAATGATACAGATTAAATAAAATAGTCATAAATTATGTTTTCCTGTTGATATGGAATGTTTTAGAACCATATCATTGTAAAATTGGTTTTAATTACATAAAGCTGAAGAAGTAACTTCAATTTATAAAAAAGGTTCATTGAAACTTTCCTAACTGATATATCCCAAAAACTGTGAAAGGTTAGTTTAGATTGATTTCAAGCATTTCTGAGCCAAAGAGGATTATCAAAGTTTAATGTTCATTTCCTACACTAGAATGCACCTATAGCCAGTGGATATGGGTTTTGATGAACTACTTAAAAAATCTCATGCTTCGGGAAAAGGCAAAAAGAATAAAAATTCATTTTTTAGTATTTTTGTTGCATATTTCTCATTTATTTATTGTAATGACTTGCAGTACTACTAGGATTGTGCTAGCAAGGTCTGTTTGAAGTAGGGAAGTATGTACTCACCCAATTTGGTGGGAGGAGGGATTCGATACAGCAAAAGATTTGGCTGAACTTATTACTAGTTGCACAGATGCATTTTTTTTTTAAATTCAAATCAGTTTACCTATGATTCAAAAAAAAATTTCCAAATTTAAAATATATTTTTCTTGGATATTTAACTCTTTAAAGTAAAAATTACATGTTTAAACAATATATAGTCATGATGTCAAACCTTACAATAGGTTTTATTTACATGCATAATGAAAGAGATTGATTTTATTAATGTTGATTTAAAATGCATTCTATTTAAAATTGCAGCTATTAATATTGATTTAAAATAAAATAATATCAAAATGTAGCAGACACAGAATATTAGAGTTTAATATTAGTTTTACAATGGCACTATCCGTTCTACGAGATACTATTTTGTGCTTAATAACTTGCTGACAGAATCAGCACTAATCGAAGTCAATTTGATTCAGGAATGCTATTTTCCATTAAAAATTGTCCAAAAGAGAGGATGTTTCTTTTCATTTATAGCTCTTGGTATTCACTACAGCTCTGTTTATAAATTGTCTAAGTCCCTCAGGGAAATTTCATCCTTTATACTGACATAACAACTGTTTTTAAGCTGACAGAAACTTGATGAGTCTCTTGCAGCAACTTCACTTAAATAACTGGTAAATACTGGGCATATACCCATCAAAGTACTTGAGGTCATTTTTAGAGGTCTCTTGCATTTACCTTTAATCTGTCTACAGAGCATCAATGGATTTTCATTATTTCATAAATTTGAAAACCCAGTGACACATATAGAACAGATGAGTAGATGTTATATGTCTTTATATGGAAATTATACCTTGGTGCCTAATGATTAATAAATAGTTATAGAGATTCTGAGTTTGTGATAACATCTATTTAAAACAACAAAGTTGACTACCTGTTGAATTACAAATTAACCTTTGTACTCTAAACTACAGTCCAACATTTTCCAGCTCTGCCATATTCAATTGGCTTGTACTTCAGGAATGGTCTGACTTAAAAAACTCATAAAAATATTTACTTACAATGAGGGTGCCTGGTCATCTTCCAATATGAAGCATTGTATTTAGCTTCTGGTTATGATTAACACATTTTGTATCTTACAAAACTTCTTAGCAGTTCATTGTATTCATAGCTGTTGAGGTAAGATACCAGATAAGGTTAACTAAATAGGTCAGATAATTCAATTAATTAATTAATTGAAAATTAACAGAAAAGGAATGGTTAGCTCTTTTCAGTTTGTTGACCATCAAACAGTATTTATTAAAAATATTTAAAATAGTGTTTCGATATCAAAGGATAATAAATTTGTAAATACTTATGCAGAAATCTTACAAGTTATAATTCTAGAAATACCATAAAACCAGGCACATAGCTGCTCAGCATGGACACACATTTATTTATACAAAACTGATCTATAGCATGAAAGGACTTTTAAGTCTTTGAGGATTATATTGTTCCTAATTTCACTCCACATATCTTAATTTCAATTTAAAAACCAGGAATCTTACATTTCCTTATAAAGGAGATTGTCTCATGTAGTACCCCATGCAAAACGAGGACTTGGAATTTAGAAGAAACACTGGACCTTGAAAAGTGGAGGAAATTGAGACACGGTGTCACTACTTAAAGTGCGTTCCTTTACAGAGTCCTCTATCTTCTATAGTCACTTTTGCTTCAAATTGGGAAGAAAAGTTTTTCAGGCGTTTCACACATACTCTTTTGTGACATCTGCAGCTTCAGAATCATTCCCAAATACCCTGCCATACCTCAAGAAGCTTTCCTGCTTACTTCTAGTTGCTTAAAGGTCCTTTTACCACCAATTTGCATAACAAGGCTATGCATTTTACATAGATGTATTTGTTCCTTCGAGTTTGGTGAGCTAGCTAGGGAAGCTAAGCTTCTCTTCTGGTGTTCCAGGAACTCACTGTTAACTACTGATATCAGATAAAGTCACCTTTAACAAATACCAGGGCAAGGTGGAAACAAAAAGTATTGTTTACTTACTAAATTCGAGATACAAACTGCTTACAAAGATTTATCAAGAGAAACACATACACAAAACTGAAATGAAAGAACCATCTATCAGTCTGATATTCATAGCAATTTAGGTTAGAATAATACAAGGCACAAGTTAAAACACATTTGTTCAGGGCACCTGGGTTGATCTTTATCAGTTTAAACATTTAACTAGCACATCACCATTCCTAAGACACTCTTTGGCAGCTAATTACTGAAATAAAAATTATAGTGTGCTGCTGGGGCTGGGCTAGAGTTAATTTTTTTCACAGCTGCTGGTACGGGGCCATGTTTTGGATTTCTGCTGAATACATAATAGTATTGATAATCAGAGATGGTTTTGTTATTGCTGAGCCAAAGCCTTTTCCGCCTCTCACCCTACCCCACCAGCGAGGAGGTTAGGGTTGCACAAAAAGCTGAGAAGGAACACAGCCAAGACAGCTGACCAAAGGTATATTCCACACCATATGGTGTCACGCCTAGCAGATAAAGCTGGAGAAAGAAGACGAAAGGGGGCAGACAGAGCAACAGTGTTTGTCTTCCCCAGTCACTTTTATGCGTGATGGGGCTCTGCTTTCCTGGGCTTGCCTAATCACCTTCCTGCCCACAGAGAGTAGTGAATTAATTCCTTGTTTTCCCTTTGCTTCCACATGCAGCTTTTGTTTTCCCTATTACACTTTCTATATCTCAACCCACAAGTTTTCTCACTTTTATTCTTCTGTTTCTCTCCCCCATCCCACCAGGGAGAGTCTGGACCTCAGCTGGCAGCTGAGGTTAAACAATGACAGATGACCACAGATTTAGTGTCAGTTGTTTGGGAGTTTGTATGAAAACACAAAGCGCGTTTATCCTCATAAGCTACATATAGAATCATAGAATCATGTAATGGTTTGGGTTGGAAGAAACCTTAAGAATCACCTAGTTCCAACAACCCCCATATAGAAATATAGAATCATTTAGATTGGAAAAGACCCTTAAGATGCCGAATATGTTAAAGAATAAATACAATTTTTTGTCCAGGCAGGTTGTCTAGTGACCACTAGCAGCTACACATGTAGTATGAAATTAAAACTTGCGGAAAATCTGATTCCAAAAGAAGAACAAAGATAAATGTTTAGGACATGTTACCCATTCTCCAGTAACATATTACTTATTGCATTTCAGTCTGACAAATCTGATCTGCCTCCAGATTAGAATTTTCCTGCTGTTTTTTCTTCAGTATTTGATCTGATTTTACATGGAGAACAGGTGTCAGTCAAAACCAAAACTATAGTAGATCCTCATATTTTCTCCCTTATCTCCAACGTGCCTTGAGGCGTTGCTTCTTCAGATGAAAATATTTCGTGTTCTCCAGGGTCAATAAGGGAACTGAATGCTCAGACTTAAATGAATATAACTTTCTTTTCATTTTCTTCAAATAATACAGATGCTTCTGACACTTCTGATACTTTTGGACTCAGAAGTTGTTGCTCACTATGTAGAGTCACTTAAGTGTGGTACTACCTGACGAAATTCTGTAATGACATTATTACTAACTCTTCACATGAAAAATTGTATCATCTTTGAACACTCCGCTCCAAGACAGACAAAGCAGAAGTAGCTTCCAGCATTTTTCAGCACCTTACAGTGTTAAAATATTAATGTACTAGACATATGGAAAGCACTAAACCTGTTATTGATCCATGAATTGTCTCACAGAATGGATTTTTTCATATATACATGTCTGAGACTAACAATAACTACTCAAGCTATTAAATAGTTATTACCAAGTATGTCTAGAATCCTGTGTTCACCAATAATGGAGAGATGGATAATGTTTTTTAAAACATACATAGGTCCTTCTGCAGCCAAAAGGAAATCACTGGGACAGACAAAACAAGTTTTTCCCTCATTACTATGATAGGCAGAAAATCCATGGGAAAAAAATACATAAGGACTCTAATTGTGTAGTGCTGTCATTCTATTGCCTTTGTTGAAGAAGTTGTGTTCTACAAGGTGAAGTAGGATTAGGTCTTTATGACTGCATAGCATTCAGCAGATGCCATTACATTAGCCAAATTAGGCATTTATTGTTTTATGTAATTTTAGAGACAAAAATTATCATATAAAATATTCATATATTATTTTCAATCTTTTCACATTATCACATAGGATAATTCTTTACCCTTTATCATTACTTCCTGATCTTACTTAGAAATTCTGAAGAATAAACCAAAACCAGATGGCTGGATTTACAAAGCTTTACCTTATGCAGTAAAATGAGGCTTTGTGCAGATGGACATGTAGATATTAGTGCCAGTATTGTACCTTATCCATATGGACCACAAGATTTATGGCAGAATTATTTTCAAGTTAATCTTTGGATACAAGTTTATGCCTCCCTGTTTGCATGGCTCTATCCTTTCTACTTCACAGCACTGGAGAAGCAGGAATAAAGCAAAATAAATATTGAAAAGTGTTTGCATGGTAAGTCAGACATAATGCATTAATTATTGTTTTAATATCTTAAGATTCCTTTTCTCTGAGCATGGCAACATAAAGCATTCAGGTGAGAATGCACTGTGTCAGTGCCAGCTCTGTGTTTTCACATCTGAGGATTCAGATTTCTGCAGACAGACTTTTATGTGATGGAGTGCATGGAGGTAAGAGGCAAGAGGCAATGAGTTGGTGACATTATCGAGGACAGGAAAAAGTTGTCACAGCACCTTGAAGAACTAAACTCTATTTTCATCACATGTCTGTCCTTCAGCACTGTAAGACCCCAGGCTCCTCTCACGAGCTCATCAAAGGGGTTTTATGTTGAAAAGATACAAGGCTCCAAATATATACCTGAGAGATTTAGTAAAAGGGCCATCAGTTCTTTTATACCTTGAGACCAAGCATGGGAAAAAAATACTACTACACTTTTCAAGGGGTCAAAATAACACAGTTCTATTGGCAGACTTAGGAAAATAAGGTAACTTGGCAAAAGTTTAAAACAAGAATGCAATCAACATAAAGCATTTCACAAAGCATTGACTCAGAAAATTCCAACCTGTCCAGGTATAAGTTACCCAAATATCAGGAATAATATTAAAAAAAAAAAAATAAGAAATTAGGACAAAGAAGAAGTAAAGAAAGAGACAGAAAGAGATAAAGAGAGAATTAATAGCTATCACCTTAGATCCAGGTGGATCTAAGTCCAGATCAGATCACCAGTCCATCCTATGGATGGACTATTCTCACTGCTCAAAAGAAAGACTTCTGTAGTGGTTACTTCAAAGAGTGAGAAAAGGTTTAGCATTAGGTTTGTATTGAGAAAGGTTGTGGAAGTACAAAGATAAATACACCAGTAGGATTTTTGGACAATCTTTTAGCAAAGACTTTTCTATGGCTTTTCACCTTGATTTGTAGATAGGAATATCCATAGTTCAGACTCAATCAATACAAATTGCAAACAGTTGTGAAAAAATAAATACAGAAATATAATTTCTTATATTCACAAGTACAAAGGTAGAAGTGTCCTTTCCTAGATGTCTTTATGGTCTCTTTTGAGTATGATTTAAAGTGTTGATTCATTTACAGATCTTTAAATAGAGAGTGCATGTGGTTTTCAGTTTCTGCTGTGTCTGAGATATACAAAGCCATAAATAAAGCAAGTAATACCCAATGATCTTTACAAATAAAAAAAATCATTAATGTAACCTTTGTCCTTTAAATCTCCCATTGCCTTTCAAACATTCCAATTTTCCCCATTTGGTTTTTCAGTTATATCTATGACGTTTTCATTGTCTGATTACACACAATATTGAGTTATTCTCTAATGCTCAATGTTTCAGGACTGTGATGTGTCTTCAGGAACCAAAAAGTTTAACTAATTTCCATTTGTGAAGCCATTTGAGATCCTCTGATGAAGCGTATTAATAAAGGAAAGCAATTCTTATAATGAGTTACTAAAAAGCAATCTCTTCTAGTGTTTAACACATCAATTTGCATAAATTGGATCATATTCATGATAAGTGTGGAGATTTTATTCCTTTTGTCTTTGGGACTGACAAAAATTCCATAAAAAACAGGAACAGAAGTACGAAAAAAATCTGAATAACTTAGTAAAAAATTCAGAGAGAACAAAGCAATATAAAATAATATTAATTCTATACATAATTATACATGGAGTATTTCAGACTAACAGCATAGCAACAAACGGTTTGTTTGGAATACTTTCAGAAAGAAATACATTTCAGATAAATTTTTTTCTGAAAGTATGGCAAAAATACACTGGTTTCAGATGACATTTTTTTTTCTCTAGCAAACTAAATAATTTTCACTTTAAAAATAAACTTTGTTTTCTACTGATCTAATTTTGTCCTTGACTACCATGGGTATGATTTGCTTAAGCTGAAAGGAAATCACAGCTGTCAAATTGTTCATATATGGTGTATGAGAGCGTAATGTAAAACAACAAACCTAAGCCACAGCAAGAAACAGAAGATTGCTCAGCTTAAAGCCTGAATCCACGTTGCATCCTGAATATTTACTCAGGACAGTTTTGTGCATTGTGCCATCAGAAGCCCAGGAGTTTCCTGCTAAGTATACCACTAAAATTATAAAACCAAACTATCTTACAAAGAAAGTCACAAGGAAACAGAGTAAGTATATTAAATGATAAATACATAAAATATAATGAACAAGCTCAAAAAGTGGAATTACCACTCACCTCTGAAGATTGCTTATCTTCATGTGAAGTATTTAGCAACTTAACGAACAAGATTTAAGAAGTATTATTTTCAATTTCTGTGTTATGTTTAAAAGTTTGACTTACATGATTAAACAGGAGCTACCAAAACATGTCAGCCTGATTATGGAAGTAGGACAGTTTCCCAACAAGCTACAGATGAATGATGTTATTCCTCAAAGATATTATTCTTCAGACTATTGAAAATTTTGAATCAGAATCTTTTAGGTTGGAGAAGATCTTTAAGATTCTGCCATGGCAGCCACCAAGCCCCACAGCTACTCACTCACTGCCCTCACCCAGTAGGATCAGGAAGAGAGCTAGAAAGGTAAAAGCTAGAAAACTTGTGGATTGATATAAAGCCAGTTTAATAGGAAAAGTAAAAGACACACACACAGGCAAAGCAAACCAAGGAATTAATTCACTACTTCCCATGGGCAGGCAGACATTCATCCATCTCCAGGAGAGCAGGGCCCCATCACATCCAACCGTTACTTGGGAAGACACCATCACTCTAAATGTCCCCCTTACTCCCACTTTATATACTGAACACGATGTCATGTGGTATGGAATATTCCTTTGGTCAGTTTGGGTCACCTGTCCCAGTGTGTTTCCTCCCTGCTTCCCACATACCCTCAAATTCCTTGACAGCATGGCAGTACAAAAGGCTGAAAAGCACATGGCCCTGAGTAAGCCCTACTGAGCAATAACAAAAACATCTCTATATTATCAGCCCTGTGTTCACCAGCCATTCTAAACATAGTTCCTTACTGGTCACTGTGAAGAAAATTAACTACCACACCCAAAAGCAGCACAGATTCCAACTATCATTCTGGCACTGCCAAATCCACCACAAAACCATGTCCCCAAGAGCCACATCTACAAATCTTTTATAATCACAGGAATGGCAAGACAATCACCTCCCTGGGCAGCTCATTCCAATTTTTGACAACCCTTTGTGTGAAGAAATTTTCCCTAATGACCAATTTTAACCCCTCATGGCAAAATTTGAGTCCATTTCCTCCTGTCCTATTCTTTGTTACTGGGAAGAAGAGACCTATCCCCACCTCGCTACAATCTCAGTTCTAGTAGGTGTAGAGAGCAATAAAGTCTCCCTTCAGCCTCCTTTTCTCCAGACTAAACAAGCCTAGCTCCTTCTACTGCTCCTCATAAAACTTGTGATTCATACCTTTCACCAGTTTTTTTGCCCTTCTCTGGACACGCACCAGCACCTCAATGTCTTTCTTGTAGTGAGGGGCCAAAACCGAGCACAGAATTCAAGATGCAGCCTCACCAGTGCTGAGTATGGTGGGATTACCATTTTCCTAGTCCTTGCATTATTCATGATCCAAGCCAGGATGGCACTGGCCTTCTTGACCACCTGGGCACACTGCTGGCACATGTACAACTGATTGTCAAACAGCACTCCCAGGTTCTTTTCCACCAGGCTGCTTTACAGTCATTCTGTCTCAAACCTGTAGTACTGCATTTGGTTGTTGTGACCCAAGTAAAGAACCTAGCATCTCTTCTTGTTGAATATCATACAACTGGCCTCTGACCATATTTCTGCAGAGCCTTCCTACCCTCCAACAGATCAACTATCCCACCTAACTTGGTGTCATTCGAAAATTTACTGAGAGCGTGCTCAATCCCGTTGTCTAGGTCATCAACAAAGATATAACACGGGGTTGGGCCCAACAGTGAGCCCTGGGGAACAGCACCATTGACCAGCTGGATGTAACTGCATTCATCACCACTCTGGGCTCAGCCACCCAGCCAGTTTTAAACTCAGCGAAGAGGGGGTTAAAAAGTATGTGCATCTGTTCACAACATGAGCAGCCAGTTTCTCCAGGAGAATGCAGTGTCAAAAGTTTTTCCGAAGCCCATGTAGACACATCCACAGTCCTTCCCTCATCCGCTAGCCAGTCACCTTGTCAAAGAAGGTGATCAAGTCAGTCAAGCAGGACCTGTCTTTCCTAAACCCATGTTTGCTGGGCCTGGTCCCCTGGTTGTTCTGCACATGCTGCATGATGGCACTCAAGATGATCTGCTCCTTGACCTTCCCTGGTACTGAGATCAGGCTGACAGTCCTGTATTTCTCTGGATCCTCCTTCTGACCATTTTCATTCATTGACTTTACCTTTGCTAATTTCCAGTCATCTTGGTCAGCCAGGACTGCTGTTAAATGATTAAAAGTGGCTCAGTGACCTCTTCTGTCATTTTCTCCATGCTCTTGAGTAGAACCCAAGAAACTTGTCTGTGCCTCAGTGGTACAGCAGATCGATGACCATTTCCCCTTGGATTATGGGGGCTTCATTTTACTCTACGTCTTCTGCTTCCAGCTCCATATAATTCCCTTTGTTGTAGTCAGTTTTATTTCTGCAGATCAAAAATCAGCTCAATTTATGCAGAAAAGAAATAGGAAAATTTCACGGTTCTCAGTCTGGCATAGTGAAGGCCCTATAGCATTTTGGGTACATTTATACTGTCTGTTCAGCTGCATCACATTTATGCTATGCTTCAGGAAAAATAAACTGCCCTCCAAGCCCTAAGGACAAAGCTACTTACAGACTACTAGAAGCCATTGTACTTTAACACTGATGGCTAAAACACCTCAAACAAATAGGGAACAACTCTTCCACAATGCTGTTTATTATTCTGTGAGGGGGAATAGCAATCTCTGTGGATGGATTCTGACACAAAGACACATGCATAGTATCAGACAATATATAATACAAAGAAAGCAGTGCCCTGTAAGACATCAGGAGAGAAATGTAGAGCACATAAGAAAAATGGAAAACATAGACAGGAAGTTTAAAATATCTTACCACTTGGTTCAAAGAAATAAGATTATTTTTAGCTTATTTCTACAAAAATAAAGACATATATTGTCTGCTCTGGGTATACTGCAGTTTGTGGTAACCTTCATTAGTAGGTTTACTATCTTTGAAAAACATGATGTTCTACTAAAAATGTGTCTCAAATTTCTTGATAGAACATATGGGCAAAGGATTCTGTGAAATGACATGGGGATTCAAAGATAGAACATGTGGGAGAATGACCAAGCTACAAGAAATGGATGGAACAACTAAAGAAGCAAGAAAACCAGGACAACAGACCCCAGGATTTTGCTAAATTAGAGACTATTTAGAACTTACGTTCTTTGTATGGGTTCCCTTTTAAAATCAATATCCAGCAATGAAGCTATGACAAGCCCAACTCACCTAAGCTGGATTGTCCAGCCAGCACAGCCAGTCCTGCCTCTGTTCTAACCCCATTGGCAGTCTCACCCATCCATCCTGAATCCCTGGGTTTCTATCAGTCTGTGATCCTTCCCTTTCCCCACTGGCTAAATGGGTTCTCTAGCCACCCCCCCTCTCCTGACTCCACCCCCTGAAGTCTATATAAACCCCTTGTTACTGTAGTAAAAGGCTTTTCATCACCTGACCTTGGAGGAGTCGTGTGTGGTCTGTTACCATCATCATGGGGTTTCTTCCACTGGCCCCAATCCAGAGAGGCAGTGAGGAGCTGATCCTCTCAGTCAACCCCCATCAACTACATGTTTAGAAATACAGTGTTAGATTACAGTTATACACTTGATTTTCAAAGTGATTTTGAAAAGAATACTGGAGGGATATAAGCAGTGGTAACCACTGTCATTTGGATAATAATTAGTTTCTTTATAATGTGCAGTTTAGAATCCAGAAATAGCAATACTTCAGATTTCTCATGCCTTTTTAAAAACACAGTATGAATGATGATGTACTGATTTTAAATAAGGGGATTCATTAATTTGAGGGTTCATGTCTGCATCTTTATTTTTCTCTGCATATTTGATTCGTATTCATAGTTTTGTTCATATAAATGCCTTCAACTATCCAAATAATTTGTCTGGCAAGGCAATACAAGATGTAGATACTGTGAAACAAACAACTGGAATTTTTCTGAGCAGTTTGGTAAATTTTCTAATCCTTTCTAGCAGTTCCTTTCCTAGACTGGGTTAAAGGCTTAGTTTAAGTTCTCAATTCCTTGTGCATGAAGGTTTACACTATGCTTGAGAAGAGGACTTGTTTCTAATCACTACTAGAGGGCTATTTTAGACATGCTTAGTTGCATTGATGTATAGATACTTGAGGTTTAATGCTCTTTGCCTCTTACCTCACTGGCTGCTGACATTTTCCCTGCCCTTAGGCTAAGAACAGGGTGGCTATAGCCATTCCAACTATAGACTCAAGCATCTAAACACAGTGCTAAGAGAGGGAACGATGCTCCATGTCACTTTTCTATAACCAAACTCATTTAGCTGTAGCAATCCCTGCTAGACTAATCTGAACCATAGCAATGCAGTGGACCATTCCCTCCATCATCGTAAGCTTACAATTCACAAGTGGCACATCTCAGTTGGGAGACTCCCTTGACCTAGCAGATTGCCTTTACATCATCTAGCTTGTTTAGTACTGGTCTGCCAGACTTTTAAGACAGGTCTTGCGCACATTTTTGTAGAGCAAAGACAGTTTCATAGAGCCCAGCTGGATTTCCTCCAGCAGATCTCCCATTTGAGAGTGAGCCAGCAGCCTAGGTTGGCTGCACACCATGGAAGAGCAATGGCAGATGCTTAGAAAAATGCTTCAGCCTCAACCCTTTTCACCAGCAAAGAGCAGCTTTTATCTGGCTAAAATGTTGACCAAATATATGTTGACTTAACTGATTCATCTCAGCAGAGTAAAACACTTGAAGTAATTACAAAGATTTGGTCTGATATACCATTTAATTAACATTTCAATTAATATCTCAGTGATCCAAAGTTCATTTCAAAATTATTCTTAAATATTTTATAAAAGGAAAGCATGGAAATTGTTTCATTCAGGCTAAAAGACATTTCAAATTGAAACAAATCCTTTTCTTAATTATGTGTTCCTGCAAGGTATATGCAGGAACACATAATCACAAGATGGTTGCAGAATGAAAAAAATGAAAATGTGAAATAAATATTAAGAGTCATTAGGAAATGCAGTTCCAGCACATTGTGCATTTATGGTTGTGACAATTTGCCAGCTTCGTGACATTCAATTCCTGTCTGGATTACTTGTTTCATATAACCCACTGTCAGGTCATGCTGAATTGCAGTGATAGATCATACGGTCCTAATCAGTCACTTCTCACATTTGCATCAGAACTAGTACTATGGAGCATCATTCCAGTTATAATTCCACTAAGGTGAATTAAATACTTTTTTCCCCCCAGATAAAAAGCAGTAAATTTATACACAATGTTTCAAGAAATAAAAACCAAACAAACACCAAAATCCAAAAACCAACCAAACAAATAGAGCAACAACCAAAGACTATTGGTAATCTAGGCTAATTTTTAATGACTAAAATGAAACAGGAAAGACACGTTTCTGATATACTGAAGAGGAAAGCTAAAAATAGGCCAACTATTTATTCATTTTGTTTACATATTCTTGAACTAAAATCTTTGTGTGTTTTTTATTCATAATAAATGTAATTCTCACAGTATAATTTGTATAAAAATATTAAAGTTTTTTTAATTATAAAAAGGCAAAAATATTTGCATTCTCCTTTCTCAAAGGAGCCCCTAAAATGTATTTTTGATACAGACCTACCTAAACCACTGCTTTAGTTTACTTTTCATATTTTTCTTATAGTAAGGTGAAAAAATAGGAATTGTCCACCTACTTGTAAGAGATGTTTGTATATGGAACCATGTTATTATTCCTTTAGCTCAGATAAAAGTCTCACTAGTCAAAATAGAAAAAGGGCTTATTTGATTCTCAAAATACAAAGAAAGGTATAATGAAGCCTCTGTGTACAAACTGTGTTTTAGAATAAGTAGAGCTCATCTTAATTAGTGCCCTGGTTTCCGCTGGGGTAGAGTTTATTTTCTTCATAGTAGCTGATATAGTGCTGTGGTTTGGATTTAGAATGAAAATAATGATGACACACTGGTGGTTTAGTTGCTGCTGAGCAGCATTCAGTCAAGAACTTTTTAGATTCTTGTTCTGCCCTGCCAGCGAGGAGGTTGGGGGATGCACAAGAAGCTTGGAGTGAACACAGCCAGGATAGCCGACCACAGCTGGCCATCAGTCAGTGGGTGGTGAGAAAGTGCACTGTGCATCACTTGCTCTGCATATTTTTTTAATTATTATTTTATTTATTTTTATTATTATTACTTTACTTTTCTGTCCTATTAAATTATGCCTTATCCCAACATATAAGTTTTATCTTTTTTTTTGATTCTCTCCCCCACCCCGCTGTGAAGGAGTGAGCGAACAGCTGCATGGTGTTCATCTGCCTGTTGGGTTAAACCACAACAATTAAAAAGGTCCTTCACTCAGCACAAAAGGAATTAAGATAAAAGTATTACATCTACTTAGCAAGTATTTTTTGGTCTTATAAGAAAAGCAGAAAAGCCCCATGGATGAATTCTGAACTATTTTCTTTGATTAATCCTCTCTTCAAATGAATTTGATGTGTCCAGGTACACTTTATCTTGTGGGAATCTCATTTCTCCTGGAACATATCTTCTCTACAAGATCCCTACAGCTACTCAGGTGCTATGAGAAAAACCACATACAGCCAGAAATCACAGAACTATGGCAATGGCTTTGTTCATGTCCCTCCACCTCTTACTCAACCTGTTTCTCATAGACTGTTTAATGTTCAAACTTTCCTTATCATTTTCTGATGCCTTCTGGGCTCCTCCTTTCTGCAGAGCCTTTTTTCCAGAAAAAATTTGATATATGTTTACTGTCTCCTGCAGCATTATCCCTGTAGCTTTTACTTGGAAGTATTGGTATTTTTTTCTCTTTTCAGAGTATAGTGTTGATGTTTCCAGCATGCTGTTCCCCTAGTGCATATGGAACCTGTCACTACATTTCAGTGAAGCATTTTTAATTGCTAGAGTTCACAGATGAAAACAAAAATAGTAATAAGGAAGCTTGTACTTTTCTGATGTTCTTAAAAGGAAACATCTGTATAAACAGCCACTCTGAACTCCAGTATTCATTTCAAACATAATATTTACACATGACAATATTGAAGCTAAAAGCAATATTTCTGCTAAAAAGTTAGTTTCTGATGTTGCTTTCTTTATTATTTTAGGTTGAAATTTTTATTTCACTCAATAATTATTCCATACCTCAAGTCTCCACTTAAACATTCTGAAAATCTTTCTTATTGGAAATTCATTAACTGGATAATGCAGTACATCTGATCAGATCTTCTGTGTCCTAAACACATTTAACTATAATACACTGATTTTCAAAGGAGGGAGGCATAAAGCAACCAAGATACATCTGTGACTGTAAAAAAAAATTGGGCTATGTCTTCTTCTCAGTACTGTATGAAGCATGAGAGGCACAGTTGTATCACAATATCATATTCTGGAGTTAAACATGGCAACAATTTCAGAATTATCTTAATTATTACAAATTATGTCAGCAAACATAAGCTGAAAATGTGAAAAAATGAGCTGTTGGTTTTATTAGTTGTTTTTGTTGTTAGGAGAGAAGTTTTAAAAGCTGCTTGCAGCGTTAATTGCACATTTCTTTCCTATCTTGCAGAGAATGACATAAAATCACTGAGGTGTTTGTTTTAGTTTCCAAAAGCTAATGTAAGGGAATAAAACTTACTTAGCATGAAGTCAATCTTGCTACTGTAAAACACTTTTAGTGTTACAACATTATGATACATTTCTTCTGCATAAGAACAAAAATGCAAAGGGAAGCTAAAGAAGAAAACAAGATCCATTTAAATCCTATGATTTAAAAAGAAACAAAATTCAAACTTTTAAATGAATACTAGCCCACAGCAAGCTATGAGAAAACATTAGCTTTGAATTAACTCTTAGTAAAAAACGTTCAGCACACAGTTGGATAAATACATCATGCAATTGTGAGCAATTGGCACAAAGGGCAATAGTGAATGGGAGAACACCAGACTGGTGACCTGCCACTAGTGGGGTTGACAAGGCTTCATCCTGGGTCCTGTGCTCCTTAACATCTTCATAAATGACTTGGACACAGGACTGGAAGAGATACTGAGCAAGTTTGTAGATGGCACAAAACTGGGAGGAGCTTTTGACTCTCTCAAAGGCAGAGAAGTCCTGCAGAGAGACCTTGACAAATTAGAGGACTGACCAAACACCAACTACATGAAGTTCAACCACGGGAAGTGCCAGATTCTGGACCTGGGATGGCGCAATCCCAAATATACGTACAGGCTGGGTAAATCCAATGCTGGAAAGCAGTGCTGTGCAAAAGTGACCTGACGGTCCTGGTGAATGGCGAGTTGAATATGAGTCAGCAGTGCCCTGGTAGCCAGGAAGGCCAACCATGTCCTGAGGGCCATCAGGCAAAACATCACCAGCCAGTTGAGGGAGGGGATTGTCCTGCTCTGCTCTGCACTGTGGCAGCCTCACCTTGAATATTGTGTGCAGTTTTGGGCACCTTCAAGATACTATGTTTCTGTACCTGAAAAATATCCCTACAAATATACTACAAATATCATCTACTGTAATTATGCAGTCTGGCTTCTTCTGATGTGTGCTTCTGTAAACAAGGAACATATTGAGCTTTGAGATTCATGCTCCTTCCATAGGCTTTTCATAATATATGTACTTATGTCCTACATACAGTCACAAACTGTAGTAATCGGTGGGCCGTACCAGACTGGGAAGTTTCTTGATGGTGTCTCCTACCTGGGTCCCAGGGAGGCAACACACCTCCTTTTTTTAATTATGTAACTATTCCATAAATCTCAACAGTTACTCCAGAGGCTGTTCCAGCTAAAAGTGACTCCCCTACAGGTTGTGAACTGCAGCAGGATGGATGCATGTGCACCATATAGATTATTCTCTCTGAGTAGAAAATAGACAGATTCATGCTCTGCCTTCTCAATCTCTCCTCTTTCTCTTTTCCACCTACTCCTCTCTTTAAGGGTTAACTCCAGATTTTGCTGCTTTTTTCCCTAGAGAAGTGTAGCCTAGTGTTATTTGAGGCAATTCAGTAACTTTCTATCTCTTCTCCAAAACTGATGGAACCTACATTTGTTCTGACTTATCCTCTATGACCTCCAACAATCTTTCTATGTATGAATTGTTTTCCCATTTACTTTTTTTCTCCCTCTGTGCTTTTCCAAGATCACTATGCTTTAAAGTGCTGTCCTTCATATTATATAGGAGATTTTGTCTCTTTCACATCTTCATTTTCATTAAAATTTTGCTAGATGGAAGAATATAGGCCATTTCTGTTGCAACTCCACAAAGGGCTAGTGTCTAGATATTGAACTGCACTGACATAAAACCCAGATTTTTTTGGTCAAAGGATATCTGTGATACCATAATATATTTGAAAAAGTGCTAAGACTATTAAGAGATAAGAATAAAAAATCAACTTAAAAGAGCCTGCATTATTCAATAAACCTGAGACCTTGCAGATGAACACAGGTTAGCCAACACACTGTGAAAAAGGAATCCTCCCATACTGTGAGAACAAATCAGGCTTTGAAACTTGCTGTGTCTTAACGCAATCACGATATCCAACAGCCACTCACATGCCAGGTACGTATATTAAACTGCAGCACTTCTATTGAAACTATTTGAAAATAGTGCTTTCTTCTGCCTCAGATCTGTTACCTCAACATCCTCAGTGTTACACTTGCACACTCCAGGGAAAAGCTAAGTTTGCTGCTACTAGACTTTGAAATGAAAACATATGAGAAACTGAATTGCATTCTACAGTCTTATAGACCTTCAAAAGAATTCACATTTTATGTTCCAGATACGTAAGAAGTAGGTTTCCCCCATCTCCATTGTTTCAAAATTTGACATGAAGGGGATTATGCCTTGAAGGCTTTTACTGATCAATAGAATTGTTATTACTGTTTATAATAAGTGAGAAATTAATAACTTTAGGGACATTTGCAGGCATGTCAATTAGAAAACCTTAAACACATCTACTGAAGACCCATTGTAAAACAGCAAAGACAGAACCTGGCATTTTTCCCTGTGCAGTCATCTTTTTCAGGACAAACCTTCCCTCAAAAAGAAAACAGTGACAAGAATGTAGCACTGACCCAGTTATTAACCTACTGCACTTGTTCTACAAGAACAGCTGTTGTCCATCTCAGTAAACACCAAATTGGCACCACCTTAATCCTCACTGCAACAAATACCTTGCAGCTCCATTCTGATAAATTCTTGCCAAATAGAAAATGCCATCCAATTAATCCAAATATTTTTGTCTCCTTAAAGATGTAGTTGGCAGTTTTTAACAACAGAATAGCATAGCTTACTATACACTGCTTGTTACTTGTCAAAAGAACAGAAAATGTATAAACAGGGAAAATAAAATTACATGTGTCATATCTGAAAGAAAATATGTTGTTTGTTCAAAATTGAATGAACATTTTATATAAATGTAGTGTTGTGCCCCAGCAGGTTTAGTTACTGAGACTTCATTTTATTATGTTGTGCTAGGACAAAGATTTATGTCTCTATTAAAATAAAATAGAAATAGCATAGACTACATTGGTTTTAAAGTAGAAAAATGAGGAAAACAACATGTTACCAGGGCCAATGTTGAATAGCACCAACAAACCCATTGCTTAGCATTTCTGGAAGACTATCCAAATATCTTGCTCAGTTTTGAGATCTATTGCAATGAATTACTGAGCTTACCTCTTCCCTGTGGCACAACAAGGGCACTCTGGTTCAAGTAATGGTTTTCCCAGGTTAATTCTGATCTAGTGACTTCTCTTGTTTTCTATCCAAATCAAGCAAAAAATAGGCTTTATTCTCAAGCAAGTTACAGTTTATTTAATGTTCTGTGTAAGCCTTAAAGATGTCTGCATATTGAGCATATAAACATAAGCCTGCTAAATACTACTTAATCTTGTGAAAAAAAGAAAATATTGTCTTTAGCTTTCTTTGCAAAGTAGAATGACTCTCGGAAGAGGAGACATGCTGCAGGTAATTTTGTGTCAGTGAATTTCAACCATCTGAAATATAGACACCCAGATTTGAATTAACTGTGCTACATTTTCTTTACAGACATATGTATTTATAGGCAATTCTGGACTATGATTAATTTTAGGTGTCAACAATAGGATGAGATGAATTTCACCCCAGGGGTGGCTCTTACTCTTCTGTCTCTGAAGAGAAGCTGAGGTATCTAGCCAGGCTGTAGAGACCTGTATTATGTATTTAAAACTTAACCAAACTTAATCCCACCCTGTTTGTCTTATAGTTTTGTCAGAAAAAAATGTAACTTGCATTTTAGTCAGGGATATAACTGTCTATTTCAGTTTGCATTGCCTCTGATTGTATAAGTGATTTGCTACATCATCAATGCCATCATCAGAAACTACTCAAGAACATGAACACAAAATGCACAAGGAGCAGAGAGATGGCATCGTTATTTAGTCCAGGACAAGTAATCTACAGAAAAAGCAGATGTGGGGGCTTTATGTCACCAGAAACAGGTGAAAACAGTCTTACCTACAAGTCCTCATGCAAGTGTGCTCTAGTATGAGTTTGGATTTTTGCCAAATCACTACCAACTACAACACAGTATATTACAGATTCCTGTCGTCCTGTCATCTTTGACATAAATTGTATTATTCTATTGAAAAACTAAATAGCTGAACATAAGTTTCTGCATACAGGTGTCATATGTGTCATAAATGTCTAATCTCCCATTCCAGTTGATGCAGGCACTGGTTTCTGGAAAGCAATTCAACTGGTCAGCCCCAGAAGCTCAACTCAATTGTCTAAATGTAAGCATTTAATGTCATTTGAGATGCCACAGAGAATATGAGAAATTCTCTGAAGTTTGGCAATTATGCTATAGGACCTATAGGATGTCCTCATTCCCAGAGAAGATGCTGGTGCCGGGCAAAAAGCCACATGATGTCTCAAATGGTGGAAGGAATTTTTGTTGTGGATAAAGGCTAAGATCTCTACTAAGATCCCTGTTGACACAGGCACTTAGTCTAAATCTCACACTGAATGACCTCAAGTGGAACTCAATCTCTAATGTGGCTGTAGTGGATGTCTAAATAAAGCATAAAATTTTGGTTTCTAGATCTCTATTTGAAACACCTCCTTTTCGTGTCATTTATGACCTTCTAATACTCTATAAACATGTGTAACAAACTTTCTTCAACATCTTGAGCTCAGTTAAATGGGGTATTAAATGTGGACAGCTTATTCAAAATTAGTCCATTAATAAAATATATCTCTCTGGTGGAGAGTAACAGTTTTCAGCAAAATTTTGCAATAGTAGGAGAATAAAAGGGGTTATAGATAAACATAGACCAGCTTAATCATGTGAAAAGTTTTGAAAGTGGAGGATTAATACTTATTTATATCCACATTATTAAGAAATACTTCTGTTTCAGCATCCCTACATTTGATGTGCTCTACAGCCACTGGAGCTATATACTGAGGTTCATAGGTTTCTGTAGCTGAATTTTAGTAGAAAGGGGGGGCCTGGAGGTTTGGGTGGACTCCAGGTGAAAACCGCCACACTGAGTAAGCACCATGCAGCATATGGTTTGAATTGGAACCTCTGATGTTTGGTAATCCCTGGACAGGGATTTTCTGGGAATCCAGCACCTTTGTAATTCCTAGTATTTATAAGTTAGAGTATCTGTGATGTGACTTCTGAGCACAGACAGTTTAGACAGTCGTCCAAAAGAAGCAATTCTATGTATTTTATAAAATGTGCTGTTATAGGCTAGAGGCAGCATTCAAAATTAAAATGTGCAAGTTTACATGTGGAACAGACTTCTCCACAGTACATATGAAGTTTTGTAGTTTACATACATGAAGCAGCTACTAGATTGTCATTTAGTAGTCTGGTTTAAGCAACATTTACATATAATTTTTTTCCACAGAGTCCCAATGCATTAGAATTTAGATTCATTCAGTTTTCTATGTTGGACTGGCTCACCACTTAAAGTAAGGTGAGTACTTAAGGCAACGGTTTACTTTAGAGTGCCAAATATCTCTATTCTGTTGTTTTCAGTAGAACAGAATGCAGACAGCAGAGGATGAAGTGGAAAGAACCAGATAACAGCTATTTCTGACCAATTTTTAACTTGTGAGATGGCAAAGGCCCCAGGTCCATCTACTCAGCCTCTCCTCTGCTAAGCTTTCCGTTGTATCTCCATCTTTTTCTAAGATGGCCTTTGCCTCTCATCTTCACTCTGGATGGGCAACATCTACTCAAATTCCACAGTAATTTCATATATATTGTAAATCTTAAAAATCCATTCTATTATCTTCAAAGAAATTTATGCCTTAGCATATTTTAACACTCTCTACCAATGGCAATTCAGCTGAAAGACACATGGGTTTTTTTATTGGAAGGCTTCTGTTCCTTTGCTTTGCAGTGCAATGAAAAAACATCATCTTTAAACAGGATGGTGAACAGAATGTTGTTCATAATTCAGTAACAAACCTCCTTCTGAGCCAGAGTTGGAACACTGCCTCAGCACAATGTTTTAAAAGGTTCCTCTTTTACTGCAGCTGCCGTCTTTCAAAATTATTCCTATTTGGTGACATTCTTTACACTGGTGGACTCCCTCTTTCCACTCAAACTGTCCATTTTATCTTTCATTCAGGTTGTTATTTATTTCTTAAGCAATTTTCTAACATTTCTTTGCCATATTCTCAATAACACATAGGAAAATTAAAACAAGTAACTGCTGGAACCATAAACAAGTAATTTAAAATAATTATCTATTTTGTATGTGTTCCATACAAGCACATTTCAACACTCTCCCTGAACTGACTTTCAAAATTATCTGGCAAACATTTCTCAGTATGTAAATGGATCAAAGGCTACTTTCTTTGCTGTCTCTTCATGAAGTTTTCCTCTTCACAAAGGAATAAAACCTACCCACAAGGAAAGGCAGAAGAATTGAAAAAGAGTTTGACAGCACAGACCTTTAACAGGTCATAAACATGGCCAAACTGACAAGTCATGTTTGTCCTTGCCAAAAGAAAGTTTCTATTCAAACAGTCACTGAAGTTCAGGTTTGGGGTGGATTTGGGACAATGTTGTAAGTTGCTTCTCTCATGTTTGCAAACTTCCATGGCAAAGGCCATTGTGGAGGTCAAAGGAAACATTCAAGTCAAGATAATGACAGCCATTCTGAATAAAGGCAGAAGGTTAGAAATTGTTATCTAAACCCTACTGACTAGAACACAGAATTCTTCTGCAATAAAAATTGTCAGCAAATGACATTTTTCAGGATATTTTTGTGTCAACTAAGTTGAAATCTCCTTGGCCAAGTTTTCAATCCTGAGTAAACATGCACCAAAGAAATAAAACACTAAGCATGCTGGTTTAGTTGTACTTTCAATTATTTTTGTAAGCCACATTTATTATTCTGGCAGGAATATGTCTACATATTTCCAAAGTCATAAGTTTGGACCGACATTCTGCCTTTGTTATGGCTTTTTTCACCTAATGAGTCACAAGGATTTCACATGTTACTCTTGCACCCTATGAACGCACAGTCCTTTGAGATGCCTTCCACCTCCATGCAGCTTGCCAGTACTGATTCAGCATCATCCCATAGAAACAGAGTGCACGTGACTCTTGTGGTCTTGTTCAGCTCTTCTTCCCCCAGCTTGATTCTCTTCTTCTGTATTCTCACCTGTACAACCCATTTTGTCTTATTGCCTGCATTTCTGTTTTTCCACTTTTTCATTCTGTTCAATTCCTTTCCACCCCACCTTGGTTCCCTTTTATTCCCTCTCTTTTTCTGTTAGTACTCTTCCCTTTGTGTAATCTTCATGCTTTCTCAAGTCTCACTCTTCTTTTGTTTTTCTTCTCACATCTGTGTCCAATTTTCAGTGTCAGTCTCTTCCTTTCCTTTTTGTCTTGTAATTTAGAAAGCTCTAGAAGTGCTCTTGTCCAGCTCACAACTAACCTAGGAGATAATTTATTCCTTCCTAGTTCATTGGGATTTTTCATTGTTTTTCTTTCTAGAATGCTTCTGTAAATTTAAAGGCCAAGACTAGCTCATTTATATCTTGGCTAGAAAAAGGAACAGATTCAGATCATGCAGTCTTGGTCCACTTCCATCACCAGCAAGTGCATAAGGGTCATAACTGGAATATGATTCTAGCAACTGCAGCTGGCAGACCGAGATCCAAAATTTATATGAGCCCCGGTGGACTCCTGATGGGGTGGGGTTAGCATGATAACATTTATGTCCTGCCATAAGGAGAAATGTAACTCAAAAAAACAGTGATAAACATTCCATCATGGTGTCTGTCACTCTGGGAGAGCTGAAGGGCCTTTTATCTCCTCCTAGACTACTGTTGTGTTACAGACAATACAATCATTTGACCATAGCCTTTTGAGGATTTCTTTATGCAATGAATATTATTAGTGTATAATTTGGTAGAAGGTTGTGAAAAGGTATTAGAAGACACTAGAGATCCTTTGGATCAGTACTTTTTGTTTTCTCATCCTCCTACCACTGTTCCTTTTCATATTTCACAAAGAAGATTAATATATTCCTGAGCAATAACACAGGATAAAGTAATATCCCTGGGGAAAGAAGTTTATTTCCTGGTACAGTCCCTCTGCAGAACTACATACTCCCATTCAATGCACCTGTACTCCTAACTCAGCAAGACCAGAATTTTACAATTTATCTTCAATTTTTGCTGCCTCTGTGTGGCCAAGCATGTGGTAACCATAGGTCAAAGAGCCAGACACCAGTGAAGAGGTAGGGCTGGATGACAGCTACACATTGAGTATGCAAGGAGCTGAGCAAAACTCTGCAGATAATACTTGCCATTCAGTCATTTCAGCAGTGTTAATGTGACCAGCTGCCTATAATTCATTGGTACCTCCAAGCAGCACCAAAGTCCCTCTGGACTGATCATATGGGAAGACAATTCATACTCTAAAGGTGTTACCATGCCTTTTAAGCAAGGCACGAGTGACTGTGACGATCCAAGTGAGAAGACAGTGATGAATGGTTAATGCAATGCAACTGTGCCTAAAGTTCATTAATTTATGTCTTACTGATTAATTCAGATTCCATCCACCCCACTGCCTAGTCACATTGGCTTGGTTGATGCATTGCTGACTGCACGCAAGTTCATTCCTTTAAGCAGTAGTTACAGGCAGATGGTATAGCAAAAATTAGACCCGTTGCCTTGTGCATGGCAATGTGGATAATGCTGTATGTCACGTATGTGGGTTCCTTAGCGTGTTGCATGCATTTATGCATGGCTTTGCAGAAATCACTTTTCCAGAACCAGATCATTTCTATATATTTTCTGTAAGAGTCATAATATTAAAAGAAGACATTGGTCTTATTTATGAAGCTTCTTACTCTTTTTGCTTTTGTAAGTTTTCCTTTTAAGCTATTTCTACTCCTATTAAAAGTGCATGTGTGTGTGTTTATAAACATAAAACTGTTTTACAATTTTGATGAATCCCTCAGCCAAGCCTGCACACTTCTACCCATTCTGGTGGGGAAAGAAATTTTCTTTCTATATAAAGTATGTGAAGTACTGCAGTTACTTTCCCCACACTGGAATTATTTAAATCTAAAGAGTAGGAAATCACACAGGGAAATTAATCTCTCTGGCCTGAGATACATATCAGAGTGACAAGTATCTTCATTTAAAGCTCCTCAGTCTTCATAAACTTTAGAAATCTCTCCTGCTACAGTTGGAAATGCATCTACTAGTTATACCATGATGTCAGTTACAACACTACCATATTGCTTTTCAGGTTTTTTCTGCCATTCCTCTGTTATATTGTTTATCACAGAGCATATATTACTCTTATATGTTCCTGCTGATTTTAAAAAAAAAAATGTATTAGAAGTACATGTCTTAAAATTGCACCATTTTAAACCCAGCCTGTTACTGTTATCAGCATTCCACTTTAGCATTGCACAGCTTGCACAACAGGCTGGAAATGTATGATTGCCTTTTTTTTTTTTTTTTCCCAAAGGAATGTTTTTCAGCAAGAAGCACAGAACCATTCTCAACATCCACTTTTAGGCCTTTGGTATATCTTGAAGAAGAAATCCTAAGGAACGTGGTACTTCCACAAAGTTAATTAATAAATTAATTTAAATGCATCTCATCTTTTTCTCCCTGAGTTCCCTTTCTACTGCTGCAGAGAATGACTGCGACCAGGCTATAGCACCAGGAAACATAATGCTGAGCATTACTTAGAGGGAAGATTGGCTTTCAAACAACAGCAACTACTCACATCTGAGGTTTGCCAAAGTCCTGGTTTGAGTAGGTGGGCTTCCTCCAATCTTACATCCTGGGAATGCATTCCTATCCTGACATATACAATAGTGTGTATTTCTATACCAGCCTGCCGATACCACTGCAATTGATTTGTGTCCATGGTATGTGATGCAACATGGAAGAGGGCAGACAGGTTTATTCTTGGCAGCAGTAATGGTATGTGAATATAAAATACAGACATCAATTTAAGATAGTGCTGGCATGTCCTTTACCTCCCATATATTAAAAAAATAAGTTAGGTAGGTATATAGCAGAGTCATCTCTCACAATAATTTTCTTCTCATGTACCACCAGTGATTTTAATGAAGTTTCTTTTTTTTTTTTTTTTTAATTTACATTAGTATGCAAAGACAGTGAGGTCCACATTATACAAATATATAAATGTAAGGGCTTGAAAGAGGCAGACAGCTTAAAAGCTCAGAGACTTTGAAAAATGTGATTATTTAGAAGTACATACTAAATCACGGTAATTTGTGAGTACTTGTCTCAGATGATAGCTACGTTAGAAATATTTGAAAACTTATCTCTAGAAATACAAGACAACATTGCTATAGCTATATACTTTTTGGATATATCCTAGTGGTAAAAAAGTGTACAAATAAACAAGGTAGTATATCTGTGTACAACTGCTGTTTAAGTGAATGGAGTAAATATTAAGTCTACTAGTAAATTCCATACAAGTCTGTATGACTTACAACATCAAGCTTGATATATCTTGTACCACAAAGAAAAACATTTACAATGGAGAGCTGTGATGTTAGAAAAAAAACGTGTTAGACATCAAGCCTGAGGAAAATCAAGGAAGAACTCACTTCAAAAGCACTTTCAACTACATCTTGTCTTTTTTCCAGGTTATCAATGAAAATTCTAACTCTCAAAATCAGAAAGTTCCACAGATGAAAACATTAGTGTTAATTCAACTTAAAAAAAAAAAAAAAAACAAAACAAAAACAAAAACAAAAACATTGAACCTTTTCTCATTTTCTTTCCAGTTCATCTTATGAGGCTGTGGCCTTCCAGAAACCCTGCAGCTCCTGACAACCTCTCATCATAATTGTGATCTAGATAACCCTGCTTGAAGGCACTTCAAAAAACTATCATGGAAAATACCCATCCAGCTCTAAAAAAAGCAGAAAAATATATGATCTTATATAGACTCCCTATAATATCATTTCAGTAATCACAAATCTTGAACAAAACCTGGCATAAAATAGTCAAGAAGGAATATTTATTACCATAGGAAGAAGTGGGAGTTTTCTCATAGTCTGCTTTCAGTTAATCTAAAAAGAGGTGGCACCTTAAATTTATTACTATTTTGTTTTGTATACCAGACAACATAAAAATAACTCCTTCTGCAATGATGGGAATTTGAATTATTCAGTAAATACCAGTAAATACCAAAATTAGTAGCTTAAGTATCCCACTTTTATGCATCAGTTGATTACCACTGAATTCACAATGTTTCATCCTTAAAGTGAGAAGTTCAAGCAAAATCATACATGTGTTTTTTTAAGATACTTCTTTTTTGTTTCCGTGGATTTATCCTTTAAAAAAATAAATTTTTGTTATATATGATAATCTTTCTTTGTCTGCATCATTGCTGCACCTGAGAACTGAATGTTAATGCCACTTTATAGACTTAAATAGCAAAAAAGGTTGCTTTTACTGTTGTTTGGGTTGGGTTTTTGGTGATTTTTTTTTCCAAGGATGTATGTTTGACTATTCTATATCAATATCAAATTTAAAAAAAAAGAAGTTAATTAACTGGCAAGACTAAAAAGTATTTTTTCTTTCACAGACATGATAGTTTTCTTGTGGCTGTATGCTAGATAACATGTTACAACAAGCTCGCCTTATCACGTATAGATGAAAATGTCTTTGCTGCTTCTAGTTAAATTTAAAACCAGAAAAATAGCAAGTGAACCACTTTATCATATTTGGAGTCAATGACTTGCCATATCCTGTAGGGTCATTTAGTTTTATATATGTATCTAAACACACACACAAACTGTGAAGAGCTTCAAGATTTTAAATTAGCCTCTATTATTTTAAAGTTTTATACAGCTAGATAAGAGCTTTCCAATAAACGTTTAATCTTATTGAACTTTCTTCTGAACCTTATTTCTATTACAATGCATGTTGCTCAAAAATTGCAATCAGGAAAACAATAAGATCTTGGGGGCTGACAACGAACAAGGAAGCTACGTAAATGTCCATGGGCTGTGCTTTTTATCATTTTTCCATTTTATCAAGTTATTAAAAAGGACAGTATCTAAGCAAATAGCACAGTTTACACAGTGGTATTATATCCAAAATAGTGAAACATCTGCCTACTCACAGGAAGTCACTGGAAGGCCATACATACTCTTCATTTAGTACAAGGGTCTTCATCAGCTAATGATCATATTTCACCTTTCCCAAGTTTCCAGACAATGTCTTACTTTTTCCTATTTATTAACCTTCATCTCCAATAAAAACACTGCTTTTGATTTCTTATTTAATTTCACAGAATCAGAATAAGTTGAGTTGGAAGGGACCTTGTGTCCTCTGCAAATTTCCTTGGTGTCCCTTCCAGTCATTTTATGTAATTTTTGATCTACAGCATAGTACAGCAACAGTCTGGTGCAGCTGCCAGGTTTAATACCGGTTATGTTTTCAAAGAACTTTGGAGCAACAGGGCAGCAGTCACTATTTCGCAACTAATTTAGTGGCTAGATTATGCTGTTAGCAGAACTTTAACTGTCTGAAAGAAGGGAGGCAAAAGTTGTTTTCTTCACTCAGACCTTCTGCACAGTTGATGGGTATCAGTAGTCTAGGTGAAAGAAAGCAGAAAGTAACTGGGTGGCTACAAGCCATGTCTGTATTTCTGAACTAGAAATTTAGCTTGTATTATTTGTTGCTTCTTGGTTCAAAAGGCAGAAATTCACTCCCTTCCTTGTATATAAATAAGATTGCACTAAAATTATACTTTCATCAGTTTAACTTCTTGAAGAAGCAAACTATCAATGCCTTGTTTATTTACTGTTATGTCAAAAATGTGTGCTATTAGTTTAGCCATTATAACTACAATTATATGTGAGTAAAGACATAAAATTGAAATATTGACTAAAACCAAAAATATTTAAGAATATTTTCTTTGGAGGACGGAAAAAAGAGTTTGACTTTCCCCTGAAAAAAATATTACATCAAATTTACCAATCATGAGACAATCACATGTCCAAGAAATGTATCACAGGACAGAAAGGTTTTTCAGCAATTCATACTGATTACAGTCCATAAAATTGCAGTCTGAAAATTAAAGATTAGGAAAATTTATTATTCAAGTGTTCTTGCATGAAAAGATTCTTATTCAAAAGTTAAGAACTTTTGTACAGTTATTGTCATTTTACTTTATATTTACTCTGTCTTTTAAATATCCAAGATCTTCCAAATGTTTGTGGTTTTCCATCTTTTAAATCTTAAAACAGGAAAAAAAAATCCTACTGCTATCAGTTACCAAATTTAGAAGGCTAAATTTGCATAATGACGTTTTTATCTAAACAGCAGACTTGTAGGATTTAAAAA
>VXAU01005924.1:118066-138576 GCA_013399695.1 Formicarius rufipectus
AACTCCCTATAGATTAAACTAGATGAAGTAAACGTCTAATCAGGTAACATTATCTGGTAGCAGAAAAGGTCACAATGGCAACAGAACAATATCCAACACACCAGCATTGCCCACTTTGACTCATGGATTTTTGTGAAGCCAGAATCACAGAATTTTTAGGGCTGGAAGGAGACTCTGGAGGTCATCTACAGACCTTCCACATTCACATATACTCCGTTATTGCTGGGACAAATCCTTTTGTGAACCACCTGTCCTATAGGCTCTTGCAGCACCCTTGTTACCTTTATATATAATTTAGAAACATGCTCTGAAATGCAAATTGAGTTACGGTTACATTTATGATAAGAGTTAAGATTTCTAAAATGGGCCGAACTACTGTTTTTACAGCTGAATTCTGCAATTCATTCAGTGATGAAACCTGATCCACTCCCAGATTAGGTATCAGAGTTATTTAGAATTAGTTCTCAGATATGTCAAACACGTTTAAGATCTGGGTTCAAAAAGCAACTTACAACCTGGCCTCAGCTGGTTCAGATATCTTATCCTGAAGGCCAGCCTATTCTCTGATAGCTGGAATTTGCATTAAAACTTGGGGAAATGGAGGCTGAAGATCTTTTTTAACTGAAGGCTAATATATATGAAAAATGAAGAATTATGTGAACAGAACTAATGGTTTAATTTTGGTACAAGTGCAAGAAGAATTGCTGATTTATCATTATGTTTAGAGCTGTCACTAATACATGAGAAAGAATGATATGAATAATTCTTTTGGTGAAACATGAAATATTGGCAGCATTCAATAAGAGCAGATGTCAACAAGTCCTCTAATTCTTTTGTCTTGTGAGACACTGTTGGTCTCATTTTAGGGTTATAATTAGTATTTAGCTGTCACATGAAGGAGTTATGTGCACTGACACGTTCAATAGGGCTCCCGTGGGAATATCAATGGCTCATGGCATACTCAAAAAGCTTGCTGACCTCCTGCTGCAGTAACAGTTCAGCTGTCTCTGAGTCAGGGTCTGACTGGGTACATCAGAGCAATGTGACCCTGGATCAGTTGTACTGAGAAAAATCTTAAGTGAGAAAGTATGCAGCAAAGCAACGTAAGAAAAAAAAAGACAAGTGTAATTGCTTAAAAGTAATAGTTGGCAAATCAGGTGTTCAAGAGGGAAAACAAAACTGCTGACCCAAAATGGTATAAAACCTTAAAGAAAAATAAGACAACATGAATAGGAACTCTCTAGACCCTTCAACCAGTTCTGTTGCCCTTCTGTAGACATGCTCCAGCACCTAAATGTCTTTCTTATAATGAGGGGCCCAGGACTGAACATGGTACTCAAGGGGTGGCCTCACAGTGCCAAGTACAGAGGGAGAAGGTTTTGTTGATACTCTTCCTCACATCACCAAGAATCAAAAACTATCATTCCATGGTTGCTGTGCCCAAGAAAGCCTCCAAGGACCATATCTCCCACCAGCCCTTTTCTGTTAGTAAAAAGCAGTTCTAGAAGGAAGCTGCTCCTGGTAGGCTCACTTCCCAGCTGTGTCAGGATATGGTCTGAATAAGAGTTCAGAGTAGTATTTGATGAATTATTGTATTCCTCACATCTCCTGCAAGACCTCCAAATCCTGAAAGGCTAAACAAAAGATGTCAGGGGCCTTACTTCCATTACTATAGTACCAATTGTCTTGGTGCTGTAGTAATGGAAGTAATCAACACAGAAACGCTTAGGATAGCTAGAATTCAGGTTTTTAACGCTGTCATCTAATCAGTCCAGTTCAATACCATGGAAAACATATTTGTCTAGTTTATGATTATGGTTAAAGGTAACATTCAGCAAAGTGAAGGCTCACAGGCGTGTTACTGATTACCCTGTAAAAGCAGAAAAAGAAAGATGAGGGATGGTGAGAGCAGGAGCTGATGTGCTATTGCTAATATTAATTTAAATATAGTTATTTAACCTTAATTTTGATCTTAATTTTGGTCTAAACCAGAGTTAGACTGCCTTCCTAATCCAGTTCTACATATTTGAATTTACTGGTGGGTCCATTAAAGTTTACAAATATAATGCTGGCTGATAGTAAGAGAAATTATTTTCCAATCAGGTGCAGTCACACAGCCTTTGATAAAACTCAGCGCTGTGGTGAAATTACAAGTTGGCAAAACAGGGTCTGAGAGAGCTGATTGATCTTGGAAGGTCTTTCACTGCAATTTAAAGGCAGATAATAACAGACCTAATGCTCTTTTAGGTGTGGGTCTGATTGCTTGATCAATAATGTAGATCAGTGAAGACTGAAGATTTTCGTGGAATATTTCAGAAAGAAAAATGATGGCTGTATCTACCTAAGCTTTTTGTCATTTGTATAGGGGGAAATAGTGCATTGTATTAAATCATGGTTTATGTTTTGGATCAATGAAAGCATAGGTCTTAGTGACAGAAAAAAACAGCATGGCATTTTTCTCCTAATCAACCCCAGAAATCATTTAGGACTGAGTTACTGAAGAAAATCAGAAGTTAAACCATACTAAAATATCTAACTAGTGAGGAGACACATGCTTCATAAATCATGCCAGTGTTCAGACTAGACCTGGGTTTAGCTACCTCCAGGGTAAGCATAGAAAAAACAAGTGTTTGCTGAAGTCTCCTCAGTCCAAATTGTTTTGAAAGAGACAATTCAAACAAAGGTGATAGAGTTTCACTGCCAGAAAGCAGGCTGACCTGTGTTTATCAGACTTAGGGTTGGGCTTCCATCATGGAAGTGCAAATGGACAGTAGTATTAACTTTGCTGGTTTTGTCTGAGATTGAATTAATTTTCTTCATAGTAGCCTGTATGGGACTATGTTTTGGATTCATGCTGAAAGTGTTGATAACACATTGATGTTTTGGCTATTGCTGAGCAGCACTTACACAATGTCAAGACCTTTTCTGCCTCTCAGCCCACCAGCAAGGAGTCTGGGGGTGCATAAGCAGTTGGAAGGGACCACAGCTGGGATAGCTGACCCCAGCTGACCACAGGGATATCCCATAATGCTCAGCAATAAAAGCTGCTTGAAGAAGGAAGCAAGAATCTTTGAAGTTATAGCATTTATCTTCCCCAGTTACACATGGCTGAACACTTGCCTGCCCATTGGAATCAATGAATTAATTCCTTATTTTGCTTCATGTGCATGAGTAGCTTTTGCTTAACCAATGAAACTGTCTTTATCTCAATACACAAGTTTCTTCAATGTCACACTTCAAATTCTCTCCCATGTCCTACTTGTGGGAGAAGGAATGAGGGAAAGGAAGCAGATGTGTGAGACTGCACCTACTGGGTTAACCCTCAACACTTTGTTGAGTGCAGCCCTTCAGAAAGAGGTGAGAACACTGTGAACTGAACCACTTTGTTAACTGTAAGGTGATTACTTTGCATCCTCACATAAAATAAATCTTGTTACAGTAAAGCTTATAATTAAGATTCAGAATTACTGCCAATCTTCTCAAATTTTATTTTCAACAAAGAATAATACTTCAGCATAATGCTTAAGCAATTTTCAGGGGTATGAGGTACAGAAGGTAGAGAGTCTTCAATTTCATTGAGAAGAGACCTTTAGGTTTAACTGGAGACAGATATCACCTTAAGCACAGGGCTAAAAGTACATTTTATTCCCTTATTTATTCAGTGGGCTTTTGATAACACTGATCTCTGCTAAACTGTGAAATGTCAGCTAAAAATTGACTTGCACTTAGAAGTTAAACAGACAGAAAATTCCGGGGGGGGTAGGTGTTTCGGTTGGGATTTTACATTTATTTTGTAGTTTGGTCTACAAATGAACTTAAGAGAAGGATAAGACAACAGTACTGAGTAGTTTTCCTGCACTCATTTGAATCATGACTTCTGTTTAGTCTTTAGGACGGCTTCTACAAGTGAGAGAACACAGAAGCAAGATAATATTTTTAGGAAGTATTCAGAATTGGCATCAAGACTCGTATTGGTTTAACTTCAACTTAGGTCTCACAAGGCTGATATATTTCTAAACAAAGACTAGGGTCCAGATGATGGTTATGGTTCTGTAAACAGGGGATGTCAAAACTGATGCTATAGCCTAATTGAAAGAAACCTTCGAGACAGATTGGAACAAGCATGTGGTTGATTTAATTGATAGAACAACCTTGTATTGATGTACAAAACAAGTGGAGAGCTAAAGTTATACTTGAAGTTTGAATTCATTTATAGGAAATGAAATAGATTGTATTGAGGAGACCTTTAAAGAGACAAACTATACAGGCTTTACTTCAATTGATCAGTACTTACCTGATATAGTCTAATGTTCTAGGCTTGACCTAGGTAATGCTGGGTTAACCTAGGTTACTCCAGGTTGTCAGATAACTGACAGCCTGACAAATTTCTATCACACTTGGACAGAACAAATTACTCTTCTCGTTTTCTCAGCTGACCAGAGTACATAAAAAAGGCAAGGTACGGTTAAGCTTTTTTCAAGCTAAGGTTCTGGGGATCTAAGGAACTTTTTATTCTATCATTTTTTGCTTTGTACATTGGTAACCTATTATTTTCGTTTGGGTAATACGTAGTTATTGTTTCATGTGTTTTGGACAAGAGAAAATTATCTTCTCTGGAGACCTTTTCACACAATGTTTTTATGCCTTTTTCCACGATGAAAAAGGTGAGAATTCTCTGCTAGAAGATATCTGGTGAAGACAGATCTTGGATCTTCAGCCTGTCTTTCAGATGTCTTTGATGCATTGTATTTAACGTGAAGTTTCATGAAACTTTTTTCCCCCTGTATATCTGCCAGATGTCAACAGAATATTTCCTCCAGGTGGGTGCTCTACAGGAGCTCTTTGTAAGGGGGGGTAGAGGAAGGATGAAGAGGGGGGAGACTGCTTTATATGTAAGCCTCAGAAGCAACAGTAACTCTCAAGACTAGACAAGAAGAGAGGGAAAGATAAGATTGCAGAACTTTCAGAATACTGTCATTCCCAGAAAATTAAACTTTATAGAGATTAAAGTGAACATAATCAATCAGCTCTTGTTGAAATTAACCCTCATTCCTCAGGCAGAACATGCAGAACACAACACCACATCATCTCATATTTTTTCAAAGCCTAAAAAGAACATTCTCCTTTTAAACTGTATTAAGAATGCATCTTTTTCAGCTGGTAACAACCCTTTTTTTATAGTGTTGAAGATTTATCTTGTTCCCTGAGAGAGAACCTGTACATACCTTAAATCAAAGATTATCAGCCAACACCATTCACTCCAAAACATACTTAGGTTATCTGAGACACAAATAGTGAGCCTGAGGAGCGAAATGCCTAATTTCAGAATTCAGAAAGGTAACACAGACTGGTAGATAATGACTACTGTTTCTCAGGCTCACTGTATTCTGCTTCATATTGGTCCTCAAAGATCTGAAAGCTCATGTCTTGGCCACATTTGACAGGATTTTCACATTGCTAACCCAATAGTCAGCTTCTAGCCAAATATCTATTGCCTACTCTAATACCACAGGGTGTCTGCAGCATCTAAGGACAGATCCCTGGTGTTTTCTCTTACTGCTGTTCTTGGAAATAGCTTTGGTGTGTTGGCTGAAGCATCCAAAAGAGAAATTCATTTGGATACAGTTTTCTTAGACAGTTTCAGCCCCATATTGCAGATGTTTGACAGATTACAAAATTTAAAAAAAAAAAAAAAATGCTAAAATTACTAATACTTACCAGTGCTCTCTAGAATGATTACTAGCGAGCTACTACATTCTCCGTGTTTTATAACTGAATTTAAAAAAAAAATAACCACACACACCACACAAATTAAATGAAAGTGGAAAATAAACTTCTCCATTTTAGTATTTTAGCCTTAGAAGAGAGAAAACATGGAAAACTTGACCATATCAAATCTTGCAAGCTGCTTTGTATTAACTATTAATTAATCCCAGATACACACTGAAAGCCTAGAAAAGCTTGTGTGTGGAGTTTATATTATAGACAAGACAGCATGACCTCCTAAAATTTATGAAAGAAATAAGCATTTGAATCCCTTTGCTGTAACAATACCTCCTCTAATCTGACAATTAAGGCTTAAGGATAAATTCAAGAAAGTTTTCTCAACCAATATCAAGCACACTAATGGAATCATTTTCATTTTTATTCAGTGTGGCAGCAACAGTAAAAAAACATTGTAATCTGCTCCTGAAGCAAATTAAGTACCAGAGCACGTGGAGTGATTCCAAATTCAGGGAGGAGAACTTTGAGGTCAATAGGATTAATTTCCAGTACTTTGGCTCTGCTGTGCCAGTATCACAGAGCACATGATAGGTTTCCTTAGCAATTCTGTGGTAGTTTTAGAGGAATCTTCTGTCCTGGTGTGTAAAATCACTCAAGAACATGCAAATTTGGCAGAACTAATAAACCCAGAGGCCATTATGTTGGTGTTCATCATACTTGAGTACCAGAGAACCACACACCAGGAAAATAAATAACCTACATTCCTCAAAATGTTAAGAATTTTTTTGTTTGTATTTTTTTGGTTGTGTTGTTGTTTTTTGACTGCTACTCTTACTACTCAAAAGTACTATTCACTGCTATATCACCACTGAGGAGAGGCAGGTGTTAAAGTAAAAGGGGGGAAAATCTGCTTGTGTTCTAATCATGCACAAACACTCTAATTCACTTTTAACAAACAGATTTTCTTTCTTTTTTAACTTTCTGTTAGGCAAACACTTTATAGTAATGTGCTGTGTAACAAAGTAAAATAGATTCTGAAGTGCTGAAAGTTGAAATTAAATGTTTAAGATCTGTATTAAATTTAAGCCAGTATTATGGAAACTTTCACCAGCCAAGCCAAAGATGTCAGCAGTAAAGTAACATCCAGCATAAGAAATTGAAGAAAACTAGCACCCACTCACCAAAACTCTAATTTTAGGGGTTATTTGACTGAATTTCAAAGAGTCACTTTGATATGTAAAATAAAAATGCTGAAACAATACAATTTTGTTGTTTGGAGGCTATATGTTGGTGTTGGAAATAGAGTGGCAGAGAGAGGAAAAGGTTCTGGAATGATTGCTAAAATTCAAAAATCAGCATGTAAATGCTTGGTATTGATCTGAAGTTAAGCTTTCTGCTAAATGCATTATCTGTTCAGAATGGCTTATTGAACAGATCTGTGTTCCAGAGACTGGATATGTCCAATTTTTATGCTCTCTGTAGGGACAGGGTACAGCTGTGAAGGTTAACCCTAATATTCACCAAAGCTGTGGAGCTGTGTAGATGTAGAGTGTAAGTCTTGCTATACATTAACATTTTCCAGTGAAAAGGCAAGGTTAAATATTCCTTGACATTACTATGGCAAAAAGGAGGAAAAATGAGTTTCAATCTGGCACTGACTGAGCTGCAGTGCACACATTTGCAGTGATTGTAGAGATAATTGATAAACGTTGATACTGTCAGTTCTCATATGCAGATGTTTGCCTATGAAATGCCAGTATCTGAAACAAATTTATTTTTTTTTTTTCCTCCAAAAGAGCAAATGCTGTAGTCTGCTGCCATCTCCTAGGGTTGGGCAATAGGGAAAGAACAGTATAACTCCAAAGTATGTGGTGGATAACAGTAACAGGCAGAAAGGATTGCTTTGTAGGCTCAAGTACATCCACTACAAAGTTCCTTCGTAGCTCAGGGACAGGCTTGCAGTTGTCTTTTCTTTTTTGTCTTGTCCAAACCCAAGGATGAACTTTTGCAGGAACATCAGTTTCTTCATGGTTTGTAGACTGAAAAAAGGGTGTTCTCATGTCTGTTGACGCTCTGCACTCAAACCAGCACACATTTCCATCACCTGTCTAGCCAGGACTCCAGTAGAAATCAAGTGACGATCCGAAACCATGACTGTTGAATATCAAAGCTGTCATGTGTGAGAGACTGAAATGTTAAGGGTTTATGGCCCAAATGATTGGTCTTTGCAAAAGCAGTGGGTGGTTTGCTGAGGATGTGCAAGGAAACAGCCCAAGTGCAGAGAGGTTGCACACCCACCAGCGGCTACAAGCTGGGTTTTGAGCCAGATAAGGGAGAAGGTCAATAAGAAACAGATCCAGCAGATATGGGATAGTACTTTTTATCATACAATTCACCCCCTTATACAACTGGCTCAAGTGTAAAACTCCCTCACTGGAGGAGGTATCACAACATTCACATGTAGGTGTGAAGGTATTTATTCCTTCTGATGGGGCATGACTGGCTCAACTATGCTGATGTGAGAGACATTGTCATGTCTTAGAAGGTGTCATGATCATCAAAGATCCACCAGAGCTCCCCAAAGCTCATTTCTGAGGCCTTCTATCAGAGGACTGCACTGTGATCCGCTTTGTTACATCACAGAGTAAAACTGACCTCCAGGGGAGGTACCTGGGCATTCCCACCTGAACCTGAGTGCACATTAACCCACTTAGGCATGCCCCCCCCCCAGTGGATCAAGACTGCAATGATCACTTCCACCATTGGACATCTACATTGCAACAATCAAGTCCCATCACTTGATCCCCAGGTAGTGTTATCTTTCTACTTTAATCCTTTCTTTCTTTTTTTCATTTTTCCTTATACATTTTGTTAAGTGTTAGTTTTATGCTTTTATATTGCTATATTACTACAGGTAATAACCAAAATTACTACATACCTCCTCACCAACGCAATCAAGTTGTTCTGAAATAAACCTGCCATGAATGTATTTACAAACACCAGTCATTTAGTATCATTTCACTCTATTCTGCCCCACGGGATCTATTATTAACAAGAACCTCAGTTACTCTGCCTTCAGGGGCAGACCATAACACCGTGGGACAACAGATCTCAGAAGTCACTACAGGTTGGCCTTTCTTAGTCATTCTAAGAAACCATCTTACTCTGCTAAGACACAGCAATCACTTTTACAGGGAGACTCCCAAAATCTTGACATTAGCAGATCTGTGGTCCTGCATTCCAAATATTTGCAGACTGATTCAAACTCTACCAGCATAATAATGGCTTTGAATTTGTTAAGGTTTCTATATATTCCTGCATAAAAGGGGAGAACTACTGACGCCAGAAGCAAGATTAATCAATAAGTGTTGAATTGATTCACATAATGACATTTCCCCTTAGCTATTCTGAATAATTTCATTCACTAAAGAGACTGTCTCACAGTCATTTTCGTTTGCCAGTATGTCAGGGATTTCTATATAGATTTTGAATATCTACATTCATTTAGCTGTGTCCCTGTTTGAATCAAGCTTAGAATGATTCACAAAGGCATTTAAGCTGTCATTCCACCTGAATTCAGGAGGTTAGTTTCCACATTGCAGTCACAATGAAAATATATAAAATAAAAGGATGCACTGGCTACAGATGAAGGATACCAAAATCAGTACAACTATTTTTACATAAGCTATACTAATACAAGATTATGCCACTCCCTCTATTACTTTATTTACCTTTTAAAATTACAGATTACATCACAATCAAGGCTTCATGTTTTCAAGCTGTTCAGTGGAACCAAAAAAATACTTATGGGTTTTGCAGCTTTCTTAAAGATTTTTCCTATCAGTCTACAGCACACACTGTAGTGTTGTTTTTCATCGAGTATCACTTTTTTTTTTTTTTTTTTGAGAGAGGTTGTGAATAAAGGACTTTTTCCACAGAAAGGGGCCCAAATTTCTGTGGAGAATCTGTGTTTAGAACTTAGAAGTTTTCACTTTTCAGTAAGAAAAGAAATCATTCATTCTTCAAAGAGCAACACTGCTGGAAAGAGTGTGGGTGCATGCCTAAAGGGTATGAGAAGTGATGCCAGTGGCTCCCAGAAGCTGCCACCAGGATCCCCAGCCTCTACATGCCTCAGAAGACATCACAAGGAGCTACACACCGGGAAGAAGGGCACGTGCCTTAGTCCCTACTCTAACAGCAGAGCTGGAGCCTCACCTTCCCAGCAAGTAGGACATATCTGCCCTAATTGGGACAGACCTGTGAATAACCGCTCAGAAAGTGGCACCTAAGCCACTTGCTCCTTTCTCACATAGCAGGCAGCTGGAAGAGAAAGAAGTGCATAAAAGAAAGACCAGTCAGGAGTCCAACAGAGTTCCCATGGTAGATAGACATCAGATCAGCACCTTCTTTAACCTTTCCCTGGGTTAAACAAGGAGGGTCTTTGTCCCAGCCCTTCTTTTGGGTTGGCATGTTTTGGCATCAGAGGACCTAAAAACTCTGTGAGCAAGATATACACTGTTAAATTCACAAGTAGTGGCTTGTTGGCTACCTTACACAAAAGGCAGCTGGGTTCAGTGAGCTACAGATCCAGCCATTAGCATCCTACCAGGCCAAGAGGTCCCCTTAGGGTCTTTGCTGGCGAGATGGTCACCAGTACAGGAAGGTGGGGTCAGCCTGCACAGCTCCAGGAATGGCTCCTCCACACTGCCCAGTTGCCATCTTCCAGCAGCTCTATTATCACCAGTGACTTGACTCAGTTACCAAATGATCCTGGCTAGCCTCTTTTCCCCCCTGAAAACTTGTTGCCTTTTAGGGTTTTGTCTTTCCATACCATTTTTTATGCTCCCGAGTCTTTGAGCTACTTGGTGACATGATCTCAACTCTCCTCCTGTTGGCTATAAATTTATCCTTCTTAACTTTCAACAGAATTTCTCACAAGTCTTCTTCAACAAGTGTGAACAAGGTTGTGCAGCTGGGCCAAACCAGAGCTGGACCTGGGAACACAGGTCATTGAACATTTAAGAAAAGAGAGTGGTTCCCACAATGGTTCTTCCTTCACCTTTTCCTAACATACCTGCACGGGAGCAAGCTTGTAAGTCCTGGCTAGGATCATGCAGGAAATAAACATCAGTGATTCACAACTGTTAACATATATCCTCAATAGCAAAGATTTGGGGTCTTACCGACTGCAATTTAAATTACTTCAGGGTATGCAGGACTTTGAAGGTGCTGTACTTAAAGTAAGAAACAGAGATCCAAACAATCCCTATTGAGTCAACAGCATGGGGGTTTTTTTTCAGTATAGAAGACAACTAAGATAGGGAAAAAACAGCACTTACTGCAAGGTACATGCCAAAGGAGAAGAGGCAGCAAAGCACATTCTGATATAGTTCCTCAACTTTTTCCGGCACATAAAACATATATCAGTCCCTTATAGCCATAAGGGATTCCATATGAGGAGAACATAATTTCTCTGCCCATTCGCTATTCACTCTTTCCTTCATTTGGAAAGGAAATTCTAGAAATACCTGCTAGCATGTCTAATTACAGAAAGTCAAAGTTGAGATATTCCAGTACAGAAGAAAAATAACTCAGGTCAGGAGTAATGAAAAATATTTCATTTGCCTTTATAAAATTAACCAATATCTGTAATAAATCTACTTATGGATTTCTACAGAAAAATAAATGGTTGCATTTTCTCAAACCACACTTGAATCAGCTTCAAAAAGTTTTATTTATGTTCATTAATTCACCTCCAGTTTCAGAGGAAGGGTTCAGTGGTTTCCTATTTCCTCTGCTGTACTGATCTAGGTAATTGTTATGTCCCTGAGATGCAAGAGGCACCCAGGTGCCTCACATATTTCTATTTTTACCTAAACATTACACTTCAGGTAGTTGACATGTAAGAAAAATCATAATTGCAATCCATCAAAGTTGTTTCAGCGTGTATCTAGCCAGGTACAGGCTCAAACAGACTTCAAACAGATTAGGTGTCATACTAACAGGGAATACAGGGCTTATCCTAGCAGTGTAAGTCAAGAAGCTGCACACTTCTGAAACATGAGCTTGAAGTTTCATTCAAAAAATAGGACTAATTTGATCCTCAGGAACTGATTCATAGGCCTGATAATATGTCACAGTATAACATGTGGGCTAGACCTCAGCTTATCATTCAGGTTACCCTTATATTCATTCAAAAAAGAAAAGAGAGAGAAAGGAAAAATTAAAAAGGCATTTCCTAGGTCTCAGTTCAAAGTTTTTGTCTAAATTAGATCACAGATCTCAGTGTCAGACGTGTGGGGTATATTTCCATAATAAAGTCCCTCAACTTAAAAGTTCCTTATTGCCGACTCTGTCATTACATATTTTTTGTAGCATGGATATTGCATGTGTCAGGGGACAACATTCTGATTACTGTTACATTGAATAACATAAGAGATATAGAGAGCTGTGAGAATCACTGTATTTCACTGATGCCTGATCATAGCAGCTAAACCTGAACCCAAAGTACTCAGCTCAGGACAACAATCTGTTATCCTCTGCCCTACACATCTTTCCAACATTTCAGCTCATCCTTGAAAAGACAGAAAGGAAAAATTATACAGGAAGAAGAAAGAAGGGATGTTAGATATTACATGATATTCATGAAAGCTGCTACATCACATTTTTAACTATGTGCCTCTAGTAGGTTTCCAGCCCTGCAGGTCACTAGTTTACCTTGGAGCACTAGCAAAAAGGCACCTGAGAAAGGAAGCATGAGGCAACAACAATTTTTCACCTTAGATTTAATTCACTTAGCCAACTACCCTGTTTAGTATCTTCTCGTGTAGCACAGCATACTAAAAACTCACATGAAGTATCTGACATAGGACAATTTTAATATTACTAATTATTAAATACGTGAATTCTAGAAGAACTAAACAGCACTTCTCTGACACATTTTCTGCTGGAACAGAAAGGGGGAAATCAGTTTAAAAACAATGATTAATGCATGCCTTGTGATACCTCACTAATTAAGGCAAATTCCAGATTTCACTACACATAGCTCCACAAATTACTGCTAGTACTACATAATAGAGTCTGAGGTACAAAAGCAAAAATGCAATAGGTTTAAAAGGTGCGCTCTGTACTGCTAATGGTCTCTACTCCCATGAAATGTTACAAGAGGCTCTTTCAATACCATTTACCCATGGCATCACTTAGTCCCCCAACAGGTGTAGTTCATTCTGTGGTTTCAGAGGAGTTTTTAAAACTATGTAGCTGAAACTGGGTTATAACTTGCCTCCATTGCAACCCAGCATTTAAGAAATGAAAATGCTGGCTTTCCCAAACTAAAAAACCACATTTTAAAGTGTTGTAAGCATTTAATTATTTTATGATTTAATGCATTTTTTTATCAGAGTAGCTGTTTTGAAAATAGATATGAAAGCCCAGGCTGAACAACTGATCCAATATATCTGGCTGCTAATACTGCTTTCGACAAACACATTTGATGAGCAAACATGTCCTCCTAGCCACCTACACTCATACCCATCTGTTCAGATGGCAAGATGCCTCTGCACTAGGTAACATGCCAGTATTAGAAGGCCAGAGAAACAAGCCAAAAGTAGGGCTAAGGAGAAATCTAAATAATATTGCAGTTACCACATCTTCTTCCCAGATTTGATCCTACTTGTAACAAGTAGTACTACACTATTGCACAATTACTTTTAAAATCTTATTCCAGTTATGTACAATTACAGGACTAGCAACACACAGGAAAGGAGAAATGGTTGGTTGTGTAATAATACTCACAGCTGCCAAAACCCCTTGAGATGGATTGCAGCTAGTAGTTGAGATATCCATTAGGGATATCCGTCAATTTACTTTGAACAGCTGGAGACAGCAGGTTCTGCAGGTGAAGATAGTTCCCTGGAAGACAGCAGCACCTGGGACAGTCACAATTAGTGCAGAGGGTCTAACTACAAGGTCTGTCACTATAATGACAGCTTAGAATGGCAAGAAGTATAATTCACCCAGTCTAAACCACAAACCTTGTCATATGTTTGTTTTACAAACCTGTGCAATTTTAAAAAGGCACAAAATCTCAGAAAACTTCTTATTCACCCCTAAATCTGCAGCTGATACACTTACTGCAGTTATGTGTTTTTGCCACTGTGAAGTGAGTAGAAGTTATTCTGTAATCTTTAAAAAAAAATAATTACATTTCCAAGTATATAATGAGTGGGGGTTTCCTAATTTTAAGGTTTGTATATTACCAAAAATAATTTCTGTTTTGGTAGAAGTGCTTTGAGGCTTTTCATAAATATATTACTGCCCCCAGCATCTTTTGGCTTATGTAGGCATTTCTTTAGAAACTATGCTTAACAAAATGGACAAATTACAAAATACCTCTTAGCAAAACTGATGATTAACTAAGTATTCATTTATAGATGATCTGTAACATTTTGATATAAGATTAGAAAAACATTTTCCACTTTGGCACTCAAACTCCATTTTCTAAGCTTTGGAAAATACTGATTTTAATTAGTTGGCCATATTCTGATGTGTGTATCTCTTTCTAAGCAGAAAATCTTTGCTTTGGGATCACTCCAAGACTTGGCCACCCAGATATATCCAAATCTCCCACTGATTGTACAAACTACTTAGGAACTATTCCAAAGCCCAGTGGGAAATATTGCTATTCCCCTTACCCTGCTCCCCTTGCCATGATAGCTGTGCACAGTGGGGAAGTACAGTTCCACCCTTTGACAGAATTGGAGTTAACTCTGAGGTTCTTCATCCTTTCTGTAATAGAGCAGAGATGAGAGAAGTTATTAATTTCAAAATATTTTGAATTGTGAGAAATTTATGCCATCAAGGTGAGTGTTTCAGTTCTCCCTGAGAAGGGCAATGCCAAATGTTACAGACAGCCCATGATTTGAGAAAACAACTGACAAATGTCAGCCTCCCTCAAGACTTTTTGCCAAACTATTTTCTTCAAGAACACTGTAGAATCTATAATGATCTACCATTCTTGATGAAATTTTAATAAAGGAAAAGCAGATGGAACAAAACAGGTAGAGATAGGAGCTCCTTTAATAAACCAGAAAAAAGGAACATCAAATACTGGTCCATTTTCTACTATCATCTCTATGGATAGTATATATTCTGTGTTGAATTGCTGTTAGCATCATGCCCTCTACAGTAGCTTATTTGCTTTTTACATAATAATATAAAGTTCTTTACTCTCAACTTTACATTATGAAAAGAACTTCAGCTGCAAAAAAAAATAAAAAACCAGCAGAGACCTGTCATGACATTTTGCACCATCTTGGTTTTCACTCTTGATTCAGAGATATACCTCTCTGCTTTTTTTTTTTTCCCAATTTAGTTTAAGAATAATGTAAAGCATTCATGATTTGCTCTTCATTTTTACATCACATGTAGCCCAAAAGGCAACTAGTCTTTGTTCACTCAAGGCTAATACCATAAAATAATGTGGAAAATAATGCTATTTTCTTCTATTCTGTTTTTTCAACATTTAAAAACACACTGAGAAAAGCAGCATCCTCCAGTCATGAGAACCAATTCTCTAGCAAATGTTCTTGAGGAAAGCTAAATCATGCATAATCTAGAAAAATCGCATACCTACTAGAGAAATAGTATGGTTGTTTCCCTGAGTTGAGAATAATTTCTCCTCTAATGTTTGTTTTCTAATTGAATATTGCTTTTTACGTGTAGGTTATATTTCTCACTGCCTGAGAACTCTACTTTTCTTTCTCATTTCTTACAAGTTGCTGCTTAGAACTTTGGAAAAATAGCTACTCTGTACTAACTTATACCTTGAAGTTAGATGGGATAATATAGTTTCAAATCAAAAATGTTATTCAGACTAGTTTGGGTTATAGGGTTGTATGGGTTATATGACAGAATATGTCAGTTATATGACAGAATATGTCAATAAATTCATTATTATTGTGAGAAAGTGGAGAAAAGTTCATTCTTGTTAAATTCAGTAAAATAACCCCAAAGGACAAAGTGCTCATAAATCAAAGAAAAGAGAAAGCTCTACTTTTAGTATATTTTACTGTCTCAGCTCCTGAGCTCTCTTCTAATAATGTGTTGAATTAGTATCCTACTAGTAGTATTCTTAAATTTCACATATACAACCAGATTGATACCTTGTTGTTCATCTCCCTAATGTACTAGATCTACCTCTAAAGCTCCATACCATCATTCAACTGTGCAGCAAATGACACAAGAAATAAATACAATTATAGACACAGTGCAATTTGCTTGTATACAGTATCCTTCATACCTGAGGTAAAAAGTTCTTTGTAGACCTAATCAGTTATGGTCTACTCTATAAAAGGAATATTTTAAGGAGTGATTTAAGTGGAAGGAGAAATTCATATATCAGATGGCAAAAAGTTCCCTCTTTTTGTTAAGGAGAGAGGGGGGAAAAAAAGAAAAAAAAAATTAGTTGAAGATCAGGTTGGGAGGAGCAAATTGTGAAAGAAAAACAGAGCAAAGCAATAAAATTTTAACAGAGAGGAGTCTGGAACTTCCAGCATGTCACACATCATTCTTCCATAAAGCGTAACATACTGCCTGTAACTTCAGCTGAATTAAATATCAAGGCCTTTCTGAAAAGTTCACTTGCTTCCCATTTACATGTTTAACCAATTGAACACCCCTGCAGATCTGGTACTTTGTATAATAGCAGAAGCACACAACTGATGAAATGCTGGGACTCAATATGAATGTTATGCTGTGCACAATCTGTTGTAATTTCATGGCAAAGGAGAAAGTCTACAGCAGGCATGATGAGTGGTTTCCCTTGCTTGAAATTTGTAAGGTGTTTCAGCAAAGTTGGAAAAATTGTAGCTACTTAGGACGTCTCTCAAGTAACACAATAAATAGCCCAAGAAAATTATGAATTCAAAGAATCTCCAAGAAAAGGGAAAGAACAGAACTTGTTACATTAGTTTTGTACAATCCTATTCCAAAGAATAATGGGATAATGTGATGAAAACTACCTTCATCATAAAAGATCTGGGCAAACTCAGTGTGGGATTTCTTCATCAAAGAAAGTAAGAAAAAGTTACTCTACAGCTATAATTCCAATACTGTGGTCTTGTTTATGTCCCACTTTTGTGACTCTCTAACCAAGAAGTCAGTATTTGCCTTTACTAAAGGAGGTGAATCTTCAGTTTTACTTAAACTGTTTGTTTGGAAGTGTGTTTGTGGCTAAGTAAATCTCAATCAATGCTTGTAAGCAGAAGCAAAGTGTTTGAAAGCAATAGAAGGTTATCACAGACAAGCCCTTGGAGCAAGGGAAGACTTGAGGAAGTTGTTCCCTATAAACGTCAGTTAACGGCATGGAAAGTATTCGAAAACCTCTACTGAAAGGGCACTTTTCTCAAAGGCGTCATCCGGTTCTTGTCTATCATAGGGTAGGCAATAGACAGATAGTTTTTAAGTTTCTGGGAAATCCTATACTGTCACACTTTGCTTTTCAGTTGGTTTCCTAAAATACAGTTTGAAACAACAACAAATCCTCATTTTCTGTCCAAAGTTTCAGTAAGCAGCAAAATTTTTGAGGAGGAGACTCTCTAAATGTCTCTCGATTTATTCCGCCAGTATCTGAAACGGGTAAGTTGCCTACAAGTCACTATCATTATAAGACAAACAGACAAAATTTACCAAGTCTGAGCAAATCAAAACTTGACTAAACACATCATACAGCCACACAGCCAGAGAAGCAGCAGAGCCTGTCAGAACAGCATATGTCTTCCTAGTTATACTTCTTGCCTTTTTTTGTCAAAGAGACAAAAGTAGACATTTAAAAATGAATGAAGGTAGGACCAAGGAGAGACTTTTTCAGCAATTGCTTTCATCATTCAACAATTTTTCTTAACCACAGCAGTCTCTCATGAATAATCTCAACAGTGTTCAGGGGCCCAGTGATTATTCCATGACTGAAGCAATGTGACTGATGGGAAATCAGAACACTAAAACACTTGAACATTGTGCAATTTGACCAGGCAGACTTGCTGTGAAATTGTTTAGTATGTTTCATTGAAATTGAAACTACAAATGTATTTTGAGATCCACTAGGAACACAATTCTATCCTTCTTTTATAGGATTCAGGGTGGGGGGAGGGGGGAAACAGAAAGAAAAATTTCCATCCTTGCAGTTTTTAAGAGCCACTCTACATCTATACTTTCACTTATGTTGATCATAATGTTTCAATAATACTAGTTGACTAACATATGGTTTCATGAATATTCCAGAAATCAGTTTCCACTCTCTATCAACACTTTTCTATCTGAGCATTAGGAATATGTACTAAAGTAATGAATATGATTCATACATTTTAAGGAAATTCTTCTCTATCTTTTACTGTGTCTCCTGAAATAAATTTCCACATTCTTTGCAAAGTTGCATGTGAATCTCTTTTGCTGGTTTCAGATGTGTAAATAACATCACAGGAGAGCCAAGGAAAGACTGCTGAGCACCTAATAGAATCACTAAATGATGCGTAGTGGAAAAGAGACTCAGATTTCCAGATTTGTGCTCAGACTACATTTTCTCCATCTATGCTCAATTGTAAAAAGGTTTTCTCAACACAAATTCTGCTCTAGAAACTCCATTTGGTGCATTGCAGACAATATCATACCTAGAAATGTAACAGTGAGCTTGAGAAGGAATCTTAAATTCCATTTGCCCTGCAGTATATTGCAAATACTTTAACTCATTTTTAAAGTGTCTGTAAGCACTCACCCACTCAGATTTATCAGATTTAGTATTAAACTTCTTAAGGAGACTAGTTAAAGTTTAGAATTTTACTTTAAAGATAATTATTAAATTAATTAAAATTTTAAGACATAAAAATTAATGCAGCCAATGTATTAGCATTATTCCTTTTTCTACATATTAGAGTACAGTCTAAGAGCCAAATATGACAAGATTGCAAAATACTGGTATTGAGATAAGAGATGATCCTTGTTGCAATAGCTACCAATCTCAATCAATAAACAAGAATGGGTGAAAGGAGAGGAATATACCCTTTGTGCCAATAAAACAGAGATGGCTGCAAGCCCCATGATAATTCCATGACCGATTCAATTTTGTTTCATTATTTCAGTTTTTTTATGAGAATCATGGAAATCAACTGCATCCTTCAGTCTCTGTGTGAGCAGTTTTGTGCAGCTTTCCTGACTGCTCCCTTTTCAGGTAGAATATGTGATTTCTGTTTACAAATCCAATTGTTTCTATGCTTTATGCAAGAAATATTATGAATTTGCATCCCTTGGAATTTCCTAGTCATTACGATGATCAAAGTCTACAGTAGCAATTAGGTGATAGAGTCAATAGGGAATTACATAAATATGTCCCTTAGAAGAATTTAAGAAGTCTGATAATTAAGGGAACTTCATAAATTACATGTCTCAGTTATATTCAGTGCTTGAAAAGCAGGAGAATGAAACCCTGTACTCTGCTGAATTCTTTCATGCTGGGCATCATACTGAAATGGACAGAGGGAAAGGAGGAACAGCTGCCTTGGACACCAGCAGGAATTCAGCATTAACAAATGGTCCCACTGAGTTCCTGCTGTTTGGACTACTGATGAGTTCAAATCCACATGCACACTTCTACCACTCCCCTTGTCTGCCCACAGTATGCACTGAATTAAAAATTGCTTCCTTTCACTGCTGTCCTGCTCTCCATGGTCACCCCAGCACGCTTGTTTCTCTTTGATGTGTCCTTCATGTAGACCACTTTGTGGTGGTGACTGGGTGCTTTCACTGCTCAAGGTAATCAGAATCTAGAATCATAAGCAAACAGATGAGAACAGCCCAAAATTTCTTGTCCAGCAGCTTAATTTACCATGCCGTTCAGCTGGACACAGGATATAAGAGGTTTGAAATAGTATGGGAAATGCTCACCAAGGGACCCATTCCTGGTATATCTAGCACCAATTCCTGGAACATCTGTCATGCTCACCCACTCTCCTTCTGCATCCCATTAACATTCAAGTCACTCCAGGTATGTCAGCAGGTGTTTTTGGAGAGAATGTGTTGATTCCCAAACACATATTCTTCTCAACTGGATTATGTCATTAGTAATGAGTTTTCAGGCTTCACTGTCTGATCCTTTTCAACCTGAAGCGTAAGTAAGGAACCCTTGTTTCACAGAAGTGAGGCAAAGTTATCCAAAAAAAAGCTCATTAGTAATTTCAGTATCTTGCATTCCCCTTATTTAAGGGATAGTAAATCAGAAGCTTTGAGGATGCTCTTGGTCTGATTTTGAGCTGAAAGGAGACAAAAAAGTAACACACAGAAGCCAAAGCTGAAAACTGAAATCTGAGAACTTTTTTTACTGAAAACCCATTTGTAAACACTTCCTATTTCTCTTCAGAATACATCTGGTAATTTTCAAGCCAAGGCAGTTATGGAATGGCTTAAAGCAAAGGTTTATATTGAAAGACTTTTTTTTTGAACAGTAGCTTTAGAGAGCAGAACAGATCAGTGAAGCTTTAGATGGAATTCAATTCCCATGGAATATGCAATTTCACAAAACTGTATATGCTCAACAGAAAGAATACAGCAGTCTAAGAAAGGCCATACTGTGTCAGGCATAAAATCTACCTCATCCAGCATCCTGCCTCCAGGAATAGTTGACAGAAGACAACTAAGAAAGAGCATAAGAAAAGGGTAAATACAACCTGATGGTCCCTAGATTTGGAGGTGCCTGAGAGGAGGCAAAGTCTTTGCACTTAAGTGTTCATGAGGGAAGG
>VXAU01005925.1:0-31362 GCA_013399695.1 Formicarius rufipectus
TATACACATACACTGGTGAAAAACTTATAATTCTTATAGAGCAACATAATTCTCAACCTTGATGCTGAATACAGAATTCCAATCCAGAATGCTGGAGAGAACAAGCATTTGTAAGTAGTCATCCTTATCCCAGTTAGTTGTAATCAGTTCTATTGTGAAGTTTTTCCCATGCCCATGCCCATTCTATTAGATTGTCATCATATTTACTGCTTGTGATACATCTGCATTCCATGTTGGGATTTGCTTACTACAAATACAGAGACAGTCACAATTCCTGTTCTCCAAGTACACTTAGTTAGACTGATAAAATGACATTAAGGCAGTGGAAAACAAAGAATAGATTCACAGTATAGTCACAAGTTTCTTCCTTCTCTGTAATTTCTATTTGCTAACCTCGAAAGTCTCATAAATGGTTATGAGCCAGAAAAATTACTCCAGGTGTAGATTATTTGTTAGTTAGCATTTTTCACTTACCCTTTTCAAAAAAAAAAAAATAAAAAATCTACCAACAAGAGCAGAAAAAAAACCCCTATGACATCTGCTTATTATGGCAAGTCATACATTATAATTTTGTGAAGAAATTAATTTATGAACCAGTGTTTTTCTAGGTCAAAAGAGGTTTGTCCAAGTATTTGTTGCATACTTATGAGGAATGAATATACTTGCAGAATTCAGGGTTGCCTCTTGAATGATTTGTAAGCAAAATTAAAAAAAAAAAAAAAACAAAACGGCAAAACTGGCTAAATTCACAATGAATATTATTTGCAATGAATAACTCAACCAGTACTAATTATTTAGCACCTGTAGAGGAAAGAGAGGGAAATAGATATGCTAATATGGTGTTGCCTCTTTTCTGCTGAACTATCAGATATTGATATAGAGAAGGGCAAATGTCTGTCACACAGCACACTTGCTGGCAGATGTGTTATCAGCAAGGGAAGAGGATTTAATTTGCCAGAATTATCCATCTATCTGTCTATCTATGTATTTATACAGAAAGACTCACTTATTATTTCTATATATTTAATGACCCTACTGTATGTGAACTTTTTAGGATTGCTTGACAACTCCAAAATGCAGATGTTGCCTGTGACATGCAGGACACATGTAGAAAAGGCACATGCAGACATATCTTAAGTACATTCTAGGACAAGAAATTAAGGGCTACATTTCTTCTGAAATGGCAAAATCTCTTTTTTTTTTCACATGTGATTAGGTAGATGCACAAAACAAATCCTTATTTGCTTGAGTCACCATGGTGTGGGTATCCAATATGTGTATCCATGTAGAACTATTATGGTGCTGTATTTTAAATTCTGGACTTTACGTTACAATAGAAGAAGACTATGCAAGACAAACATCCCAATGACCTTGTGAAATAGTATTTAATATTTTTGACATTTTTGTTCTTTTACATTGCCTTTATACAATATATGACAACACATACACATATGCTACCTTATACACCTTAGTCTCTTCTGTAGTATAATACTGCATTTTATAGAATGAGATAAGGTGTCAATATTTCTTTTAAAAATGGCTAAATATGTTGTGATAAACAACCAGTGGACCACACACTGTTCCTATTACAGTTGGCATATGTATGGAGTGTTCCCTGATGTTTCTCAACATTTTTCATTCACACAGAATTCTGCCATGCATTTTCACTAAAGCAGCATCAAAAGGCTAGTATCTTTTTATTCTCTTTTATTAAGAAAATATTTTTTATTTGATCATATCATTCTAAAATAAGAGTTCTGCCCCTGGCAGCCTGTTTTAAGTTCCGGAGAGAGAGATTTAGATTACATACGATGAGATTTGACCATTTGGATTATGATAAATATATAATCAACAGAGTAAGGAGTCTTTGTTAGCTCTGAACATCCCAGTAATTCATGTACCATGAGTCCCTCAGGTAGATCAACATACTTGACTTTTTGAGCCTTTTCTTCTAAGCAGCTGGAAACACCACTAGGGTGACCAAGGATAGGATATTCCAAACCAGATGAGGATTTATTTAAGTGGCGGTGTGTCACTGGAGAATCTAACCAGAATTGGAAGAACTCTTTTTCTTTAACTGGAACATGAGATTTTGGAAACAGATGTGTTGAGCTGAGAAATTGATTATAAGTTGGGGGATAGGGGAGCGTAGTAAATCTGAATGTTATTAGGAATTATCTGAAAAAGTACAGAAATGGATTACCAATTACCAGGTAGTTCTACAGGATTGTATTCCCACAGTTCCAATATCAGCAAATTAGGTGTAAACTATAGCTGAGAAAACTTAATCTCTTCTCACATAATTTTAGGTGCATTTGCTGTTTTTCCTCTCTGAGAACTGAATCATTTGGGAGAAAAATGGTCTGGGTCCTCTGTGAACACAGGTTGAGTAATTCAGTGATCCTGTGTTGGTTTTTGCCAGTCCTTAGGAACTTCTGAGCTTCTCTAAATTAAACTGGGTGATTGTGATTCCAAAGGGAAAACATAACGCTTAATGACTGCTGAGAAGTAGAGTATACCAGTCATGTTCTTACTATGTTTGTTTTCCAGATAGAAACTTCTAGAAAAATAATGTTGAAGAATGCTTATCCAGTCTAACTCACAGGACTTGAAGTCCTGAAATTTTGCATTTTGGAAACTAAGGAGAAAGGATCCATCAATACTATGTTGCAGCTCCAATGTGTCAATAACCTGCATGCAGGGAGGAGGTTATAGTCCTGAATGTGTAATTTTGATTCTTTCTTTTTCTTTTCCTTATTCTGTTGCCACTATTTCAGGATATGTTGTGATGGTTTCAGTACAGAGCTGAACTTTCTCAGATGTGGAATGAGTACTGAGTAATTAAGTTCTCACAGTATTGCTACACTTATTTGAGACCAAGGACAACCTCATGGCTATTTTGTCTTTGGAATTGTTTGTAAATGCAGCAGCAATTAAAGTTGTGAAACAAGACTGAGAAAGATATGCACTTCCTTATGCTGAGTGCTTTGCCTGCTGCTCCAGGTGACTTAGCATAGACAAGGGTAAATTGCTTAACAGAAACCTTGATATAAAATAGATTTACAAGGACCTCTCTCTTTTCTGTTTTTGTTTTTCTCAGCCATATCATATCTGTGAACCATCAGGGAAGCTTTCCCATGACTTCAGATTTCAAAGCTACAGGTGGTCTGCAAGCATGGCACTTCAAAAGAGTGTTTTGATTAAATGAAGCAATGTTTTTGTAATATGGATCCCAGATCTTTGAACCTTTTTCAGATCAATTTAGCCAACAAAGATTCAATTAGGTGAGATCAGAAGACCCGCTTCCATCCTTTGTTTTCATCTGTTGTTCAGCCCTATCTTTTCAAATAGCTTTAATACAAAACCATGGCAAATCATTTATTTTAATGAGGACCACAATCATAATGATGGTGGTGGTGACGATGGTCCTTGTAATAACACTAATAAAACACATTTACAGCTGGCAGTATTGGTTGCTTAAAAAAACCCCGCAAAAACTCAAACTCAGCTCGTATAGCCTAAGTAGTATTTTTCCTGAATTAGCACATGTTGGTGCAAGCTGGGTCTGTATCCGCTACTGGAGCTTATTTAACTGTATATATCTTGTGGGTTTGTGTTTTTTTTTTTTGTTTTTTTTTTTTTTTTTTTTTTTTTTTTTTTTTTTTTTGTTTTTCCTTCAGTGAAAGAAAAACTGATCTTAACAGTTTTAAACTTGTTAATTCAAACCATATGTCATAAAGCCAGCCTCCATATGGTGCAACACCACCTTATATTTACAGGGTGCTGCTTTTCCAAGCATTATCCTAAAAGCTTTATTTGCCCCAAATGTAATAGGTGGTACTGAGCTCCTGAATAGAGCTTTTAAAATACCTCAAGTGCCTAAATTACATGCTGATATAGCAAAACCACTCTGATTATTAAAAGCTAATTGCAGCCTATTTTATTTGCAAAAATGAGTGAGAGTGTATGTTTAAGAGAAGAAAAGCATGCTGTCAATCCTCCGTCTTCACACATGGCAACAAAAGAGAGGTGTAGAAAAAAAACCCCATCACCTAGTACAGAGACTTTCTTCCATGGTTGATTGTTCAAAACTATGCTTTGGAGGGAAGAGGCTGCTGCTGAACTTTCTGTCTTCTAGAAAGAAGAAGAAAATATAAAAGTCTGGATTCCTGCATCAAAATTGCAATGGAAAGAATGAAGAAGGTTAGAGAGATGCTGAGTTTGATGCTTTTGATTTTCTTCTATATACACCTCTAAAAGAAAATTATGTAGAAATATCTTTGAAATGTCTCTCTATGAAAAAAAACCCTGAAGAATAACACAGGGTTCTTTTTGGTGTCTTGGAGGTCATAGAACGTTACTCTGTTTATTTGATTTCACCCCTCTTTCTGGGGCAGCAGAAACTACCTCCTTTCTTATCCACCTATCTTAATACCAACCCACTTAAATGGGAATTCCTCATTAAGCTTTTTTTAGGGGGAACTAGGCAGGCTTGCCTGATAGATAATCTAAAAATGGAGGTTTAGGCAGATGGCACATAATTATCTAAATTTAATTGCTTGTTCTATGTAGGCAAGTGTTGTTATGTTGAAACACATGCCACCCATAACTTGTTCCGGACCTGCTCTTTGCATCCAGTGACAAAAAATGCTCTGTTTTACTGAGTCTTACAGAGCAATGGTGTGCAATTTCCATTTCTTTCCACCTTGCGCAGTAGCTGTTCTATGCAGCCCCTGTATAAACTGTCAGGCTTTATGTTGGAAAACATTGCAGATTGTGTACATGCATCAATCTGAAAGGAACACTGCAGCCAGAGTGAGGATGGTAGATTGAAACATTATCACTTGCCATTTGTCACATGTATAACCCTGCTTCACAGTCAGTCTCTCGGCTTCCTCCTCCCTTTTTGTACCGTACATTTAAAGTGAGACTTCCTTGCTCCTGATATTTTAAAGGCTATGTAATTTTAAAGGCTCTACAAGTATACAATTCTCTGAAGAAGGACCCACAAACAAGCCTTAAACTATTGACACATGTGAAATCAAATTCTCTGATCATTTATATAATACCACAGTAAGTAAATCTATGATTGTGACTCTAGAATAGCTCCAAACTATTCTATGTGTCTGTGAGTCTATGACTGGCATCAAGGGAATTACTTCTGGCTTCTCACTGGTGAAGCTGGAGGCAGAATTTGACCATCGAGACCAACATTATTATTTAGCTCATTAATCACCAAGGAAACTTGTTAGCCAAACAATCCTACCGGTTTTCATTATTTCCTTTATAATCTTATTAGAAACAGAGTTCTAAATTGCATGCAGAGAATTCAGTGGAAAGAAAACAGGCAGCATGTAGCAAGCACTTCAACCTATTTCCAGCTAATAAGTTAATAGCAACATTCTTACAGAAACCCGTGCAAATAAAAGCAAAATACAATAGCATTCTGAAATAAAAAAGATAAAGAGAAGCACATAAATAAATGAAACAGTTCTGTGTGTAATGCTACTGGTTAAAAAAAAATGCTTATTGACTTCAACAGACTCTCACTTAGATTAAGCTACCAACCAATTAACCTATTCAGAGCACATAATGCTTCCTTAATAAAATAGTAGTGAATGGATCAGTGTAAGAATGATGTGTTGTCTATAATTCGAATACACATGGAAGAGAATGAACTCAAAAACAGAAACTAAGCTCAAGAAATAAAATATAAATGTTAACATGTGCCTACCTGTTCAAAAGGAAACCAAAGTGCCCACCAAATGATGGAGTGCCACAGATATGTGAAGATGACCTCTAACGAACAACAAGGAATATGCAATGATTTATGATGGTAGATTAGCTAGGTGATTATTTCTGTCAGGAAAGGTGTCCTTTCTGATAAGAGCTCAGTCAAGTTTCTCCTTGTGCAATATGCATCTTGTATGTAAGTTTTGTTTTGTTATCAGTGAAATTAAGAGGTTTGATGCCTATGTTGCTACTGATAGAGAGTAAATCAGCACAGTAATGTCTTACAAATGGCTCCTTTTTTTTTTTTTATTTTTTTTATTTTATTTTTTAAATTCCTGGCTCAGAGTGTTTCAGATTTTTCATGTTTTCTTTTCTAGTCCTCTGCAATTTTCAAGAACCTATGATGCCAACAAGCTACCAGGAAAATAGCTCCATTCTAAACTCTAATGGTTTTTTAATTGGATTTTAAAAAATAAATGGCTATTTCTTTATATCATGCTCAAACTTTACACCATATCAGTTCTCTGCATGGCACTCAGTTCTCCTATGAGCAAACTTTTGTCCTTGAGAACAGATGGTAAAAGTGCACAAACCAAGCAAAAACAATCCTGGATTTCATATCACAGAAGTGCAACATGAGATGGCTGTGGTGACTTGCTGTCTCTACCACAGACTTCCTTCGTGCAGTTCAAGAAGTCACTTGATTTTTCAGAGCCTTGGCTGCTCATTGATGCCAGGAGCATGAATAAGTCATTTATCACACACTTTGCTTATCTTCTCTATATAGTTGGAAATGTTACAGGATAGTAGGATAGTAGCTGTGTCTGCAGGGTGTGTATTACAATGGAGGCTCAACTTTCACTGGAGCCAGTAGAAGTGACTGGCATGCAAACAGTAGCTATAGAAATAGCAATAGATGGGGGGAGGGAGAGGAAGGAAAAAATATTATTGGCATGATTTACACATGGATTGTTTACCCCTAACTGCTACATATCCCATATGCCTTTTGCTTTATCAGAGCATGATATTTCCTGAAATCTACATCCTTCAATAATGGTTTTACTTTGAATTGAGGTATCTGATTGGTAGTCTGCCAGAAAAAAACCAAACCATCATCTTGGCAAGTCATTGGTAAGAGCAAAGGGAGGTCATTTCTCTCCTCTCCCATTCAAGTAACCAACTCTCAGATCTGTGGGTGAAGAGAGATGAATTTTGTTTAGGTTAGTTGTTATAGCTATTTAAAACTCTGGAAAGTTTAATGATATACCTCACTTTTAACTTTTGTATGTGCCATTGTGGCTGTATAAATTATATCCTTTATGAAAACCAACAACTGTGATGTGTTACAGGGAAGTTATTGCAGAGAAAAGTGCAGCTGGGGGAAGTGGTTTTGTCTTTCCATTTGGCATATGAGAAACTGGGGATAAGGAAGTCTATGGCATGCTATTAATAGATTTGAGTAGTATAACTAGTTTCTTCAATAAGCAGAATTTGCCAGATTGCTCAGTGTAACACATCAGTCTACAGTACTGAATGGCCTTAACAGTTATCTCTCCTTGCCCAAGCAGCACAAACTCTTCCTGTACCTCTGGACTCTGAGTCCCTGGCAGGGACAGAGAACCTCAACAGGGTCCTCTTCCCTGTGCCTGGGACATCTGGCTCACAGCACTGCTCTTTTTAGTCTCACAGGACTCCTGAGCAGCTTGGGTTTTCATCTCTGTGAGACATAGTAGGACCCATAGGTTTGATCTGTGGCTTCCTGGGACAATTCAGCTCTTTCTGGAAAGCTGACAAATTATGTTGCAATAAGCTGAATAATTTAGGTTATAATCGGTTAACTGACCATCAATATTTATTTTGCAACCCAAATTCCTTATATTGGATTGATCCAGAGGGTTTAACATCTGAAAAATAATTAATAATAGAACAGAAAAGAATTTGAGAGGTTGCAAACCACTTTTTTATTTCACAATTTCAACTATTGATTTTTTATTTTTTTTTTTTTAATATAAATCATCTGAAGTTGTGGTTTGTGTTATTAATGGTAGTGATAATAAAACGTTAATCAAATCTTTACAACTTTAAATACGAAATTGTGTCTCATTAAAGTATATAACAAACTTAAATGCAATCTTACTTGCATGGATTTTCTCTTTTATTTCTTCTTTAATTTTAATCATATTTTTCTTTTAGGAATTTAAAATTTCATTATGTATAAATGAATACGCTTGCATATCCTTGTTTCAGCTAAGACTTTAGCTTAAGAGACAATTGTCCTGATCTGCGATTTTCTAAAATAATGCGAGGAACTGGTTGACGTGATGAATGGTACAATCACCTGTAGAGCTACATTCCACTTTTCCAATACAGAAATCATTCTACATAGTCCATCAAGTGAAAATATGGTTTTATGTAAGGATAAACAAGGCATTTGTTTATTCATTTTTAAATAACACGATTTTTAAATAATCAAGATAAAAAGGTCACATATTTATTAATATGTAGCACACTTCTCATTACTCTGGTAATATTATGCAACTGTTGCCTTTCAGCTGCCAGTTCTTTGCATTCACTTAATATGCTCCCATATCCTTGTATCTGTCAAATGTTACTATGCTTTTTGTTTTATTCAAGCTGAATATATCAACCTCTGCAGGACTTACTAGAAGGCAATGCTTCTCATTCAGAATCAAGAAGGAAGAAGAATTTAAAAGGAAAAAAAACCCAAAACACCCCAAATTTACATGACCACATCAGAAGCTTCTTTTTAAACTGACTTTCTGAGTGGTAAATTTTACATTGGAATCCTGATTTTTTTTTTAACTTAAAAATGCTTAAAGGCTCATTAAAACTTTATGTTTGAGTCATTATTACTCATTCAGAGACCATCTTCTCTCTCTCTCGACTATACATTTTTGACAAGGGATACACATGCAAACACAGCATTTCCTTTAGGAACAAGAGCCTTCCCTGACAACATCTTGGGTAACCTTAATAAGGTAATGATTATGATATTTTACTTTTAACTTATTTCCAGAAGAGTTGTTTATATTTCAGAGAGTCACACATCTCAGCACTTGGCACCTCTGATTTGGTGTTATTCTAAATCCAAAGGAAATGGCTTACACTGGGACAGGATAATTGTAAAGAGCTGATGTTCTTGTTTCTGGATTTGTAACCTGTGCAGAGATGCACAGAGATGTAAATGTGTTGTCCAGATGCTTTCAGACACAGTGATGTTAACAGGCTTATAGAAAAGGATGCTGAAGATGAAGCATATAATCTAGGTAGAGTAATTCAGTAGTCTAATTCAGGTGTAAATCACTGAAGTGACAAATTGCATAGTTTTCCATAAAAAATGAGAAATAAGACAACAGTGGTTGAGTTTGCTGTGATTCAGCTGCAAAATGTTTGCTAAAAAAATTTTTAATCAACCATCTTAAAAAACACAGACCTTGTAAACAGTTGGTAATAATACAAATTAAGGAGGCTAATAACCTAATTCACATTGGAGCTGACATTGTCACAAACAAATTAAAGCTTTCTGGACTCATGGTGAATATTGCCAAGGTCATGGAAAGTTTATGTATTTCCTCAGTTCTTGTTGACGATACAAGTAATTATTTTGGCCTATTTTTACAAGGGCTCTTGAGCATCTTTTGAATGTATCTCTCCTCTCCTGATCTTTGCCATCTTGTGTAAATATGATTAGTGTTACTGCAGTTTGAATATCAGATATTAACCTGGAATAGCTAAGAAGATATCATTAAGAAGGTCTCATATCTTTGAGTTTGCATGGGAACAATGTGAAAATCTTCTTATCTCCAAAGTGACTCTGTCAGCTCTGCTTGGCTCCCCACCAAACACAGCTGTGAGCTGGTCAGCTCTTCCCCACTCTCTTGAGAAAGGAAAAAAACTAGCAAAAAGGAAAATGTAGTAAAGGAATATATATATATATCATGTATATACAACTAAATACTATATATATATAATATAAGGATTCCAAACAATCCCAAAAAATCCCCCAAAAGGGAAAAANCACCGAGAGCTGCTGGCTCTGTGCTCACCTGACAAGGGAGAGAAGAAGAAAGAGAGCAAGAGGAACTTGCTTCTTTTCTTTTGTATACCTGATTATGTAAGGGAAAGATATGGAATACTTCCTTAGTTTTGCCCCCAGTTTCTAGGGAAGGCCTATAGACAAGCTACCACAGTGACATGCTACAGAATTTAGCACCATGATTCTATACTAGGTCCAATATCTGACATCTGCTGGAAAAGTGTCACTGCAAGCTGCAAGGTCTAGGAATCTTGTGGAGTGTATTGAGGATAACCTAATCCTGAAAAGCCCAACCAGAGGAGATGTTTTGCTGGAGCTGTTGCTCACCAACTCAGAGGAACTTAGGGAAACGTCCATATTCATGGTAGGCTGAACTGCAGTGATCATGCCCTGGTGAAACGCATGATGTCAAGGGATACAGACCAGGCAAAAAGTAAAGTCAAGATTTTAAAATGTCAAGGAGCGAACTTTTGGTTCTTAAAGGGATCAGTAACTGGGAGCCCTCAGGAAGCTGTCTTCAGGAATAAAGAAGCAGAAGACAGTTGTCAACTATTTAAAGCTATTTTTCTTAGAGCAGAAGAGCTCCACTTCCCATTTGCAAGAAATCAGGCAGGGAAGACAAGACATCATTATGCCTGAGTAAGGTCCTCCTGGTCAAGCCAAAACATGAGGGAAATGGATACACAATGGAAGTAGGGACACATAGCTCAAGAAAAGTTTGTCAAGCGTTGTGATGAATAATAGAATATAGAAGCAAGAGCTTCCATAATTATCTTTATCAGAAAAGGATAACTAAAGAAATTCTACCCCACTGATATATGAGACAGGAAATCTGGTGGCAACTGACATGGAGAAGACTAAGAACTTTTCACTCCAGTTTTCACTGGCAATTGCATTCCCATATTTCTTGAGTCCCTGAGTCTCAAAGCAGGGACTAAGGGAATCAAGTCCCGCCATAATAGAGAAAGATCAGATTTGTGACCATCTGAGACATCTAACCATACACAAGTCCATGGTACTCAATGAGAGGCAGCCCAGGGTCCTAAAGGAACTGGTAGAAGTAGTCACTAAGCTGTTTTCCAAAATATTTGAAAGTCATGATAGTCAGATGAACTAGCCAGTGATTGGACAAAGGGAAACATCACATCCATTTTAAAAAGAGTAAAAAGGAGAACCCTGAGAACTAACCACAAATCAGTCTTGCCTCTTTGCCTGGTAAGATTATGGAATGGGTCCTCCTCAAAACTACGCCAAAGCATATGCATGACAGGGAGGTCAGTAGAGATGGCCAAGATGGCCTCACAAAGAGCAAAATTGCACCTGACTAATCTGGTGGCCGTCTGCAATGGAGTAACTGCATTGGTGAATAATGGAGGAGCAACAGATGTTATCTATCTGGAATTCTGTGAGGCTTTTGACACTATCCAACACAACATCCTTGTCACTAAATTGGAGAGATGTGGGACAGTCTTTTTGACAGATAAGGATTTGGTTGGATGGCTTGATCCAAAGGGTTGCAGTCAATGACTCAATGTCCAAACAGAGATCAGTAAAAAGTATTTTCCCTCAGTGGTTTGTATGGGGATGACTACTGTTCAGTATTTTTATTAATAACATAGAAAGTGGAATCAAGTGCACATTCAGTAAGTCTGCAAATGACACCAAGGTGAATGGTGTGATTGATACACTTGCAGGAAGGGATGTCATTCAGTAGGCCGGCTTGATTGAACTGGCAACGTGCTTTTACAGCCCAGTAAGCAAATTGCATCCTGGGCTGCATAAAAAGAAGTGTGGCCAGCAAGTTGAGGGAGGAAATTCTCCCTCTATAGTCCACTCCACCTGGAATACTGCATCCAGCTCTGGGGTCACAGAATCATAGAATGGTCTGAGTTGGAAGGGGCCCACAAGGATCATTGAGCCCAGCTCTTAAGTGAACGGCCTACATGAGGATTGAACCACAACCTTGGTGTTGTTAAACACCACTGTCTAACCATCTGAGCTAATCTCAGTACCCTCAATATAAGAAAGACTTGGAGTGAATCTAAGAGTTGGAATGAATCCAGAGGAAGGCCACAAATATTATTAGAGGGCTGGAACACTTCTCCTATGAAGGTAGGATGAGAGAGTTGGGATTGTGCAGCCTGGAGAAGAGAAGCCTCCAGGGAGACTTTATAGCACTTTTCAATGCTTATTAGAGGCTTATAGGAAAGGCAGAGGGAGACATTGTAGAAGGACTTGAACAGATGAGACAAAAGATAATGGTTTTAAACTGAAAGAGTGTAGATTTACATTAGACAAATGGAGGAAATTCTTTAATACCAGGTGGGTGAAACACTAGAACAAGTTACCCAGAGAAGCTGTGAATGCCCCATCCCTGAAAATGTTCAAGGACAGATTGGATGGGGCTTTGAGCAACCTGGTGCAGAAAAATCCGCTGCATACTTTGTAACTTGTTCAACTGATAAATTAATCTCATTGTTAAAGAAATTTGCTTTATCCACTGGAATTCAGGGAAATTCAACTTCCAGTGCCTAGAGTTCTCTTTCCTTTTGGAGACAGCTCTTCAGTAAATGGAGAGATTTATTTTCAGGCACATGGCAAGAGTTCTCCAAACACTGATCTCGATACGTGTTCAAATACACAAAAGAAAGTATGAGTTTAGTAGGTGTATTTCTTTTTCAGGAGGAAGACTGCAATCACAGTTGTACAGGGAGTGGAATCCAGTAAAGCAACAGCAGGCAGTAATTTCTGATGATATAGATAGCCACGATTTTCTCTGTAGATATGGAGTTATCTATTGTGGTGCTGTAATGGACTAAAGTGTGTAGGTAGTCTGTACCAATACTTGGCTGTTCTGGTTTTTTGCTGAAAAATATTTCTTAAATGCAATATTAGATAAAAGCAATATTTTAAATATCATAATAAATGGAAATAATTCATCCTCATTAAACAAAAGTAAAGTTAGTCTCAATTATTTATAACAGATACAATAATTATAAGGAACAAAACTCTTCAGATTATATCGATATAAAAGGAATTCAAATTAACCAGAAGGTTCATAATTAATATTTCAAAAGCTCATGCTCAAAATAAAAATGTCTGTTTCTATTAAATACATCTTGTCCTGTTGCTTGGTACGTATAAAGGAAGGGAACTAACATTAAAACTGCTAAAATGGGTAAATAAAAGTAGCATCTTGATAAATTGTATTTAATTAGAGCTATGAAAATAGATTAAAATGTACATTGAAATTAATAGAATCTTGTGGATTTTTTTCAGGGACTTAACATGCTATTTTTATTTTTTTTTTAATTCTTAGAGAAGTGAGATTACGAACTACTTTATATAAATAAATTCTGAGATATACCAAATTATTTTAGTGAAGTTACTAATCAAGAAGGTTATTTCTAACTTCTCCAAGGCTATCTTAAGTCTGATGTTTAAGATGTTGTTTCTTTTGTCACTGACAGTTTACAAAAAATAAATTAAAGTAAAAAAACCCTTGTACCTAGAATTTGGTTTAGAATTAGATGTCTCTTATCACATATTTTTGAGGGAATCTGAAATAAAAATGATAGTTTTATGATGCACAAATATGCAGGGAAACAACAATCAGAGCAAGAGAGTGTTGTTTTGGCTTTCTAAATAACTACTTTACTGAGAAAGATGACATTTACAGTAGCTGGGAAATTAGTAGTCTGGTAATGACCAGACACAACATGGTTCATTCTTTATTGTAGTTTTCACCTCGGGCTGTGATTACTTTCCTTCTCTGTGTGAAAGAAGATGGCCTTAAAAGGCTTCTGGAGCTAACCAGAAGCTAGACCAGATATATATAAGTGCGTTCAGAAGTTTCTTTAGAAGTGTTTGTGAGTACTTACCTTTAGGTGACACTTCCTGTTTCTGCCTGTTGCCTCTTGTCCTGTTGCTTGGTACAGGAGAAGAACCTGGTTGTATCCTCTTGACATCCTCCCTTCTCTTACTTATGTACATGGATGAGATCCTCTCTTAGTCATCTCTTCTCAAGGCTGAACAGGTCTATCTCCCTCGGTCTTTCCTCATAAGGGGGATGGTCCAGCTCCTTAATCATTCTTGTTGCCGTCTACTGGACCCCCGCTGGGAGCTCCTTGTCTCTCTGGTACTGAGGACCCCAGAACTGGACAGAGTACTCCAGATGATCTGTTGTTAGAGGGGCAGGATGACCTTCAACCTGCTGACAATGCTCTTCCTGATACTTACGCCTTCGTTGAACTTTAGGCAGTTTTTCTCTGCTCCTCTCTCCAACCTGTTAAAGTCCTTCTGAAGGGCTGCACAACACTCTGTGATATCAGCCACTCCTCCCGGCTTTCTCACATCAGCAAACTTGCTGGGAAGTCATCTGTCCCTTCATCGAAGTCATTGATGGATAAATTAAATACTGGGCCTAATACTGAGCCTTGTGGGACACCACTAGTGACAGGCTTCCAACTAAACCCTGTGCCACTGATTATGACCCTTTGGGATCTGCCATTCAGCCATTTCTCAATCCACCTCATTTTCTCTTCATCCAATACACACTTCCTGAGTTTGCTTTTGTTGTGAGTGAAAGTGTCAAAAGCCTTGCTGAAGTAGAGATAGACAATATCCACTGCTCTCCTGTCATCCATTAAGTAGTTGTTTCATCATAGAAAGCAATCAGATTGGCCAAGCATGATTTACCTGCAGTGAATACATACTGACTTCTCCTGATCAACTTCTTGTCTTTCATACGGATAAAGATAGTCTCCAGAATGAGGTGCTCCATCACCTTTTCAGAGATTGAGGTAGGGCTGAATGGCTAATAGTTCCCTGTGTTCTTCTTCTAACCCTTTTTGGAGACTGGGATGATATTTGCTTTCTTTCAATGCTCAGACACCTGATCACCACAACCTTTCAAAGTTATCATGAGTGGCCTCCCTATGGTGTCCACCAGGAATTTCAGCTCTCATGGATGCATCCTGTCAGGGCCCATTGATCTGTGGATGTCACATTTTCCTAAATGTTCTCTAACCCAATCCCTCATGCCCAAGGGAGTCTTCCCTCAAAGATTCCTTTTACCCTGATCTCCTGGATGAGAGATTCCTGAGAGCTGGTCTTATCAGTGAAGACCAATGGAAACAGGCATTCAGTAACTCTTGCTTTCTCTGTATCATGTTATCAGAATCTGCTTAGTAGTGACCCCACATTAACCATTGTTTTCCTTTTATTATTGATGTATTTGAAGAAGTCCTCCTTGTTTTCCTTGACTTCTTTGGAGAGATTTAATTACAAATGGGTTCCTTTTTCTTTAGATACAAATGATCTAGGGGTTGAAGAATGAAAAAAAAGCTGTTAGAGTATGCCTGCTCCTTACTACTTTCGCATAAGGTACTCATGGTAAATTAGAGGACAATACTGATGAGCACCAAAAATTAATTAGAGCAAAAGGCTAATTGAGCATTATCAAATTCTGCTAAAAGTAAATCAAGTGCCAACATTGTTGTCATCTTTAAAATTAAGTGAGGTGACAAGGTGGATGTAAAGTCTAAGTGTTTGAGACAAAAGGATCATTAGTATTAATGCCTATCATTTATTTTGCATATGTAGTGAAATATCACAGTCAGGATGAGGATCCCATTTATTTGGTGAAGTATAGATACAAATGAAAAATTAATTGCTGATGTAAAGACATTTTGGATTTAGGCCAACAGGTATCCTGGAAAAAAACCTCAATCATGTCCTAAAAATTTTACTCATGTGAGTAGTCCTGGAGACACCGAAGAGGTGATTCATCAGCAGGAGGAATAAAGAGAAAAGTATAAGCAGAACTGAATTATAATATACAGCAAAAGACAAGTTAAGGGTCATAAGCAGGAAGAAGAAACTGTGGATAGGGGCCTAAGAGGCTTGTTTCAGAAAGAGTAAGCCTTTTCCTTATCCAACATGCACTCAAATCCTGAAATGAAATGTAACTTACGACCTGTGTGTGGGGTACTCAAGGGTGAGTTCCTTTCAGCTGACCAGATGAATCTAAACCATTCATATCTCCACTGGGTTATGAACAGCTCTGGAACCACAGAATAACACAGATTAAAAGGGATGCTTATGGGGCATCTGATCCATAGGATCATCTGATCCTACTCAAAACAGTGGTGATTTCAAATGTAGAGCAGGTTGATACGGATTTGTCCAGATTACTTATAACTTGTAACGGTGTGTTTGTTTCATCACACTCCTTGGAATAGTTTTTTCCTTATACCTAGTTGGAAACTCCCTTCCTGAAGCATGTGTCCTTTGCTTCTCTTCCTCTAGCTATGCAACAACAGGAATAATTTGGCTCCCTTTTCTCTATTTTCATAGTTGAAGGCAGTCATAAAGTGTCTCCGAAGATGTCACTTCTCAAGGCCTGCCAAGCCCAGCTCCCATTGGCTCTTCTTCTTCCTCACAAGAGCTTGGACTAGAAGATCCTTGGAAACCCCTTCCAATCTGGGCTGTTCTATGATTCTGGATGACATAAGTGCTCCATACGCACCACTGAAGTCACACTGGAATGTCCAAGTCCTTTTTTAACTCTTTCTAAATATTCACTTCAGTACAGTACGGAATGTACCTAATACCTGCAGCAAAAAGTTATACAAGAATAAAGCCTCACAAAAGACCATATGAAATTGAAAAAATAGTAATATTCTTGCATCATAATTATGAGTGACATTCAGCAGACAGATGGCAATGAAAGAAAAAAAATTAATTTTTTTTTAATACTAGGTCACCTTTATTTCACATGGAACCACAAGCCTCTGAAAAGACATTGGTGAAATGTACAATTAAACTCTGGTATGGAACTGGTATCTCCAGAACCCAAAGTAAATTTCTGACTTTTTACTTAAGCAGGTACACCTAATTTCCCACAACATCATGGAATCATCAAGGTTCAAAGGGACCTTCAAGATCTCCTTGTCCAATCATCAAGCTAGCATCAACCTAATCACCCCTAAACTGTATCTCCAAGTGCCACACTTAAATGCCTCTTGAACACTCATAAATATGGTGACTCCACTTTCTCCCTAGACAACTTATTCCAAATCTAACCACTTTTTCAGTGAAAAAAAAAACCCCAACAACTAATGTCTATCCAATTTTTTCTTATATCTCTTCATGTCCATGCACATTACTGTGTGCTCACAGATAAAAAAATGAACAAATGAGACTGAAAATGCATGCATAAAGAAAATGTGTTGGGAAGGTGACAATTGCAAGCACTTGAAAGTCAGGAAATAGCATTTCCTGTAGTAACATTATCTCAGCCATACTGTATATTTTATGACATACTTTATATTTTACCACACTTAAAGATGAGACATATACTTAGAAAGAAAAGCAGGAATATAAAAGACTGTACTAAGAAGGTAACCTTTTCCATATCCCAGTTTTTAAAAGCTTAAAAGGCTAACCTTAATGTGCAACTTATTTAAGTTTCTGTCTTTAATGTCCACTTAAATTAAAAAAAAAAAAAAAAGATNTGTCCCCTTAAAATAAAAAAAAAAAAAAAAAGATAGAGGGAGAAAGTACAAGACAAAGTAATTTCCAAAGTTTCAAATATTTCTATTGCAGATATAGATGGTAACTACCTTCTTGTAAGTACACAGTTTTTGTAACTGTCTTAAGAAAGTGATTTTCAGAAAATAAATGTTTTAGAAAACAAAATTTTTATCAGGTGAAAAAGGTATACCCAATTTTATACAACCATATAAATTATAGTCATAAATAGTAAAATCCTATCAATTGTATTTTCTGAAATAGCAGTGTTGGAAACAATTTGGAATGGAAGTGGAAGAAATTAAAAAAATTGGAGTGGAAGAAATTCAGAGGGATTTGGCTCAACAGAAGTGTTTGGTCAGTACCTTACACTAAGTTGAACGATATAACTCACTACAGATTTCATTAGGCTGACTGATCACAACCTAAGTCATAAACAGAACAGGGAGGGATGTAAATGGGAATGAGGTAAAAGTTAGTAGCCTAAGGAAAGTCAAGGTGGCTTTATATAAAAAAGGTCATGTCACACAAAACTGATGAGATTTCACTGTTTGACCAACATCACTGAATGTTTGTAATATACCTCTATAATATTTTTCTTTGGGCACTATACGAAGTAAATTCATTACTCATTCAATAAATGAGATATCAGAAGAAATTATTGTAAGAGGGAGAATAAATCACCTGGCAACTCAAATCCTGAAAGGAGCTGAAACAGGACTATTTTTGACCTAAATCCATTCAATATCTTCATTATTTATCTGGAAATAAATGAAAAGCTATTGGTGGTGAAATCTGCAGATAATATGAGCTTCTGTAGCATGTTAAATAACAAAGAGAAATTCTATCAAGACATCTGCATTGTACATTCAGGCTCATTTACACAGCATTAATGTTCTTCAGTAAATGAAAGGTGTCACATTTGGGAAATCAAAAAAGTAGTTCACATTTTTAGGGTGAGGGAGTGTTTTCTGAAAAAAGGAAAAAGAAAACCAAAGGAGAACCCCAAACCTAGTATACAAAGGTTACCACAAGAAGCTAGGAAAAAGTGTGCTTAGCCTACATATCCAGTGTTCAGGTATTTAAACATCTAATGTATAGGCATCTATAGATATTTGAGAAACGTTAAGAGTCACAGATGTATTTTTTTCCTAAGTTTTTATTCCATCCAGTAAAAAGCTTACAACTATTGTCATATACTAGTTTTTTGCTGTTGTAAGTATAAATTTGTAGTTTGAACATTGGACTTCTATTCTCAGGGTCTGACAAGCCAGACAGCTACTTTCCAACATGTGCCATCCAAGTGTGAGATCAGAATGACAAAGAATGGTTTCAAACGAAGACTGGATGAAACCACCGAGGATGATTAGATGATGGGAGGATTGGATTTTTTTCTTACTCTTTCTCCATTTCTCTGCTTTTAGGCTTTCTCTAATCATTGTACTACCTAAGAAACTTCTATATAAAAACAAGATCACTTAGTGGACTTTACAGAGTGATTTATTTCCTTATTTTTCTTTGGAAGGGGTTGAACAGGTTTTATTGGTTGTATTTTCCTTCTTGGATTTTTTATTTTTATTTTTTTAATTTTTTTTGTTATTTTTTTGGGGTTTTTTTGTCATTGTTGCCTATTAGAAATTATCAGTCAGAAAAGAGTTCTACATGTTTCAGTCATGAGCGTGTATCCAATGCCTGGAAGGATACTGTTTTTAGTGAAATAAAGTATTTTTGTCACCTTCCACTTCTCAGTGCATTTGTGTCCTTGAAATCCAGGAGAGAAGTCTATTAGGATTGAATACGGAAGAAATCAATTTAAAATGTACATCTGAATATTTTTTTCCAATTTTTACCTTGGTATAGCAGATTTGTACAAATTTACAGTCACTATATTTGGATGTCTCTCTTTTTTTTTTTTTTTTTTCCCTCAATTCAGAATTTTCTATTTAAATTTTTAGCTTTAAAATCGTTTAACCAGCTCAGAAGACTCTCTTTATTTCAAAGAAAACTAAAAAATGACTGAACACTATTATGGAATTAAATGAAAGGAGGACAGTATTAAGGATTGAAGGAGGTGTTAATAATGTGGGAAATAAAATGGAGACCCTTTCCCAAAGATTTCTTAAAAACCTGTCCTTACAGTGCCTTCCTGTCATTTCTCTCTTTCCCTGAAGATTTTGTAGGTAAAACCTTGTATTGTAGGTAATTTTTTTACCCATGAAATATTCATCAGCTCTGAAGTTTTCACTTAAAGAAAGGAGCCAATAATAGAAAAATACTTAAGATATTTTTATAAGAAGAAATTACTGCTACGTAACTGCAAAAATTAGGTGCATTTAAGAAAGAGAACTATGTCACAGTCTTTAATATATTAGCTGTCTCCCAATAAATCTGTAGCTAATGATGTAATGTGTAACGTGAAAATCATGTTGGATTTATATTCAGTTCCATTAGGAATGTGACCTTTTATCATTTGGAGCAACATGGGTACTATATTTTTTTTTTTTTTAACCTGAAATGGGGCAATCAAAACAGAGTAGCTTCTGAATCATAGGGACAATGACTGATAACAATTTTTGAAATAATCTGTCAGGGAATTGCTGGTTATTTGAAATGGATTAAAATTTTGTGTAAGAAATCTTGTGTGAAAACTTTATCTACTGATGAAATAGTCAGATAGGTTGAAATGTACGAAATATCTTTGTTTCACCTTTAACATTGTTAAAATAGTAATGATAAATCCTCCAGCTAAGGAATTATATTTATAAAACATGCTTATTTAATGAAAAGTGATTGTTTTCTGAAATACCTCTAAAAGTTGATGAAAAATTAAACCAAATACTGTTATTTTAACTCCAAGTATGATATTCAGTGCAAGTTTTATTTGATTTCCAAAACACTCTCCTCTGAGATTGCACAAGCCATAAAAAATATCTACCTTTAGTGCTTTTTCAGGACCACCAGTTAGCTATTCATTATTCACAAAATTGTACTGAGTATCTCTCATTTCCTTTGGTGTCAGTGTCAAGAGCGGCATCAGACGTAGAACTGAATATGTGAAAGCTCTATTTTCCTTTGTCACAGAAACACAGAATATTCTGAGTTGGAAGGGGCTCACAAGGATCATTGCATCCAACTCTTAAGTGAATGGCCTTTATCAGGAGCAAACCTGCAACCTTGGTGTTATTAGCACCATGCTCCGAACGACTGACCTCATTTCCTCCAAGAACTTCCCTACTTTAATGGAAAGAATGTTCATAGGGAAAATCATTGTGGGCGAAATCAGGACATGGGTGGTGACTAAGAAGCAGAAATACAGGGCCTGTATGCAGGTGATCATCCCTCTCAGGTAAAACTATGAAAGAACTTTCCAGGTTTGCAAGAGGGCAGGACTAAAGATTTCCTACCTGAAAAACAATGAGTAGCGGGGAGGAGAGCCCTGCAGTAGTATTTAGAGGAGTACTTCTTTAGAACTTCTTTGCTTTTAACTTAGAAAAGATGACACAAGACATGTAAGATGAGCATGTGAAGACAGTTTTTAGGAAAATTAGTCATATTTTCCACTGAATGTTCTGGGATTGCTTCCTCATGGTTTCTTTCTCCAAGCTCTTTTAAGAAAGGTTAGATCATGTAGTACGGATTATCACAGATCATCAAATTTGAGTTTTTAAGACCCTTCATGAAATGGCACATGTTTCTTCGTAAACTAAAAATGAAAGAAAATTATGAAAGCTATCACTGCAAAACTGAATCAAAGTACAAAGATATAACAAGGGGAAAAGAGGAAAACTTTGTTAAAAAAAAAAACAAAAAAAAACCAAAAAAACACCAAAACTCATCATTTAAAGCTCAGACTAATTTTAAAACTACTTTGGTTACCCTTGAAAGACAGTTTTGTTGTCTAACTCTGAACTGATGCCAAAGGGCTAGTCTGAGCCACTGGTTCAGTGAAGCATTTTGGTCATTGGTTCTGATGACTCATTGCAGAAAAACCAGAAAATAATCTCACAGACATGAATGAAGAGTATGAGGTATCTGAACTTCAGTTCCCTTAAAACACCTCAATGATATTTGTAAATCACTCCCTGTGCTTTGATCATCAGATTTAAAGTTCCTATGTGTTGTTTGTAATGAGAATTAAAAATATCCATATGAAAAAGAAAAAAAAAAATCAAGTGTATTCATTAATGTGGTATAATCCTTAGGTAATCTGTGAGATGATGTTTCAAATCTGTTTTCAGTCTGCCCTTCCCATGTTGTTGAATACCTCAGTTTATAAGAGAAGAAAGGCTTGCCTGAAGGAAAATTATCCTGAATTTATTCAGAAGACTAAAATGACATGAGTAGGTGGAGAGAAACTTCAAGATAACATGCTTTGCCAAAATGTGCACGACGGCTGTGTATGAGCTCTTTGTAAACGCATTTTCTTCACCAAATGCTGGTCAGGTTAGGTATGAGAAATCCTTGGGTCAGTATGATTTTCCCACTCTTTGACTAAATATAAAGAAAACCTCAAAGACATACTTTCAGTAGATATTTTCCTTCAAAGAGTTTCAGTTCAGTGAAAGGAAGTGAAGGAAAGTGAAGAAAAGCTCAGTGAAGGGAATCCCACCTACTGTTCTGTGAATGTTGAACTAGAAGTTTTGCTTTTCAAGATTTCATTTTAGAAAGGTGGTTTAATATATATTTCTATAAAAGATTGAAATGAAAACTACTTTGATTTGACTGAGACATCTGATTTAGTCTTAAATACTATAGATTTAGCTATCTAGTTTTGTTAATTTATACTTTTTCATGAAGTCAGAAAATGTTGAGAGAATAGCCTGAATCTTTTCAACTTTTTCCAGACTTCTTAGAAGTAATTGAAAGATCCTTGTAATCTTTCCTACAACACATTCAACTCTCACCTATGAAATTGCTACGAGTTCTGCTCATTACAGGGGACAGGAAATTCATGTGTCAGAGCCTGGGAATGTGTTCTCACATAGGCTACTAAATGGTGCTCGTGTTACAGGCGTGGCTGCAGTGCCACGTTTGTGTCATTCGGTGGCAGAGAGGACAAGGCGAGGTCTTCCCCTGGTGCTCTGACCCACGAGGGCTCCCAGGATTTCTCAACAACCTGACATTATTGCTTTTCTGTTTGTATGTTACACTTGAGAGGCGGCGGGCGTTGGCCGAGTGGCGTAGGCCCCCGCCTGTGGAGCCGGCTCCTCCTCTGAGGACGCTGGTTCGAATCCTGGAGGAACTTGCTGTCGCCGTCCGAGCGTGCTCGGCCGTGGCAAGATGAGCCTCAGGAGTAAAGGGAGTGGGGCCAGTTCCACGCACCCTGTGCCTCACTTAAAAAATCCATTGCGCAGGCTTATCCCAAGATCTTCATTCGCGAAGTCCAGCCAACAACAACTAAATGGTGCCTTCCAGGGCTTTCAGTTACCTTTGAAATACTGTCTTGCTCATTTGGTTTGCTGAAATCACACTATTTAACCATGACACTGCTCTTCTCTTCCCCAATTCCTCACTCCCTCACTGGGGACAGTACTTTGGACTCTCACCATGACGCCACCTGATGGTTGGTATTTGGTAGCCCTCTGTGGAGTGTAAGTTGCACATGCTACAAGCAGTCCTCAGTTCACTGTTGTGGAGTCTGAATCTCTTCTGCCTGGGACAGAAGTTAACAGGAACACATGCCTGAGATGATAGGGTGGTCCCAGACTGGCAATTAGGAACAGAGAGGATTAGGGTATATACAAAACTAATAGGCTGCCTGAGCCCGGGAAATGTTTGGGCTTGGAGCAAAACCTTTTGAACACCACAGCAAAGGTGGTCCCTATATAGGTGGTGCTATAAATGATCTGAGTAAGTTGAAATCTCACTATAAATCTGAATTTTAAAATTAAGAATTTTCAATCATTTTTTCAGACCAAGAATAGCACAGTAAGACCCAAGGAAGAACAAATCTGTCTGTTACTTGTAAATCCCTCTAAAATGACAGAAGTCTTACATGAAAATTATTGCAAATTGCTGATAAAAATAAATAAATTTAGATTTTTGAAAACTTATTACTGCAAAAAAACCACCGAATTAAAAAATGATAGAAACTAATAAAAACAAACCCAAAAAACCTTCTTTCCTCATGTAATGCTCACTAAAGAAATACCTCACTGATTAATATTTTACATACTTCAACACCTTTATGCTTTCAATAGATGCCTTTGTAACTACATATCTTGGCAAATACTATGAAAATTGAGTCTGTTACTAAAATATGTTCCACTTAAGAAAAACCCAAACAAAACAAACCACCAACTCTCCCACCCCAAAAAAACCCAAACCACACCAGTAGGCTTTTTGTTGTCAATATTCATTTTTTGTGTGTTCTGTATTTTTTGCCAAGGTAAGTTGCCTTCTGAACTCGTTGTGCAAGATGTGCTCCTTTTCAGAAGAACAGCCTTTGTGAAAAGTGGATGATAAGGCAGAGCACATGCAGTTACTTCATATCTGAAAAAAATCATGATTGTATAGAACCATGACAGGCTTCTCAGTATACAGAGGGTTAGCATGTGTCATTAAAAGAATGAACAAGATTTTGATTTTAATTGTAATTGTAATCCTCTCCACTGAAGCCTCAAATGCATCGTTTGAAAACTAGTGGAGATGTGAGTTTTCTCTGCAGCCACTTTACGTTTGTGATACATTAAAAGGTGTAATCCAACTGAAATGTAAATCACTGTTCTTGAAAACAAATTACGATGAAGATAACAGGGCAGCATACTAGCACTAAAGCATCCGAGACACCATCTGAGGCAGTTTTCTTTCAGATCCAAATTGCAGCAGCCTTGTTATCACAGGTAATAGGGTGCTGCTAAAACAGGTTGATTACAAGCCGCTGGTAAACAATCCTTTTAAATGCAGTGCCTCAATAGACGTGCACATATAACATTAGTCAACTGAATTCAGAGTCACAAAAGGAAGTGGTGGTGTTTTAACTCACAAAGGAAGTGGCCGAAGTTCAGTGCTTACTTGTCACTAAGGTGTTTTCATAATCAGCATTAATTTGTAGGAAATCTTAATTGTTGGAATTTTTAAAAATTGGAATCCAAGAAAATGGTCTGTTGATGTTTTCTCTTGGAAAGCGTCACTTACTTTATTTAGGCAGTGTGCACCCTGGGACATGGGCTGGCCTCTGCTTTAGGCGTTTGCTCAGCCCACTAGAGCTGGATGAAGCACAGGATGGGTTGGCAGGGCAAGTTCTGGCGGGGGATGCAGCCCAACTCCTGGAGCACCACAAAGTGCTAATCCAGGGAGAGGGCAACCCTTCTCTCACAATAAACCCACCTTTTCTAATAAACACCCATCCAGTCAGATGAATTGCATTAACAGCAGACATTTGTTGGGGTTTTTTATGTTACTGGTCTCCTTTTGAAATTTGTCATAACTCTGTGTATTCCTCAATGTCTTTCAAAGGTTCATGCCTTTATATCATGTACTGTCAAGAAATTGACATTATTGACAAATCTATAATTGGGGATTTTCTTTATTAAACCTGCTGCAAGAGAATGAAGAAAATAAGCAACTCTTGGAAGGACATTGATGCAACATGAGAAGGCAGGTAAGTTACAGAAAGAGCAAAGTGCAATAAATGGCTTCTATTTAAAAGTTAAATACAGTAATTTAAGTCTGCCTGAAGACAGCTTTAAATAATTCAGCAAATAATAATAATAACATTCATTGAATGATAGCTAAAGAATACCTTATAGAATAACTTAGAGCAATTTTGTGAGAGGCCAGCTACATGTAATCATCAAGCATGGCCATATTTAGCAATTTAATTTATTTTGGAGAATTTTAACTGAATACTTTAATTAAAACATCTGTAACATTTTAGGACAAGGAATATGTTCTGTCAGCTTATTAAATAAAAAGAGAGTATGTAAACATAAGAATTCCATAGAACTGAACATAAAAAGTATTTTAAATTTATGATACTTATAAAAAGTTTGAAACCTACATGTTGGGACACCACAAAGGTTTCAAATGGTTTTTGGGGACCTTCACATACAGGTTTCTGGTTAAAATTCACACCCAATTCAGTGATATAAAATATTTCCTCAGCAAACGAGCTATTAACCTTCAGACCTAGTTCCCAGGAGGTGCTTGTATCATTAAAAAAATTAAGAATGTCTTAGGAATCTTTCTGGAAATTTGGAAAACTGGGTGGCAACAGATAAATCTTTGCTCTCCTCTCCAGAACTGGATCCTCTGGGAGAGGATATTTCTAACACTCTCAGAGAAAGAGTGTTATATAATGTACAATTTGAAGTAGAAGACATGCTATCTTTGACCACATTTCATCCAATTGCTTTTTCCTGTTTTGCTTGTCTTCCCATATTTGTAATATTTTTCATGGATCAGGCCTGTTTCACAGTAATACTGCACACAGGTTTACACAGGAATCTGCAGAGTCCAAATAAGCATGGATTTACAGCTGCAGTGCAAATAGCATACACCAACTAGTGCAACATACAGTAAGTGAATAAATTCTTGTGAAAACCTATCATCACGAATAGACTAACAGACCTTTACTTAAGAAGCTTCTCTATTCCCTGTACAGGCACACTATGGACATCAGTACAGCCATTTCCCCTGGGCTGCTTTGCCAATGTATGTGATCACCATTACTTACAGGGAGTAACTGTAGGAATATAAAGGTAGTTCACCTCACTCAGTTCCTGGATTTAATTCAACTTGTTCTAAGAGGGTGACAGGTTCTTTTTATTTGGATAATGGGTCTTAGGAGAAATATGACGGGAATAATAATTCTCCAGTATAAACTCAGAGTGCATTTCCTGTGAGATAGTAATCTAAACATTTTAGCTTATATTTTCTTTTTTAGTTATTCATCAATCCAGCCTACACATAACTTGTGAACTAGACTGAAGAGCTCTAGGGGCACAATGGATACTCAACACTTTGAAGGTAAATAGCAAGTCAATAGCACAAAACTTGAAATTCCACTTTCAAACATTTTAAGGACTGGTTTGTGAGATAAAGTATTGGGTTTCTCACTTAGAATTTCCATTCTAATGACATGACACGGATTTAAGGTGTGAATAAACTATGTTAGCAGAAGTGTAAGCTTCTGATGATGCCTCAGAGGAGCTGAACCTATCTGGAAGGTAGAGGAGAAACAGTGGGAAGTGGATACTTCTGACTTGGGAGGAAGACTGTACTAAGAAGCACTAGCCCCCAAGACCTTGGATACATACACCTAGAGGAGAAACACTATTCTTTTCCTTGAATTCCAGGGCCAACTAATGAAGGGTATTGTTCCATTATGCAACACTAGAGAATCTGGTATTATTAAAGCCATAAAGAGCAAGGAATCTGAGTAATCCACATCCCTTTCACCTCCTTTGGCTTTTTGGATGTCTTAAGGTCTCTTCTTGAAGCAGTCATAAAAAGTGTGTTTTCTCAACTTTCAGCCATGATTTTGCCTTGTAATGGTGTTGCATGACAAATATTTTTCCATCAACTGGATTAGGGCTCCAGTGTTCAAAGAAACGCACACTCTAATAAACTGTAGATGTACTTCTTAGCTTTCAGTTGGAATAACAAAAACAGAGATTTCACCATTCATATTAAGTTCAGTCTTTAAGGAGTTACTGTATTAACATGGCCTGTCATAAAAAAGTTTTATTAGATAATAGACATAGAAAGAATAGAAATATCACAAGTCTGGTTCTGTTAATTTTAAAATTGAGTACTTTCCCTGCTATTATTAGAAAAAAAAATAGATCACTTAGATTACTTGAAAATTTCTTAAGAAAACTTCGGAAAAAATTTGAAATATTTTATAAATGTTTACAAGCAAACAAAATTCTGAGAATTACACATGAAGAAAGAGGGATATGTATCTGACTGACTTATGTTCTACTATAAAAAGGCAGCTCACAATACAGGCTTGTAACAAATTGAGCAACCCAAGATGCCCTAGTCAAGGACCGTATGAAACACAGGGATCATTTGTACACATGGAGTTGAAAAATAAGGCTGTTGTTTTCACTCAGAGATAATAATCATATCCCTGGTCCACAGGATAAGGCTGCTTTCTTGGTTCATGAGCATTAAGAAACAACTCTCCCATTGTTAACCTTTGTGAGGAGAGACTGCAAATGCAGGGTCCTACAGGAAACAATGATGTGGAAATCATTTAATGCAACCCTACACTAAGACAGGTGCTGCTCTTAGTCTTTTTAATTGATCTCATTTGTTACTTATACCCGTAAATCACACTGTTATCATCTCTGAACAAGCAATGGAAACCAGAACTTGTCACTGACTAAAGATAGTAGACCAAGTCCTGAAATGGGTTGATCATATAAACTTACTGGCTTAATTACACAACAGTACATTAGATTGAAATGAGATACTTAGAAAAATCCAAATTACATGCAGGCCTCTTGTTTCTTTATCCCACATTGACACAAAACACGGTTCAAATGCAACTGCTAAAAGAGTAAGTTATAGTCTACTGAGAGAGAGTCAGACACAGATCTAGATCTGACATAGTCAAAGATTTTTGCAGAAAGATTAATCTTAAACTGATCTAAAAGTCTCCTATGCCAATGGCATGACACAGCCCAGAGCTGCTGTAGTGTCGTGATGGGAACAGGCATAGGTGAAGGTGTATAGCTGTGAGCCTTCTTAGCAGGATAAATTCAGTTATTTAGAAATGGGTAATGTTCATGGGGTTTAACTTACTCTCCTTGGAATTACTCAGGTCTGTATGAAGTCCTACGTATAGTAAAAAAGCTGCTTGAACAAAACCTATCTAACTCCCAACCTGATTTTTAGTTCTTCAGTTAGGTTGCCCAAAGTCCAGATCTCCCTCGAGCGCCCTCACTTAGACTTCTTACAGAAAACTCTTAAATGTAGTCATGCAAAGAAACCGCATTTCTTTAATTTTTTTCCACCTCCTTCCAAGTCCAGAGAGATTTGTCTCCTTTTGTTTTTCTAGCTATCTATGGCAAAGTTCATGGGCAGACACAAGTTCCATGACAGATGTATTTCTCATGTCTGAATCATGAAACCAAGTCTCAAGAAAACAGTAAACAGAATAATAGAATCACAGAGTCATTAAGTTTGGAAGACACCTCCAAGATCAAGTCCAACCTTCGAGTAATTACAGCCATGCCCACTAAACCATATGAAGTGTCATATCTACTTGTTTTGTAAATACTTTTGGGGTGGTGCCTCCAGCCCTTCCCTAGACATTCCATTCTATCCTTAACCACTCTTTCATTGAAATAATTTTTCCTAATATTCAACCTGAACCTCCCTTGTTGCAACTTGAGACTTGTCCTGTTAACTCTTGTCCTATTGCTAGTTGTCTGAAAGCAGAGGCAAACACCCTCCTCGCCACAATCCCCTTTCAGGTAGTTGTAGAGAGTGATGAAGTCTCCCCTCAGTCACCTTTTCTCCAAGCTAAACAACCCCAGCTCCCTCAGCTGCTCCTCACAGGGCTAATGTTGAAGAGCTTTTGCCAACGCTGTTGTCCTTCTGCGGACACCCTCCAGCATCTCAATGTCTTTCTCAGGGCCCAAAACTGAAACCAAGACTTGAGGTGAAGCCTCACCAGTGTCAAGAATAGGGGAACGGTCACTATCCTGGCCCTGCTGGCCACACTATTTATGATACAGGCCTTTTTGGTCACCTGGGCACTCTGATGGCTCATGTCAAGTGGGCTGTTGACCAGCACCCTTAGCTTCTTTTCCTCTGGGAAGTTTTGCAACCACTCTGCCCCCAGTCCGTAATGCTGCATGGTGTTGTTGTGACCCAAGTGGAGGAACCAGCACTTTGCCTTACTGAACCTCATACAATTGGCCTTGGTCCATTGATCCAGCTGTCCAGATCCCTCTGCAGAACTTTCCTGCCCTCCAGCAGATCAAAACTCCCCTCCAGTTTGGTGTCATCTGCAAACTGCCTGAGGGTGCACCAAATCCTCTTGTCCAGATCAATGATATAGATATTAAAGAGGACTGACTCAAAAACTGAGCCCTGGGAAACACCACTTGTGATTGGCTGTCAGTTGGATGTAGCACCATTCACTACCACTCTCTGGACCCAGCCAACCAGCCAGTTTTACCCCATACACCTGTACAAGCCATGAACATCCAGCTTCTTCAGGACAATGCAGTGAGTGATGGTGTGAAAGCCTTTACTAAAGTCTAGGTAGACTACATCCACAACCTTCTCCTCATTCAGTGGGTGAGTCATGTGGTCATAAAAACTCAGGTTGGTCAAACAAGACCTACCTTTCATGAGACCATGCTGGCTCAGCCTGATATGCTGTGTGACAGCATCCAAGATAATCTTTTCCATAACCTTTCCTGGTATTGAGGTAAAACACACAAGACTGTAGTTCCCTGGACTCTCTATCTAACCCTTCTTGTAAGTGTATGTCACGTGGGCCAGCCTTCAGCTGTTTGTGATTTCCTTTGTTAACTAGGACTGATGATACATAAGAGAGAGTGGCTTGGTGAGCTCTTCCACCAGCTCCCTGATTACCCTTGGGTGGATCCTATCTGGTCCCATAACCTTGTGAGTGTCTAAGTGGCTCTGCAGGTCACAACTACTTCCCCCTGAATTAGAAGGAGTCTGTTCTGCTTCCTGTTCCAGGCTACTAGCTAAGGGACTGGGTACCCTGTATATAACTGAGCTTTCTGAGAAGGAATGAGGTAAAGAAGGCATTAAATACCTTTTCCTCATCCTTGCTGGCAATGTTTCTATCTCTATCCAATATAGGATAGAGACTGTCCTTGGCTCTCCTTTTGTTATTAATGTATTTGTAAGAACCTTTCATGCTATCTTTCGTGGCAGTGTACAGACTGAGTTCTAGTTGGGCTTTTGTCTTTCCAATTTCCTCTCTGCAGAGAAAATAGACCTCAGTTTCTCTTCTTATTTTGAAGCTGCTGTCAGATGTCTTTCAATAATCTGGGAATAAGCATTCAGCTGTTCTAACCTTTGATGTTATTGTTTCAGCCATAAGAATTCCAGATATTAGAAATGGCACCTCCATGCTTTCCTGTTTGCAGTATGGAGAAATGGTCGCCCTTGGCTCTGCCAGGCACAATTCCCAGTAGTAGCAAAGGAAGCAGAGGCAAGGTAGTAAAGATGTGAAGTTAGTTCATGCCTGGCGCCAACCTCATACAGGCGAGGGACATCATGGCCTGAACACCTCTTACAATGTTGTTGATAGAAGAATGTGCTTTTCATAGCCAACCTGCTGGAATCCAGAGCAGGTGGGGCTCAGAGCACAGGCAGGTCCTTGATCTTAAAAGCACTGGAGTTAATTAAAATTATTTCCTTTTATCCTGAAAGGCCAGACCTCTGAGATATTGAAAGAACGTAGTTATTGAAGGTGAGAAGATATTTATGCAATTTGCAAGGACAGTGTAGGCAGTATTGCTGTCTAATCTGTTTCATACAAATTGTCGTGGTTTCACCCACTGTCCACCCAAAACCTCCAGGCTTCCCCCCCCCCTTTCCTTCCATGAGGGAAAGGGGAAAAAGGAAAGAAAAAAAAAGCTGAGAGATAATGGCAAAACAAACTCAGAGTAGCTAAATACTTAAATTTATTACTAACAAGATAAGAACTAAAACTAAAGGGTAAGAAATAAATGAGTCTTAAGAACACTTCTCCCACTCTTCCCTCCCTCCAACAGTTCGAGAGAGCAAGGAATGAGAGTTTCGCAGGTGGTGGTCGTGCTGCTGGGATTGGTCTTGTCCTGTGGGTCACTCCATGGGGTTTCCGTGGGCTGCAGTTGGGACACCGTGCTCCACCACGGTTTGCAGGGGGGCCATGAAGCTCTTAATCTTTCCCCTGCTCCTGTGGGGTCCCTCCCATGGGAGACAGTCCTCAAACTTCTCCATCAGTTTGCAGGGGGGCCTTAATCAGCTCTTAATCTTTCCCCTGCTCCTATGGGGTCCCTCCCATGGGAGACAGTCCTCAAACTTCTCCATCATGAGTCCACCCCCCGGGCAAC
>VXAU01005925.1:31434-59743 GCA_013399695.1 Formicarius rufipectus
CTTCAGGCAGTCACCTGCTCCTCCAGGGATGCAAGGGGTCTCCTTCAGGGGCTGCAGGGGTCTCCTTCAGGGGGTCTCCAAAACCCCAATAGATCTCCACGGGCTTGGGGGGAGGGGGGGGAAATAGCTTTCAGTCCTTTCCCCCCCCCTCCCCCTGCTCCAGCATGGTTCTTCCTTCGCCTCCTCCTGCTCTTCTTCTTCTGACCTTGGTCTCTGTCTGTCTGTCTTGTTATCTCAAAGCTGGAATTTTTCAACTGCACAAACACTCCAATTCTTGCATATGTATCGCAGAGGCGTAACTGTAATTTTAATTAGCTCAACAGGACAGGAGAAACTTCTAGCAGCTTCTACTAAAGTACTTCTACTTTTCTACTAAAATTCAGCTATGGAAACCCATGACACAAATATATATTTTTATCCAGTCTGTGCTGCTGTTGGGATGTAGTCTTCAGATTTTGCCAGAGATGATGATAAATTTAATAATTTTGGAATTAGAAAAAAAGGCATTGCTTCTGTAATTTTTCTGTTAACTAACCTTTCATCTGACATGTTTTTTTCTCCAAATAAACTCTAACGGAATCAATGTGAAAAGGTTTTTGAATAGGGGACTCTTGAAAAAGTTAGTGTAGATGAAACAGTGACATGAGTTTAAAGAGAATTTAAAGTTGTGTTTTGGTAAATGGTGGACACTATTGTTTGGAAACAGTCTTAATTCACATTAATTCATGAAGCTATGTCATGGTAATGATACGTTAAAATTCTGAAACAAAATTTCCTGTGCAATTAATGTAGTTTAATAATTCACTTTAGAAATTAATTCACATAAACTTTACTCAAATCTCTCAAAAAAAAAATTGTTGATAATGACATGCAGTTACAAATTGATCAGATATGAAAATTTTTAATATTTGTCTAAAGGATGTAAATTTTTTTCTTTAGGAATGCAGAAAAATATTAATGCTCTTAACCAATGACTGTGGCTTTTGAACCAAAGTTAAGTGTTTGAATATTATTATTTGACAATCCTGTCTCCCAATCTACATGGAAAATTCAGTTTGTGTAAATTTGTGGAATATGTGAGAAATTCGCACATTTTTGTCTTAACAGTAGAATAGAAATCAATTACATGAAAATTTTATCTTCCCTTGCTACATTAATTTTCAGTTTTAGAACTGAACCCATCTTACTTGGACAATATTGTTGCAGTTGTATTTGATTTAGTAATTTCATCTTTTTTAATAGTTGACCTTGCAGAAGAAAAGCAATTGGATATTGAATGGCACTGCTAGAAGTAAAACAGGTTAGACTTTCAAAATTTCCAAGAGAAAGTGATCAAGCATTTGTCATGTAAAGAAAAATATATATAATGACATTGATTCATAACAACAAAATAAGGATTTTTGCCAAACAGGAAATGGATATTAAATCAAATGCCTTTTTATTCTGTGGTTGTACTCAGGTGGACATATGCAGCATAAAACAGCAAGCACTAAATGATTCAGCTTCTAAAATAGCTATCAGAGCACAGATTTGGCAGTTCAAAGCAACAGAAGTGGAAAAGTGATACCTACCAAGAGGGCTGAACACTTCTACAGGTGTCTCTAGAGTTTGAGTTGAATTTTGATTTAAACATGTATGCACGTCAGTTTTAAAACTTTAAATATTTTCACCTTAATAAAGTATGCAACAAAATTCAAGCATTGCAAGGCCTTATTAGCTTTAACAGAGAAGCAACAGTTGGTTTACTGTGGCCTGTTTAGTTCTCCTGTTCCCCTTTCTTGTGCAAAAGTTATAATAAAAACTGAAACACATATTTTATTTGTTTGAAGTAGAAGAATGGGTAGAGCTTTTCTGCATAAAGCAGATACACGAGTAAGAGTTGTCTCTATCTCTTTTTGCTTTAAGATCTCATTGTGAAAACTGAGGTGGAAATTATTGTTGCTTGGCATGGCACTTCTGACTCCACAGCTACATTTTATGAGGCTTGTGTGCAATTAGCCAGTTCGTTATTTTATCCTAATTTTATAATAAATCACTTCACTCTTTTTCTCTCATCCATCATCAACTTATCTGCCCGCAAGTCAAAATGGTACCAATTATTAATCAAGGCCAGAGGCACCCACTCCTGCATAGGAGCACCATGTTTCAACTGTCAGGTGGCATCCATCCCAGCCTCTCTTTGTCAGCAATAAAGAAAATGAAATTGGACTAATATGAATCTCATTTCTGCCCTGATTAAAGGCCTACATTTTCCCTAGGCATTGCCTGACCAGGTCCTGACTTGTGAGATATTCAATGTTCTTGTAATGTCATTCGGACAGAGCGCGCCTGTCTCCTTAGGTCATTGTTCTTCAGATTCACTTGTTTTACATGGATTATAGGCTAGAAAATCTAGACTTCCTTTGGGGTGTTCATTAAGAGGAGCATCCAAAATTAATCAGCAAATTCACTAGGGCGAAGGGGAGCTGTCTGAAGGCCTCGATATAAAATGCACTTCTAGTACAGGGAAATGAGCCTTCGGCTATTGACAAAGAAAAAACAAGTGCACAGACGGCAATCTGACATAAAAATTCATATACGTATATAATTTTACATTCATTTTCCCTGTCAGCTTGTCACCTTTAATTATAAAGGTTGATTTGCTATTTGGCAGATCTGGAAATTGTAAACGCTTGGCCATTTGAATATCATCATATGGTCAATGTCTTCAAAAAAGAATGACAAAGGAGCATACCAGGAAAGGAACACTGTAAAATCCAAACTGAACTTCTCTGATGCTCACCTGGAATGATTTTGCAGGTCTTGAAGGCAACTCTGAACTTGGCTATAAGAGCACACTAGTTATGACCATCCACAGAGAAAATATTGTATTGACAAGTTGCTAGCCCCCACCCCTTTTTTGCTTAGAGTAGTTTCTAATCTTCATTTCTTTAGTTCTTTTATCACTCACTGCACTTGAATGTTACTTGTGTTTTGGTGTGAAGGACTTACAATAGCCCTTCAGGCTACTAATGACCTTTATGTGGAAACAGTAAATTCTGTTTTGCCCAGTGAAAATGTAAAAAGATAAAAAAATTAGTACTAAGCCCATATTGTGCAGACACCTCAGTGAGAAGCTTCTGAAGAGAGTGAAAAATTTTAATCAGGTAAGTTTGTTTGTTTTCAGCAAGAAATAATTTAGAACTCATTTTTTGTAACTGGCTATAGGACTTTTTATTCGTTCCTTGAAGGAAGCCCATGGTCTCAAGTTTCAGCAGCTACCTGTTGTAAGTATTTTTTGTATTTCCACCACTCCTATTTGCCAGGTGTCTGTTTTCATGCAGTTTTTCACGAATTTGGAATGTCTAGAGCTACCATCTTTTAAATGTTACAGCATGCAAATGTTTCAAACTAAGAACAGCCACATTGCTCAAGGTTTCAGGTATCACTATTACTCTTCATGAATTCCCATAGACCTATAAAAAATACAAAAATAGGCCCTAAAAAGGCTGCAGACTCATGCAGCAGCACACATAGAGGAACTTCAGCTTTCCAAATCTGTTCTGAACAGTCTGATACAGAACATTTTACTTGGGTCAGCTATTGACTCCGAATAAACTTAAAATGCGGGCAGGCAAGTTGAAGTCTTCAGACAACAACATATTTTGTACCAATTTTTTAACTTATTTGATTTTACAGAATAGAAAATGATGTAGTGTAGGACTCCATATAAGGAAACCTGGCACTGTCATGTTTATTTCAAATAACTGCTCCACAAGGAATAGAATATTCTGAACTATAATGATACTGGAATGATACATCACATACTAATTTAAGAATCTAGTTATGTTTTTGTTTTTTTTTTTGTTTTTTTTTTTTTTTAAATTAGATACTTTTATACCTAAAGAGGTGTACTAAGTTAACCTTATTTCTATTACTTTTTAACTGCTGTATTTTTGAATTCTTTTCTATTGAGGAAGATCATCAAGGGTACCAAACCAACCAAGGGAACTTTTTTCTTACCTGTTTTTATATGGCAGTAAAAGGGAAATATTTATTTGCCATCTAGACTGGTTGTCAGAGCAGGAGCACAAATGTGTAGGAGAATTGTCCTCATGCTGATGCTTAGTAGCAGTTTTGTTTCTGACCATGAAATATGATGGAGTTAGGTCAAAAATTGCAAGATAGAGTGTTGGCATTTATATCTTTGTGTCTACAGGAAAGTAGTTACAACACTGCAGAGTACTTACACAAATTAATGGCAGCCTTCATAAAATCAATGAATAGATGAGGCCTGATGCCACCTTAGAAGCTCCATGATGACTGCCATCACAGACAAGGTGAGACATAATCATAGTTCTGTGATCTGTTATTCCTTTTCTTCAGCTCATTTTATTTTATAACTATAAACACTACCTTTTATCTTCATTTCCCACATCTCTAGTTGTGAGGAGAAAGGGTTATTCCTTAGGATCCTATCAGGCAATCAGAAGTCAGTAGATTTTCCAGCACAAGGTGAACATGATTGTGGTCTTGGTGTGCTGTTTGTGCTCACTAAATATAATACCAAACAAACAAACAAACCCAAGTAGAGATAAACTGGTTACAGATATTCCATTAAAAATTTAAATAATTAATTACTAATTGTAAAATAAATCTCTTTACAAACTTTAACTTTCCACTAAATGAACAAAAATTCCAGTGGGAGTAATTTTTTATATTATATCTACAAAGAATCTATGTACAAAGATGGTGTTGCCCTTTATCTTCCAAAACACCTTTATCTTGTCAGTGAGCAAAATTAATCGAAGCCACCCAAAATCTGAATGCCAGTGAAACTTTGAGAGAGTTACTGAACTTAATTAACCAATAATTAATGCAGAGTAAATTAAATTTTTTAGTAACTCAAGGCGTTTCCCTGCTGTTTTTTCCTTACCTTTTTTTTCAGGACTTCACAGAGTAATTTTGTTACAGTTTCACGTAACTAAATGCCCCAAGCTGCTACTGAAGGGATCTGTTCTGCAGAAGGACTGTAGTAACTCCTGGTCTCCCTGCAGTCAGGTGCCTCAAACTCCTGAAAGCGAGTGCCTGGCTGGCAAGCGATACCTGCCTTCTACACACCATGATGGTGTTTGGATTGTAATCACAGGGGCTAGTCATCATTCTTTCATTACACACCATTATATTTAAAATTTTTAATACTGTAAGGCTGGCACATTTATCAGTCAAACCTTCTGCTGAAGAAAAGTGAAGCCAGACAATATTTGCATCTCTCAGAATCTGTTTACAATGTGTAATTTACTCAGAAGCAGGACATTAGCTTTCTTCTTGTTTTAATAGTAACTGATTGCTGGATTATTAAATTAATATTAATCAATAGGAATTGATTTTATGCACTATTTAAAATGTACTCTTTGGAGTTGCAATGTTGTATCATGGACTCCTAAATGAAGGAAACTCCACATGTTCTTCAGCACTGAGGCTGCCGGGAAGACTTGCCAGTTCATCCTGTAGACCCTTGAGTGGAGGTCAAGAGAAAAAGGGCATTTCCTACTTGTAAACAAAAGTTTTAGGTCTATATTTTCACGTATAAGAAGGAGGGAGTGGATTGCCTCAGTTACAGCATGGTGCTAATAACACCAAGTTCATGGGTTCAACCCTTATACGGGCTATTCACTTAAGTGGTGGACTCACTGATCTTTGTGGGTCTCTTCCAACTCAAAATATTCTGTGAATAGCTGAATCTTTTTTTTTTTTTTTTTTCAGTGCAAACCAGATCAGTGGCAATGGAAGAACCTTCCAGAGGTTCGGGATCAAGTTTTACACTCTGCAGCTTGCCAGAAGTAGTTTGGGGGTACCCCAACTTTTGTGAATCAGGAGGTTGAACGTATCCTTCATAAGACAGGCACTCCTATGGTGGACACCTGCTCCACACTATACAGTACAATGTAGCATCTTGGCTAAGGTGGAAGAGAGCATTGAGTGGTTAGTGCTGCCTCTCTGCCACCCAAATTGCAGGGAGCTGTGCATTGTAGGACAGGTGAGGTGTCAATGTCAAACCAGGCACTGACATAGTTGAAGTGTCGTTTTCCAAACTTTTGCCATAAGATAATAATAGATTTACCTTTCTGCACTGAAGGTATCTAGCAGAACAGTTGCCTCATAGTTGTTTTCAGTGCCTAAAGAAGTGTCACCTCATCACATTACAGTACATTACACATACAGGAAGTTTCATTCTCAACAGGCCTGGGATCTGCTGTGTGGTGGATTGGCCCTCGATGAGTGGCCACCAACCACTCCATCACTACTCTCCTCAGCAGGATGGAGCAGGGAGAACATAAGATGGAAAAAACTCCATGGGCCAGATAAAGGCAGTTTAATAAAGCAAAGGCTGCACACAGAACCAAAGGAAAAAATTTTTTTTTTTTCTCTGCTTCCCAATAGCAGGTGATGTCCAGTCACTTCCCAAAAAGTAGGGCTTCAGTATGCATAGCATTTGCTCTGGAAGACAAATGTGGTAATAACAATGCCCACTCCCCACTACTCAACCCTCGACACCCTCCCTTTCTCTTAGCTTATATTGCTGAGCAGGCATCATATGTTATGAACTATCTATTTGACCAGTTTGGGTCTGCTGTCTGGTCTGTGTCCTCTCCCAAGACTTTAACCACTTGCTCTACTGGTTGGATATAATGTTGGAGACACACCCCTGACGCTGTGGAACACTCCTCAGGATTAGCCAAAACACAGATGTGTTACTAACACCTTTCTATCTACCAGTACAAAGCTCAGCACTGTGAAGGCTGCTGTGGAGAAAATTATCTCAGTCAGATCTAATACATCCTGTAATTTTTTGGGGGGAATCTTGACACACATAATAGGTTGAGCTCTAGATTATGTTGGTACCCTGTTGTGATTATCAGTAAGAGACTTAGCTTTGCTTTGGCTCAAGTCCAGTCCGTACACTTACAGTTAGCTTTCTGCAGTACTAAAGAGTGAGCTGTGGAAATGGGGTGGGTGGGAATGGATCCAGAGCGCACCTTGTCTTGCAGGGCATAACTTTGGGACAGGACTGTGTTTAGCAGTCCTGGGTTCCACAAATAAAGTGTCTCTAAGAGAGAGGTGATAGGAAATGTTTTCATTTACAAAGCCGTAAAGGACTTTAGGTTCCTGTGTAGAATTTATCAGCCCTTTCCCACTGACAGACTTTCAGATATATTTCAGATATGCAGTGCACTAACCTTAATATATATACATCTATAAAATCAACTTCATCCTCTTTTAAAAAAATGAATTTATAAAACCAGTTATTTTTCAGTATTCATTGTAAATACAATTTATTTCATTTTAAAACTGAGGGTTGATCCAATTTCCTGAAAACACAGTTGATTTGTTTGAAGTGTGGTCTGAACCCTGATTTTTCTCTCTTTGTTCTGTTTTCAGTTTATGAAAATTGACAGGCACCAAATGAATGAAAAACTGTGGAATAATATATTATACTCTGTGCAGAAGTGGGATAAAATACCTGCCAATCCCACTTCATCCTTAAAAGATATTATTTTGCTAATACTTCTATCACAGTGAGACTAAACTTCTAAATTTCACTCTTAAGTAATCATTGTTAAAGCAAACAGAAGATGACTGCAAGGAGGAGCACAGCTCTGATTTGCACATGTTTAATTTCAATTGTTTTTATCACACACACTAGTTACCAATACTGAGTGACAGATGTGAAACCTTGGGACTATGGAAACTATTGAAATCAAAATATGTCAGATCCTACCAGCTCCTGGAAAATTTTAAAGCCATCACATTGACATAATTAATTATTAGAGGGGATTTTGTTATTGAAAATGAATCAACAAAAATATTCCCTCCCCCCCAAAAAACCCCAACAATCAAAACACCAAAATCCTGTCGGAGCTGAACTCTAATTCAAACATAACTAATGCCAGTTCTCATGTAGTCAGAAAACTGCTTCACTGTCTTACAAGGAACAGCTGCATATGCTGTCTTGAGTTGCTTGAAGGAGATTAAAAAAAAAAAAAAAGGAGACAAAAGAATAATATCATTGGCCTAAAGATTTGGAGAAGGTGCTGTTCAAGCACTGACAGGAGTCAGTGGATACATCTTCGCTATGGGTACGAAGACACCCAAGGTGACTGTCAATGTACTTGTTCAAGACTAGAAGTAGTATATCTAATTTTGAGGGACAACAGTCCTGAACTAATAATCACTGATTTATGAACTCCCTGGCAGGGTTTACAAGCCTGTCACAGGGCTGTGATAATTCACTGAAACTATCTCCAGCATGGCATTGTACAGAGGGTTCATGGCTATGTGCTTCATGGATTGAGTAGGGGTCCTCAAGGTGTTGGAAATCTCTCAAGATGATATTATAAGGTGGCAGAATATTGTTGACTTCTGTAATTTACTTTCATGTACCCAACAATTAATCCCTGGTAAATTTAACATGCCTGAAGACTTTAATCTATATTATGACATGTTTCCTCTAGTATGTTTCTGAAGCAGCTGAACTGAAAGTGATGGGCTTATTGAAGTGTCTGTAGCACACGGCAGGAGAACTTGCTGCCTGATTCATTGCTCTGGAGTAGAGGGAGCTGCAGGACTTTGCTTCAAGAAAGTTAATGACTGAATACTACATTGTTCAGGAGATTGCACTGAGGTCAGAAACCCACTTAAACCCTGTGTTCACCTATCTAGAAGGCACTTTTAGGCTGCAGCATGCTCACATTTTAGTTTATAGTCTCTCCATTTCCTCATGTTACTGTGCTTTCTTTTATTGCATGGTTTAGTTTGATTTCTGCAAACTAGATGCATAGTGGATTTCAGAGAAAAGTGAGGCTCACGACTTCAGACATCCGCCAAGTGTGGTGCCTTCCCTAATGGAGTGATAAGCATTTGTAGACTGAGTGGATGACTTTGAACCATGTGTGCAAGGAGGATGTTCAGACCAGGAGATCACACTGAACTTGGATGGAAGCGAAAACTTTGAACCACATAGGAAGATGTAGGGCTTCAGCATCAACTACTTTGATCTACTGATTTATTCTTATCATACTGAATTATTTGCTAATGTACACACAGCCTTAATACTCCTTTTCTAATCACATACTAAGTCCACCACTCACTGAAATGCAGATGAAAGCTCTTCCTTATGTATTGTTAATAAACCTGGTTCCACTGTAATCAGTAAGAGTTCACCCTTGTATTTCAGGGGTCTGAAATTTTCCCACAGCAAGCTGTTATAAAACAAACAAACAAAAACAAACCCCCAAAACAAACCCCAAATGTCTAAAAAAGTCCATGAAATTTCAAAGAGCCACCTTCTGTAAAACAATGATGGAGACCCACTTTTCTTCCCCAATCATAAAACCGATTTTTTTTTTTTTCTGGGTAAAAAAATTGACCCACTTTCATGAGTTCAGTTATCTAAAACCATTCTTCTATTTTAAGCTTGTGGAAAGTCTCTGTGACATGGATGACAGATTCAACACTACTTTTGTACGTTTCCATTCAGGCTTTTAAAGTAACACCACATACTACCTTTTCCTGAACTAGACAGAAAAATAATGTGATCCCATTCCATATTTCTTATTGGTTTTCTGTTGAGAATGTTCTTATTTTGCACTGAATTGTAAAACAAAGAGAGATATAGGAAAGCAAAAATCCCATCAGTACTTGGGAATATACAGTTACTCCTGGAGAACAGCTCATGCTAAATGTCACCGTAACCACCTTTTCAGCAACCCCTGGGAAAGGACTGAGAAAATGTCAGTTTATTGATGTCTTGTTTTACAGAAGTGTTTCATACCTTTTGAGACTAATTCCATCTGAGAAGCCCATGTCAGAGCACAGAGAATTCTGGACCAAAGCTTCCAAAACAGAAGATATGGTCCTTAGATAGAAAATTATTTTAGATCATCCCACAGATATTTCAGGAAGAGTGAAATTAAGCAGTTGTCCATCCTTCCACTAAAGGGATCTATCCTGTAAATAATTTGGTGATGCAAATAAAAATGACAGTGGTAAAACAACACCAATATCTAAGGACATAGTTCTAGCCAGGATCCCACTAAGCACAGGAATATCTGAGTTACCATCCTTGTGAATGATAAAAGTAGCGTTTATAAACTATCAGGTGAAATTGGTAAAAACAAAAATGACTGTGTTTCTACCTCAGAAAAATACTCTGTTTAGGTAGAATTTTCCTTTTGCTCTCTGTTCACATAGACATTTTTGTGTCAGGATAAACAGCAATCCTACAGACTGTCCCTAAGCTTGTGAGTTGTTTCCTCAGTGACAGATGGGAAAAGCGAAGCTGAAGCAGATAATGTGCATTTCTGTTAAGCAACAAAACCAGAACAAATATTTAATTAGCTGCTTCCTTAAATATTCTCCTTTATGGAGTGAATGTGCATATGTACACTTCTATATATACATATATAAAAGAGTACAACTCTGAAACTTTCCCTTTGCACAGAGAAAAGCAGTCTTCCTGAAACACTGCCTGATTTCAGATTTTGTTTCTTTTCAAATCTAAACAATATATTGAAAATGTTCAGTTGTACAAATTAACACCGTCAAGATTTTTTTTTAAAACTAAAGGTCTAATTTTAATGGTAATATTTCACCTATAAAAAGTGAGGATAACAAGTTTGTATTCATACAAAGGTGTTAATTAATGAAAGACAAACCTTTGCCAGTTATTGACACATTCCTCTGTAATCCTGTTATGTGGAACATTCTAATGAAGTCATAGTTTATTACTAATGATCTAGCTTTGTTTAAAAAAAAGAAAAAAACCTGCGAGGGGGAGGGGGATTGAAATAATTTATTTGCTTTGGTGCCTTTTTTATCACAGCAGGTAAGAATGCTGCATTTTGACTGCCACATTGTATGCAGGATGAGGGGGTATGACCTCAGAAGCAGCAACAGAGAACTGGCTCTTTCACACTTCAGCACACACTGCTGTGAACCAGCACTTTGGTCATATTATCCTCCGCACCACAAGGCTGTCCGCTAATTATCTCTGAATACGAATTTTATTGAACCTTAATTTTCAGTAATGGGGCCTGATAGTTTGAGAAGAAAGACAAAAGAAGGGTCCCTTTGTTTTTCCCTCACAATAACCTTCTAGTGCTGGAGCTATGGCAGAACTCATTAAACTTGAACAATGAGTTGAAATATGATCGTGTTATTTTTGTCCCTGCCTCTAAACCAGGCTGGTCCTGTCTGCCAGCTTGTCCATCTGTCTAACGATATGGGAAGAGACATCGATTTTTTAGTGGACACTGTTACAACACCTCTCAAACTCCTACTGATTCACTGGGAAAATGAATATTTTGATTATTTGAAATCTGATTATTTTTTACATGTTTAGCAATATCTCATGGCAAGCTTTGCAGTGATTTGGGTGCTATGGAGGAGATTTGAAAACCCTGATTAAGTCAGGTTAGACAAGAGCTGAGTTGTGTTTAAGGTGAGTTGCAGGGATAGATCCACACTAACTAGGAATACCTATTAAAAGAAACATAACACTAAAAAAAAAAAAAAAAATTATGTGCAGCTGATTTGTGAAAGGACTATAAGATTCTGCTCAGCTGAGGGCTGGCATTGGTTTTTGTGCTGTCTTCAAATTTCAGTCACCACAAGGCGTCTTCCACTGAGCAGTGGAGCTCTTAAAAATTTATTGCCTTTGAATTTGGGTTTTTTGCTCTAGTTTTTTCAGTCACCATTGAACATAGGGTCGAGCAGTTGCACTGTAATTTTTACCATAAAATACTTCACAATACACACAAATGCAGTTAAAATCAATGGATTGCTTTCTTTCAGGATTGTCTTATTAAGTCATTGCAATGGCAATTTGGATTGCTCATCAACAATTCTGTTCCTCCTGAACTGTGCTTATTGTCTGTGAGAAGCATAGATGTATTTTCAGATGATATCTTTCTCTCAAGCCTTCAAGTATCTCCTCTGTCCAAAATATTGCTTCAAATGTATTTCATACACTTCTGTGGGTGATATATTTGTGGAAAATTTATATAGAAAACAAGGGATCAACACCCGTTGTATCCAAGAAAAATCTTAATACTATCCACATTTAGATTTGTGTACCTAGAAATCCTAGTTTCTAATTTTCTCTTAATTTTTGGTGTAGAACATGCCATAGCCAAGCAGAATATTACAAGTTCTATGCTTCCTTTCACTTGTATTCAGCATATTTTTTCTTTCTGTTAGATGCTATTCAGTTATTCCTAAGTTAAAGTCACCAATATAAAACCATCTTGTATGTACAAACCAATTACAGAATAAGTATCTTAATAAAATAATATAAAGGCAGCCTCCTCCCCCATATTTGTGCTCTCACAGGGAATTCGCAAACACACAGAGGCACATAAACTCATGTCTAGCTAGGACTGGGAATCTGCTGAACAAATTGCAGTTTTGGAGAGTGGAGAAAAAGGAGGTTGTTTCAGAGGGATTATAAATACATATGTATTTATATTTTTGTAGGTGTATGCACAGAAATCCATATACACATGCATGCATGCATGCATACACACATACTTATATGAAGCCTGCAAAGCACAATCTGATTTCATTTTGACTTAACATATTCCATGAATTTTATTTTAACATTCCATATCAAAACAAATAATCTGTTCTGTTAATAACATTGCTATTTTTATTGTCCTGAGGATTTAAAGGCTGAAATGATGAGTAACTTTACGTTAACTCCATTTATAAAACTGAACATCTGTTTAACACAGTGTGACTGTAAAGATTTTGATTTTCAGTGTATGAAAATATGCTTATACTGCAAGCATTGTGTACTTGAATTGTCTGCATTTGATTGTAAGATAAATCAAAATAAAATCAGAAAGGGAAAAGCATTTATTAACAGGCAGTAACTGAGTGCCCTTCAATAACTTTCACAGAATTTTTCTGTGGTTTAGAAGGTGATTCTTCTGTCATTTCTACATTTGTCAATCAGTAATAATTACACTGAGGTCAGCAAAGAGACCCATATTGAAATGGACACAAGAATAAGAACATTTCTAAATATTGGTTAAACTTTCCAGCTGCTTTTGAGGAATTTTGAAAATTTTTAATGATCTTGCATTTTATTTCATTGATCCAGAAATATTTTCTTGGTCTGTTCACTGAATGCCAATTTGATGCAGGGAGTTGTACTTCTATTAAATTTATCTTTTCGTTTTGACACATGAAGTGAACCGTACGGAAAACTGTCAGTCTGGTGTTTGAGAAAGAGTGAACTAAGAAATAAAAAATAGCCTTGATCTGTAATAAATGTGCACTGAAGAAATTAAACCAAACAACAAAAATTATGTTCTTCATGACCCCTTTAAAATATGTTATTTGTGCTTGATTTTGCAACTAAATGAGTAGATGGTTTGAGTGCACCTACTGCACTTAGGTCTGCTCTTAGGGTTGGGTATGTCAGCCTATTTGCCTGCTGGTGTGACACCCAGCAGAAATAGCGCCCCTTATATCAGCACTGTAACAGGTTCTGTTCTTCCAGTGGGAATCCTTGGATGCAAGTTGGACAGAGTGAGACAGCAGAAGATTGTACTATATATTCAGACAGATGTATAGTGGATACCGTATGTTCCTTTCCAACATCGGTTGCATTGCTATGTTACAGTTCAAATTCCAAGCATTCAACGATGTAAATGTATTAAAGAAAGCATCTATTTGTGCAAAGCATTCTTTATGAGGGGCATCCATGTGCTTTTAATCAGTTTCATGCTGAGAGAAAGAAAATTGTAAACTATGCATTAAAAGAAGGGTTGGTGAAAATTATTTTTCCTCTATCTTCTGCATCCTAATTCAATGCTTCCCCTTGCCTTCAGTGATAATATAAGCAATCTTCTAGCAACATTCATGAGGAAAGTTTGATGTGGATTTACACTAGTGGAGCTACATTACAATGGGTAGATTTAAGGTATTATAAAATGCGTTTTTGGATTTGTTACAGAGGTATGAAACCCCTAAGACACAGACAGATAGGACTTCCAACATATGGCAACCACTCTTATTATAAAACAAAACAGTGTTAAGTCAAAGTATCTGATTACAATTCGCTAGTGCTATGTAGCTCTGATAGCAGGCTTATATTTAATGCCACAGAAACAATATAATTTATTTTTCTGTCTTCCCTTATCCCTTCGTTATTGGGTTTCTAGGCTTTGAAACCTTAAGCAAAAGGACAAAATATAAATTATAGAAAACCTCAAAGTATAGTGAAATCAAATGACATTCCATACGATCCTCGCAGAGATGTCTTACACATTTCTTATGTGTAGTTTGGTTGCAGAGTTTTAGTTGTTATAATTAGTAATCTTTTGGGAGCTATGGTAGCAAAAATATTTAATTGAATGCAATAGTTAACTTGGCAGTGTAAAAATTCGTTTGATACTGATTTAAGCTGGCTGAGATTTTAACCTGTTATCAAAGGAATCATTAGGGAAGAAACATAGCTAAATAATTTTACTCCATGCTACTTCTTCAGAAAAATTTGCTTATAGATTTCTCTTACATTACCTCCACTGAGATGCAGATTAAGGAGGTAGAGCATCTAACACCACAAGTATTCAAGTCTACACATTGACTACTAAATACAATTTTTGGTGAACATCATACATCTAAAGCATGTAAATTAAGAAAAATGTGACTGTGATGGACACGTCAAAAGAAAAATCACTAAGCCCTGTAGCCTAATAAACAAAATTCCGTTTGGGAAAGGAATTGACTGACAAGAAGTTCCTAACAAATAAATGCACATTAGATTCAGACGCATACCAGAATATCAAATAACTAGATAATTTATCACCACTCAAATTTAAAACAACGTTTTCTTGTCTTGGTCTATGGTTCCCATGCACTGCTATCCTATTAACAAGACTTTAATTCTCATACTGACACACAAAAGTGTTGTACTCTAATGAACTGTCTGCTCCTTGCAGAAATCTGGTGGTAATGTAGGATGTTAGTTACAATAATGATAATCTTTAGTATTTTTAGCCTGTCAGAACCCGCACAGCCAACAACAACCAGTCTTTTACTAAAACTCTACCTCATCAAACTAACTTAATTAGCAATTCAACTCCTTATTTTTGTTTTGGATTCCCCTCTGGCTACTAATTAAAGCTTAATCGAAACTGCTGAACTGAGGTTGTAAAGAATTCATTAATATTAAAATTAGCCCCAACAATTTTTTTGGGCTGGTGCAATTTGTATTTGTTACTGTCAGGGCTTGAAATTCAGTTGAATTGTTAAGAAAGCTGTACCAGAAATTTGCTGTATATTCATATTATAAGCAGAACAAATACGATGAATTCCAATAGTTGAACAAGTAATTCATGTTTTGACCACGCACAGTTCACATTACTTATGTCACTGTTTAATACCAACAGACAAAATATATTTTCACATCATTTTCCCAAAGTCATCCACATTTCTTTATCCTCCTAAGTGCTTTCATATTTTGGATAAAAGGGAATAAAAGGCTCGGAAAAAAAATGCAAAGATTGATTTTATGTATTAACTTGACAAGATTAATATGTTTGAAAAATGAACAGATTTACCACTTCACTTTGATTTTTCCACTTTTCTTAACATCAAAGATTACTCCAGCTGCAATAATGGTCATTCTGAAAACTAAGATCAACTGAACTATAAGCTTCTGTAAAGGACGGGTGTTCTTGCTGGTAACCTATACCTCACTGAAATACTTTTTTAAATGGGAGTGTAATACATTATTTTTTGAATTAAAATGAGCATCTCTGCTCTATAAATTATTTAAATATATTCTTTTCTGAACTCAGTTTATTCTTTGTAATGAGTTAAAATGTATTTTTAATTAAATTGCTTAGCTTACATGAAGAAATGAACTTATATTTGATTATCACTAAATACTCTCAACAATATGAGTGAAACACTTGTGTTGGTTTTTTGTGAATTTCATAGAAAATGTAAATAAGAAAGGCAGTCTTTTTATAGCAGATAAAAACGATTTTCATAATTCAAGTTCACTTTTCATTTTAACTTTTATGCTTTAATATTTTTATCGGAACATGTATATTTATTTTACCCTACAGGAAATTTTTTCAAGAATGTTTATAGGAAACAAACTTGTTAAGACTAAAATATACAGCAACTAATACTGTTTAACATATTTTATTAAATATAAACATTAAGATTATTTATATAATGCAAAACTTTACAAAAATATACATGAAAAATTACATATGCATCTAGGTTTCATTTAAATAACATTTATGACAAAACAATCATGCACATATTTAAAAATCAACATATGTCCATTTTTTACTCACTGACTAAATCAACAATGGCATACAAGGCACACAATTTAAAATCTTGGTGACAATTTCCATGAAGTTATTCAAATACAATTTGACTTCTGACAAGAGGATGTAATTTATAAAACAGAACATGCCTATCAGTGGAACCTAAATTTGCATAATGAGGATACTTTCATTTCTGCAAGCACAGTTTTTGACATCCCAACTTGGAGCGCTGGAAGAATCTGGTGAAAAATGTCAATATACATAAGCAGAAAAACGATGAATAAAATACCCGTAACATTTATCTGATTTGAGTAAACAAAATAAATTTTGCTTGCAAAAAGTAACGATTCTGAAAACTATAATAATGTGTTTCCTAAATGTGTAGAAGTCTAGCACTGCCTTTAGCTGCAATCAGCCTCATAAAACTGAGGGAGGTTTTTGAGTTTATCATTAGCTGATAAAAACACTGTTCTGACATTAATGTTATGCATTTTTTAATCAGTGTTTTGATTTAATTCTCTGTTGCGTTTCCTATAAACATATCACAGTAGTAAAAAGAGAGTGAAAAGGAAAAAAAAAAAAAAAGCCCTTATCGTTTCTTTGCTTGTTAAACCTGAAATTTCTTGTTAACTTGGTCAGCTGAATAAGAGCATCCATCATTCTTGAACTGAAGAAAAAATAGCTCTTTGCCCTCCACAAATTATTTTGAGTTGTCATTTCAGGTAAACATATGCTTAGATTTTGAATTCAAGAAATTCAGGAATAAATTTGCTTTAATTCAGCATCTCTTACCAACTCCACCACAAAGGATAGTATCAGATGACAATCAAAACCAAGTTACCTTTATGTTTCAAAGCCAGAACTCAAGCAGACTGCTATGTATGTTTCAGGTTTGCTTAAGAAAACATGAACTGTTGAGAGAAAGCAGTAGAATAACATCTTTAAAAAAATAAAGGAACACAAGAAAAAAAATCGTACTGGAAATTATGGCTTTCCTTTATAAAAATTACTAATAGCATCTTCCAGAATTAAAACTAAAGGATACTTAGTTTATTTTTCATTAATCTTGCTGCTTGTTTATAGCTTTCTAATTCCCTAAATTTTGACATTATGCTGGGCTTCCTTTTATTTCTGCTGAGCTTCACTTTCTGGTCTCTCTGATATTACTATTGAACTGTAAATATTCCAAGGGGAATTGCTTCAAAAACAGCTCTTTCACTTACAATAATATATAACTTGTGTATAGAATATATGTAAAGACTCTGAGGCAGAGAAAAATTTTTGCTGGCCTTCATTGCTATAAAATCTAAGAACAAACAATAAGAACAGCGGAATAGGGAAAAATTAAATGCAAAACAAAACAAGGAGGCAAATTTCAGTGCAAAGTCTCCTTTTAATTCTAAATTACATTTGTTTGTATTCAAATTAAATAACTAGGCCATTGCTTTGAAAACAAAGTGTTCATCGTATGCTTTATTTAGGCTGATACTTGTCACACAGATGGACCATTTATTTAAATGAAAGAAGAGCATGTCACCATTATTTATTTATGACACCAGCCTGACAAATAAATAACTTTATCAGGTGATTGATAAATATGGCTAAAAACCTGGCACTTTTGCAATTAAATACACTTTAAATAATATTTCTTACTGCAAAAGGTATTGAAAATATTGCCTGGTATAGCTCAAAGTAGAACTTGGAGGTGACTGTGACTGCCAACCACAAAAACCTTGATGCAGAGAAATTAAAGTTATTCCATTTCTGTCAAATACTGTAAAACTGAAATAATAAATAAAATCATGGAACAAGATCACTTCCAGCATATTCAAGAAAATAATAATTGCTTCTTAGCTGTTCTCATCATTATCATTTTGAGATAAGTATGTATTTTATAAACATTTTCAGCTAAGAAACTTCACCAATTCTCTTTAAAAATTCCTTTTTATTATCAGTGTAGATTCATGAGGAAGAAAGAAGCAGCTTGCTGTTCAAACAGCTGAAAGGGAAAAAAATGGGTTGTTTCAACATTGCTTTTGCATCTTTAATTTCTTTCAGTGCTCTGTACATTGTGAATATGTCAGCTCAAAAGACATCTCATTTTCAGCTGCTAACGTTTCAGGTACGATAGGAACCTACACAGTGGCTTGATGTGTGAGAGTATTTGTGTGGCTGGGATGGGAGCTTCCCGCAACATGCTGTGATGTCTGTGCATCCACGGTGAATGGGATTGGACAAAGCTAAGCTCTTCGACCCTCTCCCTTTCTGGGGCAGTACATGTCTATCCTGTGTTTACCATACAAACTCCTTCTATGTATAAATACACCAAATTCGGTACTGGATGTGTTTAGAAATTGCTTAAGTCATGAAATAGTGATTTTTAAAATTAATATATTACTCAGATATGAATTCTGTTGGTTCTGAATTTTCCCAATGTGGAAAGATTCCAAATGGAGCTCTGTAGCTGCAGGTCACCTGCAAAAACTGAATCCCAGCAGCCCTTCCTTTATCGAGTTTTTAACAAAGACCACCCCTACTCCCACAGCTTACTCCACAATCAGAAGTGTATTCAGACATAAATGCATACTGCTTTTAGTCTAATTTCTGCAACAGATAAAAATATCCAATATGCTGGCATATGTCTTCAGATATATATGTCATTTCGGAAGGTTGTGAAAGACCTACAGGTTTTTCACTGAAAAAGAAGCTCACAAACATTTTTAAATACTCTCTTGTCACATGTCAGCTGGTAAATTCAGCAGAATAGGAGGGGACATTCATGTTCCAGAACATAAAGCCTCTTCAAAACCAAGACAGAACACAGTCACTGTGCTTGGACAGGAGGGAAATCTGTGCTTTGTCTAATCCCTTAATGACTGCTGTTCTCTTAGAAAACTAATAAATACCAAATGGGCAAAATTTGATGGCTTATTAAAACTAAAGCAGAGGAATGCTTAGGGCAGCTAAGGTAGAGAATGTACCTCAGCCTTCTTTTGAAATATTCAGATACTGTTGTTCCAGAAGAGTGGGAATAGAACTCTATACGCAATAGCTAATAGCAAATCTGAAGAACTCCTTATTGCCAAAAGGTGGGAACAAACAAGTGACAGCAAAAACGACTAGATGTTGGGATTAGTTTACCCATATAATTACTATTTTTAAAAAAGTATAGCTGTACACTAAGACATCAAGTACCATAGTTTGGTTTATTGTTGCTTTGAGTCATTGTTGCTGCTATTGTTTAAACATTCATTGAAATAATAAGGCAAACATTTCTGTTTCCAAATGTGGCATTTGTTATGTTCGCAGACCTTTTACTAAATGCTCAAAACAGCATCTCTTTGTAATACTAATAAGTTATTCTGCTTCAAGAGTTCATTGTCCCACCAGCTGAAGAGTTAGCAATGGGTAAGTCCACAATGTTCTGAGTGAACTGAATTACATTTTAAAATAATTCCTGAATAGTTTTATAGTTGTCTATATTTGTGCCTTAAAATAAGCAGCACTCCCCTCCCCTTCACACCCTCCTGAAATTCATACTTGCCACTGCTGTTTATTAAGACAATCAAAGTTAAGTGTTGTATTTGACAGTCCAGAGTATTTTCAAAGATACAGGGATGGAGTAATTTATAAAGCTATCTTCTTTGGTGACAGCAATTTTGTTCATGCACTGCAAACACATTATGGTATTTTTAAAAAGATAGCCCTTTTGATTTAAATTCTAGATTACCAGACCCTGTTTGACTGCCTTGAAAAGCAGTGCTGGGTGGCGGGAAGGGAAGCAGTGCACAGTCAGGGGGAAGAGATTAACGAACCACAGTGATCTGCCTCTTACATTCCCTCCCCAACCCCATCTTCCACAAGTCTGTTTGCATGAGTCGTCAGATTCCCCTCATGAGTCCCTGACCAGACAAATGGTTGATGGTTACCCTCCTCCACAGGTCCTTCAGACACCAGAACTGTGGGTACCTTGCCGTGCTCTTATAAATATCACCTACACTCATGCTCTCACATTTCAAGGATATTGGAGCACTACCTCCACTCACACAGGTTTCAGTTTTTAATGTGAAAGCCAAATGCACACATTTGGGAGGTAAATTATGCAGAAAAATACATTTCTGCTGAGGCAAATGATTTTTAAGTAGGTCTCATAATTACTTCGGGTGGAGAATGTGAGACACTTCGGTCTATTCACTTGCAGTTCATATGAGGAAGGATTATATTACTATCGTTACACAAACACTTAAATGGGTCCATTGATTTGTTTAGAAATGAGATATCAATGACAGTTAATTATTCAATAACTGATCATTAATTTTGGGCAAATGATCAGAGACCCCTAGCTCCTTCTAATTTTGTTTGGCTCATAGAAATAAATGAAATCTGTTCGTTAAAACCATACAGAAGACTACCAAGCAGTAATTTTCTTTCTGGTACAGTAAAGTAGTGTTTTAAACAGATTCATGAAATGTTTCAATACTACTCAGGCAAACCTACCAACAGAGGAAAAGTTAAACACACAGTCAAGAGGATTATTATCTGGCTGTCTATATCTTTCATATAACTTGACACCTTTCCATATGTTCTTTTTTTTTTTTTTCTTTTTTTTTAAGACAATTTTTGACTTACTTATTAGCTTGCTTTTAATTAATCCTTCCCTCTTTTCCTTGCATTTTAAGCTATCCTAGAGATCAAGGATTGCTAATACCTACTAGGCTACAGCAGTACCGGATGATGTTTGAAAAGCATTGCTTAAGTAATGAGGATATCATCATTTTTAATTAAAGTTCATTCAAAGTGTGTTTTCCAATATCTGTGTCATTACCCTAACAATTAATAAATAGTATAATATTTTGTCTCACTCCAACTGCATGGGATTGAGCTGTAAAGTTTCCAAAGAACAAATTAGAGAGGAGTTAAAGTTATGAAATAGAGCAAATGTCAAGTTAAAATTCTTTGCATTAACTTAATACTCACTTTCTGCCAAGGTCTGCAGCACATATTTGATTCTGTAACATCAGTGTATTCAAATCATTCCAATATCATAATAGGGAACGTATAAAATGAGCACTTGAAAACTTGCAGCCTTAGCCCTGGATTTATTTGCTTTTCTTGGCTAAATGGGCAAAAATTAGCCTGGGTGGAGATCTGGTTTCCATTCACTTTGGTGGAGTTAGTGCCACATTTGGTGAGTGAAAGGAGAAATCCTGGAGATGGAAATGTGTTGCAAGAAGCTTTACAGTGTCACTTCTGCGTGGGCCACAGCCTTATTCAGAATGTTTTAGTAATTAAAGTTCCTGTGAAACATAATATGTAAGTCAGTTTTCAAGAAATAGTGAGGCAGATGATAAACTTCTCTATCGTGTGCAATAGGTATTTTAAGAAATGTTGTATAAAAGTTATTTGAGTAACAGAAGGACTGTGATAATTCCCACATGTACAACCAGAGTATGAGCAAGCACATAGAAGACATAACTGTGTTTGTCCTTCATGGTGCAAACCAGAGTAAAAAATACAGTCTCATTAAAGGAATTACACCATTCCGGTAAAAAACCCCACAGTAGTTCAAAATTGCAGCTGTGCCACTTCACTGTGAGTGTTACTTAAGTGATCACCAGAGGTCAGTGTCACCACAGGCTGCAGCACGGAGAGGGCGGGAGATGCTGCTTACAAAAGATGAAAACACGCTCGCCTGATCCCTCCAGACTTTGCCCGTGCTCCAACACAAAGTATAACAAATTCACAAGCCTCTCTTTTCTTTCTGACATGGAGAGTAGATGACTGGAGGAGCACTGAGGAAAGAAAAGGACAAGGGAAAAAAGAATCAGAGAGCTGTACAGAAATGTGTGCAGGAATAAAAGCACAACTTGGCCAGCTGTTTTGTGACCATAAAAGACACTGTCTACAGATTCTCAAGCAGACAAGTCCCACCTGTGTCAAGGCATATACCTAGCAATATAAATTATTGCCAGCATCAAATGCTGAGAAATCATGAGGCTGCCTCACAATTCTTAAATAATTTTAAAAAATACTCTTTTCCTCTGTCATCGAGTTGGACTTTTTTTTTTTTTTTGCCATGTTCTCAAGCTTTGCTCTATTAACACAACACCTGAGAATGTTTGTATGTGTGAGTCTGTATGCCTGCAATTTTAACGACATGTTAAAATCTTCAGGTTGTGTAGTTTGCCTCCAGAGGTTGCATTTAAAGAAAAGTACAAGATGTAGAATAAAACTCTGCGACCTGGGAATACTGTTTCTCCAGTTGCTCACTCTCCTTTGACAAATGCTCTTAGAGCTGTGGCCTTTGTGCATGTGTCAGAGTTGAGGGACAAGTATGTGTGGACTGCTGCTGCTCCCTCACCTTGCTATGTCACCAGCCTCCCAACTCACTGGAAGTATCAATGGCACACTTCTCCACACTCATGTGCCACCTGTTCTGCACTTACATGGGGCTCTGAGTGGGAATGCTGGGAAGAGCAAAAGCTATGCTAGGGAGTAAATTGTTCAGGAGCAGAAGGGAAAGAAGGAAGACTCACTTAGCTTTCTTGGAGCACCTTGAGGTCTGTATTCAAGTTGAACAGTAAGTGCATTCTACTGCTCTGTCCATACTGGCATTTTTGGAAGTTAATTTCCTACCAGTGCTCAAGCAAGTGGCAACAATGCCAATGCAAATAAATCCTATGTTTAGATGCCCTGTATTTTGTAGGTTTTTTGTTTCACAATTGTTTGTAAATGGCAGAATATTTCTTTAGGAAGGGAGCTGTGGGTTGCAACCACAGCTTAAGTGTTTTCCTGCAGGAGTGTAGTGTCTGTATTTGGCTTTTGCAGTTCATCGAAGCTCCTGTGTTTGCCATGATGGGGTCCAAACATCAATTCAGCTGCGTAGCTCAGAAGTAGTAGTGTAGCTGACATGAAAGAAACATATTTGTTTCCAAGCTCCCTCCGTGCAATGCTGTGTTTTAACAGAAATACCTTTTATTTTTTTTTCCTGAATGTATTAATGGCCAGGTTTGGAAAAGAGCCAACTTTAAAGTATCAGGTCTGGAGAATAATTTCTTGAGTAACCCAAGACATTTCTTACAATTGAGGAACACAGATTGTCTCTCATATGGAAGGCATATAACTAATACCAGGCAGAACTTAAGTATTTATCCAACCATATCAACTGCTCTCAATTCACTCCAGGGTAAAGTCCTTTTCAATACTGCTCTAGAAAAATTGTACTGCTTATCAAAAGGAATTATCTAGATAATGTCATGACAGATACATGACAAACTTGCTTTCTCTGCACAAGTCTTAGGGCTAAGCAAATACAAATTCAGACTCTTTCCCAAGGCAAAATGCAAGTTGATTTTTGCACAACCCAACAAAAGAAAAGTAGGACAGTTATCCACACAGAGCTTCAAAGTAGCACACGGTCAGAGTCCTAAAGCAGGCAATCTTTAGTGAACACTCCTTATTACTAAAGTCTATAAATACTGGACAGTTACTTATATTTGTTCCAAAACACTTTCACATGATGGGAATCAGGGATTTCAATATTTACTTATCTCAGCATAGTGCTGTGATCACTCTCAGCAACTTCTATCATCCACCACGAGGATGCTCTCACAGGTTGCGCTGCAAAGGGCTGAACTAATGCACACTCCTATTTACAGTCTTACTCTTAGATCAGTCATCAGGCTAAACAACTCATGGCAGCAGATACTAACATCTTCACATAGCTGCACTGAATTAATGACATAATGTTCAAACAACAACCAAAAAATTATATAAATCTAAGGCAGGAATTGCGTAAATTTGCATATTTTCAAAGGTTTTGTTTTCTTCTAAACATTTCAGAAATAATTTACCACACATTTTCTTGTAGTAACCATTTTCTTTTCTTCTCCCCCCAAAATATACCTCCCCTTTCTAAAATGCAGACATAGCTCAAATCAAGGCATTTCTCAAGTCTAGAAAAGATTAACTGGAAAAATAAGCTGGAAAGAAATATGTCCCTAAAAAATTTAACACATAAAAAATACTTTGACCCCTAAATAAATGTCTCTTCCATAATTCTCAGTGCTTGGTATAGTTTAGTCTGGTCTTAAGGTATTAACTCAGAAACACTCCCCAGTCTTATTTAATGGTGGTTAGGGAACAACACACTAACTGAAAAGTAATAACAATGACAGTAATAATAGCCCATGTCAGTATGAGACCTGGTAGGGGATAAGTGCATTTAATAAGTCTGATGGAAAGCATGAAATTTAATTAATGCTCTTTGGCAAACTTCCGATTTGTGTCAAGACATGCCAGAAGCCCACTATGGGTTAACCCTGTAAAGGCTGCTGAGCCTCCAGCAACAGGCAGTTTTCTCTGTCACTTAAACTGCTGACCACTCACACCCTTTCTGCGCTTGCTGCACCTTGTAAAGGTAACAGAGACACCAAGACACTGCCAGTAGCAGATGCAATGAAAATTCTCCACAGAGGATGAGACCTGCAATGATTTCTGAATGCCACAGCACACTTACAGCTCAGAGAGAAAAATGCATCAGTGAAGGCAGTAGCTATGCAAGAAAATCCCTTGTTATATTCACCAATGTTTATGGGTGCCTGAACCTGTAAGGGATCCATGAACTGTGGAAGAAGGCAGCCAGGATATTCCTACTTCTTAGCTGCAGGGACTTCACGCCTTCAGAACTGCAAACTTCCCTCAGTTTCGGTATCTCAGTGAAGAGGAAGAGATTCTGCACAGAAATGAGCTTAGGGGATCTATTTCTACCTCTGACTAAATAAAAAAGATGGGAATTCTCCTAACTCTGATACGTAATTGTCCTATCCTTCTCAAGTTAGACAGACATCTCAGTGAGCTGTCCCAAGCTACCTATCAGACCATCTTGGATGTCCCATCCTGCTGAATGCTCAGGCTGATGCCAGCAAAGGTTGCCTGCTTGTGCTGTAGAGAACGAGATAGATCTGGGGAAGAGATGACTCGAAGCAATCCAGATGTTTTCGAGGTTCTTGATGACATGCACTTGAGTAAGACATCTGGAGGACTTTAAAGTCACCAATGGTTTATTCACTGTAGCAACGAAAAGGAGAAAATTGCTGGGTGGAATTAGCCAATTAAAATGGGGGGGGGGTGGATAGGAGGGGATGTGGGAATGGGGGATTAAAAATTAAAAATAAGGTATTTCAGAAGAAAAGAGTTTGGTAACATGTCTAAGGGTTAAACAAGGAGGTTAGGCTTCAGGTTTTACCTTGCTGTCAAGTGAAGAACATCCACAGAGTGTCAAAGAAGGATGAAACAAAAGAGTGGAGACTTGTGTTTACTGAAATCTGTTTCACACAGTTCTGCTAGCTCGTGCTCTGAGGCAAAATCATTTCCACCCCATCTAAACTGCAGAGCTGTAAAGTGCATACTGAATGCCTGTTGCCTCACATCTTGGTCTTTGTCTCCTGGGACAGAGGCTGTGGTCCCAGTCCTTGCCTCCACAGGCATGCAGGTGTTCACTGGGGAAGGACCGGGAAGGGGAAGGTGTTTGTAGCAAAACAACACAACAGGGAAGGAGACACCTCAGGCACTTTCTTCTGGGATCTATTGAAAGCTGGGAAACCTCTGGAAAAATTGTAAGGCAGCCCTAAGTATCTGAAAGTAATCTTTGAAGCTGTAAACCCACAGTTTTCCTAGTTCCTGCAAGGCTGGGATTTCTCTAGTTACACATTTTGTTATAACCGCTGGACAACTAGCTACAACTACATCTATTTGACAGTTTAACCTGTTGTCTCACTCCACCCTTATTTCTGCTTCCTGGTATGTATAGTAAAAATCTCCATGTTTCCCAGTCCATAAATTTGATATGTTCATTCTGGGCATGCAGCTAATAGAGCTGTGAACTGGAGCTGTAGTGGTGACTGTGATGCTACGAGGTGAAAAGAGTCCTACATTTGTTCACACGAAGCCCCATCACTCCAGCCCTCACAGGCAGGCAGATAAACCACTTGCAGGCTGGATTCTTCTTGTCTTTTTCCAAGTCCTGTCCGGAAGAACCTGAGACTGTCACAGGCAGTTAGGGAAAGTACTTGAAAATGGCATAATTTCATACCATTTGAAGCTGTGTTCTGCTATATATTTCAGATTCTAAATTACTAAGAACTTGTTTTTTAGTTCAGAGCAAGATACTATAATATATATGGTGTGCATTCATATACATGCGAGTTCCTTTACCTTTAAAAGACCACCAGGGAGACTTGCTGGCAATTTGCTATAAAGAAGGAAGTGGAAATGGATGTGGATTGTTAATACCAGAGTATCACCTACCATCTGGATAGTCTTAACACATGATAAACTGTGAGATTTGGACATAGATTTGTGGTGCTTGAGGAGATTGTTTAAAAGCCTGTCTATGCTGGCCTGGCCTGACTCTCATCCTGTGGAGTTTTTTACAAGGTGAACACAGAATAATAAGTGAGAGATGTAGCAGCCCCAAATTTAGAATAATAAACTAGAAATAAGAGTGTATTTAGAACAGTTCTACTCAGGGTTTTTNTAAATTTCAGAGCTCTAGATTCATAGATTTTGAAACCAAAGAGAATAACTGGATTTATCCACTTTTTAGCTCCCATTTAACAAAGAGCAAAAGCCTGTTAAACTACTTGGTTTATCTCCAAGTCTCAGCTCCTTTTGGAGCTACATAATTTATTAAAAATATCTAGGCTTGTTTTAATATTTTTTTTCTGATGAAGACTCTATTACATGTGTTAACATTTTGTTTGGGACTTAATTGCTGTCACTGATAGAAAGTGTTACTTGTTACTTCAATTTATGACTACAGTGGGGTTGTTATGTTTATAATGGCCAGAGGGTATAAAAAAAGCACACTTCATAAGGCCCAGTAGAATTTTTCATAAGACAGATTGATACAGTTGAGTTAAAAAGGAGATTTAGGGCTTGTGTACCCAACAGCTCATATGTTTTTTTTTCCAATGATATGAGTTAGACATAAAAAATTAATACTTGCCCCTGCAAACATTGCCTTACATCAACTATACAGACATAATTTGTTGGGGTCAGGTATTGCAAGGGCAAATTATAAAGCATTACTGCCATTTTGATGGCTTTTCTCTGGACTGGGAAGATCAGAACTTGTGACAGAGGTTCTGTGATGTGCAGTGTTAATATACATCAGTAAGATGGTGAGTTTTATGCTCCCTCTTGTCCCCTTCTCTCCCCACTGCCCTCTTGCTGTGGCTATGCTACAACACTGTGTTGCTTGCTTATATGTGAATTATCAGGAGAGCAATTCAGCTGGCATTGTCTCAGCCGTCTACTCTCTTTCTATTTATCCTGCTACAATTTTCCACTCACCCTCAGATTTTATCAGTGATCACTTTGTCTACAAATAGTGCAGTTCTGGAGGAGTCTCAAGGAGTCACTTACTAGAAATCAGTTGCAAATGAACCTCCATAGACCTAAAATACTACTTAATCAGTTCTTAAAAGTCTTCATTAAAACACCCCACAGCTTTTCTAGGTATTCCCTTTGTACAGTTAACTGTACTGTATTTCAGAAAGTTCTTTGAAAAACACCTGGTCTGAGTCTTTCCCTCTACACCAATACAAACATTTCACAGCATGGCATTAAAAACTGATCCCTGAGGACCTAAGAAAATATAATTTCTGTGAGAATTCCCTGTTCAAAATTACAAGAAAAACTCATACTTTTTAAGTCTTTCAAGATACAGCATGTTAAGTTTATTATTGTTTTACTTTCTTAATCAAAATTTTGTGAGGTATGAAGTCAAATGTCTACAGTACTTGTGTGAACATTATTACCTTTAGCAACCAATCACGTGCAATATTTGAAAGCTAATGAGCCATCCAAGACAGTTTCTTAATAATGCCTATTCATTTCCACTAGAAAAACCCAAACCTAATCTCTCCTACCAAGCCCTTCCTCTAGGTTATTTGAAATACCTCTTTTTTTTT
>VXAU01005925.1:71148-187552 GCA_013399695.1 Formicarius rufipectus
AAAAAGGAAAAGAAAAAGGAAAAGAAAAAGGAAAAGAAAAAAGAAAGAGTGGCAAGAGATTCTTCTTCTTTGAATCACTAATGATTCATCTTAACTCTTTATATGCTAAAGTCTAAGCCTTCCTCAAGTCATACCTTTTTAAAAGTCCCCTAAGAGGACAAATAGCAAATAAGCTGAAAGAGTTTTCTGGCTTTAGGATTTAGCTGACAGTAAGAAAGCTGGGTACCTGAGTTCCCAGTTTCTGTATGTAATTCTGCCCACCACAAACAAACTCCTTGTCTTCATCTATCTCTAAAAAGTTACTTGCTAAAACTGTTGGATTAAGTCAAAATATCTTCTACCGAACTGTCCCTGGTTTTAGGGATATGCGCAATGTGCACACTCACATGCGGAAGCATCCTACCTCGCAGCCACTGTAACAGACTGGAGGGCATGGAGATTGCGGGGGAGTACCACCCTCTGACGATCACATCTGAGGAAAACAGACATTCCCCTCACCTTGAAACCCTCTCTACTTTTAGATGAGAACACATTTGATCAAAACACGATGCCATTCATCTTTTGTGGCTGTTTGTCGATCATAGCTCCTGGAAGGATAAGCAAACCCTATATAAAGGCATTTATCTAAATTATCCTGATAAAGTGCTATCACTCTGTGGGAAAAGAAAAATGAGGCAGAATGCTAGTTTGTACACAATTATACTAACCTGGAGGAAAATCGGCATGCAAGGTTGAGCTACACTTAATAAAAGTTGGATTGCTGGTTTCAAGAAAAGAAATACTTTCTTTAAATGAGGATTCAGTCTGTTTGAAAATGAAAAGCAAAACATAAAAAAGAGACTAAAAATATGAACTTGCATCTCCCATTCAAACAGTTTATAGTTAGTGTTTGTGACTTTTCCCTTGACAAGTAGATAAGAAGATAAATGCATAGTTTCTCTTAATTAGCCTTTCTTAATTAAAAACACCAGAGGTATTTGTGATCATAATGAACTCTTCTGACAGAATGGTCACTTGTTCTTCTGGATGTCACTCCAGGAAAATTAGATTTATTTTTTTAAAGGGCATAAATTCTGTGCTAAGGAAGAAATAAATGATGCCCGAAAAAGCAGTGCCCCCTCAGTTTTATCTGAGTTAGATGGATGTGTATCTTGTGGGTTTTAGAATGGTGTGGGGCAGTATTAGCCATCATTAGCACCCCAGTATGGATCCAATTCACTAATTACTTATGCTGTCTTGGTTCACCGAGATTTAAGTACCAAGTCAATCCCATTATCTGCAGTCTCCCAAGCTTGCCAGAGTCATCCGTCTTTTATGGAAAAAAAAGCACAAGGGTTATCAATAGGACCCTGAAATACTTGGGATTTTCCCACTTCAGGAGGAGGCAAGATTAGTCCTGACTAAAGTTGCATCTTCTCTAAGCTGCTACTTTGGATGTGATAAAAGTGAATGCTGACAATTATCCATAACTACATAAAGAGCAGGAGAGAGAGAGAAGGACACAAAAGCAGTGAGAAGTCTGCCACACGCCTGCATCTGTCCTATGGTCGCAGGCAGCTTTTCATATCACCTCAGAGCTACAAATTACAATTCGTCTGTTACAAACACATGATAATATAGTCAGAAATCAGAAATTAAAATATTCCAACGGCCTCGGGCCTCCTCAGAGAGAAAGAGAGAGGGAGAAAGGCTGAGGGAGAGGAGGAGGGAGAGGGAGAGCGAGGAGTTTGCCGAGCCCCTGTGCTGCCTGTGTTGTTTGTGCCCTCCCTTCTCCATCCTACATGTTTAATGTCTGCAGCAGTACGGAGGCCTTGTCTGTTTGGGATGGTTGATTGACATCTGCTCTGCCGAGAGGAAGGAACTGGCAGCTATTGGCAGCACTGTCACGTTCATTTGCACACTTTATGAAGCAGCAGTGTGGCTACTAATACAAAAAGAAATCTTCTAAGCAGCATGACATCTCTTGGAATGGAATATTTGTCTTTACAAATGATTGCACTGCTGCCAGTACTTGACATGGTGCTCGCAAACATGTGTAATTGTTGGAAGTGTAATGATGATTATTTGCATATTTAATGTTCAAACAAGTACTGGAGAAGCAACTTAGACTAAACCTTTTATGGGGAGGATTTAAATATGTTCAGCATCAGCCTGATGAGCCCCAGAAAAGAGTCGGAGGTCTGAGAGGAAAGCTCATGAGCACGATTGCTGTATGAAAGGGTGTTTTAGAAATCACTCTGGAATGCGACACTTTTATAGGTTTATTTTGAGTCAGATTTCATATGAATTCTTCTCCCATTCATTTTAATTGCTCAAAATTATATTTAAGCTTAATTATACGAAAACTTAGGAATGATCTGGTTATCATGTGTCTGAAATCAACCAAACAGAAAACTGAGGAAAGTGGATATGCAAGCACATGTTTACCAGTAACATCAGTTTATAGGAAGCCTGTGCATGATGACAACGACACTTACTTTAACTCTTTGGTATAAGAAGAGTGCAGGTTATGGGAGGGAGGCTTACAAAATCTTTTCCTGGGCTGGAAATAGAGCACCGGACATTTGCCCTGGAAATCAGAGTCATGCCACAGTTGCTAGGAAAGGGTTTTCCTCCATGTAGAAAGCACTTCTGTTTCTGCCTTAGAAAGAGACTTTTCACTTTCCCCTTCCACATTCATTATTTTATTATTTTTTTAAAATCTTCTGACACAGAGACCTAGTCAGCACACAGGCCTTACACACACATATGTGCACACAGGCACGCACAGTTGCACATATGAAGGGGAAAACGTTTTACAAAAGGGCTCTCCAACACAGCAGAAAGAAACAATACCTTTGAAGGCAGTATTGTTCCCCAGGGAAGGATACACATTGGTTTTATCAGTGGAATAATTTCAAATGATACTGATACATGAATGGCAATTTAGCCCTTCACCTTTAGTGAGGAATTTCTTTAACTGAGGACTTCATCTCTCAGCTACTTTTCTGATCTTAAGGACAGGTCTTCTCCATTGCAAACTTTTCCTTTTTAAAATATTTATATTAGCAATTAGCTTTCATCTCCCCACCCTACCACAACTCTCCTGCTTCCTTCCTCCTTTTTTTCTCTTCCTCTCTTTCTCTTTTTGTGTGGTCTCAATACCAAGAGATTTATAATCACCAAATTCTACATTGTTGGAGGGGCAGCACAATAAACTTGACTCAATTATCATGCTGTAAATTGATTTAAAAAAAAAAATCTGATGGATGAATAGAGACTGAATAACTTCGTCTCTGACCCTGTTGTATCATCAGCAATTCTCTGGCAGGACTCCCACTTGATTGACAATGCTGCTAATGAACACTGTCTTAGGCCATGTAATGATTTACCTGCCATGAACAAGGTTTGGCAATGCTACCTTTGCATACCTGTCAAACAATTAATTCTTTAAAAAACAGATATATAGTCTTGAAGAAAGGAAGTGCCTGGAAATTAATAGAAAAGTGGAGGCATAAGATAAATACATGTCTGCTCATTAAACTAATTAGGATTGTTTTGTTGCTTATCTTGTTCCAAAACAATTCTCTCTCTATTTATTTTAGCCACCTGTTGTCTCATCCTCACAAGAAGCCAATATCTTCCTTTATCTGACCAACTCGTGCCTTATTATTTACCTTGGCCAACAATGAACGCAGAAAATACTCATCTGACTGGGGCTGCAGTCATTCTTCCCTATTGAATGTATGTTGGACTTCTGTGTTTTGTTTTTTAATTTATTTTTTTCCACTTATGCTCAGACCATCTACCTGCTGTTCTGTCTTCGAAGAAGCTGAAGGTAAAGAAAGCTGTACAGTGTCTGGTACTAACATGCAGCTCATTGGCCTTCTGACCCTACCACCAGATCATAACCAATCCTCCTCACCATACAAAGAGAGGGAAAATGTTAGAGTGTGAAGGACCCCTTTGTTGACTACATTGTATGCAGCACCCACTAGCCCCTGAGAAGGATTCTGGAAGAAGAATGATATGTGTCACTCTGCCAGCAATAAAAAGCCTTTCACTTCTCCAGACGTTGTGAAACAGAAAAGCCACACAAACCCATGTTTGCTGGTTCATTGAACACTATTTATTGTGTGTGCATCACTATGTACTCCAGATAACTTCCACAAAATGTAACTTACCTGAAGCACAGTCTTGCATTTTTGTAAGTAGCTAATTGCTTGCCTGAAGAAATGAGGGTGAGGGTAGGGACATTGGAGGGTGGCTAGGAAAAGTGATGTTAGAGACAAGGGGCTCATGAAAGAAACAGACTGCAAAGTTGAATTTTGTTCCTTATGAAATTCTTTGAAGAAGCAAAAGTATTTAAAAAACATATGACAATAATTAGCAGTATTTCTTTGGGGATTTGCTTGTTTGACCTTAGCCTTTTAATCTGTCAAAATATGCTAATAAGCCTGACAGACAGAAAGATAAAATATGGAGACAGATAAACTAACTGAGAAAACATCAGTACAATACTGAGTATACTTGTGGAAAAAGAGAAGAAAAAGAGTGCAATTAAACATTACCTCAAGGCTTTGATGACATGTTCACTATACTGGAAAGTTGCTTCTAAAATGGAAGCTGTGTATACATGAGGTCACTATGATTGTGTCTGGCAACTCTGATGGTTTTATTTTGAATAGAAAGACATTTTTTGAAGTTCATTTTTGGTCTCAGATTTCAATAAAATATATTGAAACACCACTTTCTGCACACTGTCTTCCTGCTGTGGATCACATGACAATCCCTAATTGTTTATGGCTTGAGAATCCTAGAGCTGTTAAACAGGCAGGCAAGAGGTTTCTTTCTGCTTTAAACACCTGTGAAGACACTAGGTTTCCAATGGCATTTTATTTATTTTTTTTCTGTGAGACCTTTCAGGCTATCTGTGTAAAGTCAATGAAGATGATGGTCCCCAGAATAAACAGCCACTTTTAAGAAACAATATATTAGTCATTCAAGGTGGGTTGCACAATCAGTAGTAACTCAGTATGAGTAAATGGTAACACATGAGTCGGTTCTTTTAGGACATGTGAAAGTGATCTTTTTTTTTTTTTTCTGTCTTCTCACTATAGGTCTTATCATAACAACAGGCATTTAGAGAAGTGTTGTCTGTCCTCACATGTAAAGCTTCTCAAGCCCATCTGTTGAAAAAGACTAAAAAAACTGGCTGATGACTTGTTTTTCATTGGTACCACCTAACAGCCAGACCTCCAGAGAGACTTTCTCCAGAATCAGAAGCATGATGCTGTGATGATTCTCTGTAAAAGAGTTATTGTCACTTCCACTCTTAATAAACAAGCTATAAAGAGGAGGTTAAAAAATTTCTCATGGCTAACGTTTTCTCCATATCCTGGTGTACTGGGACCCACTTCCTGATGGCGAAGATAAGACTTGGAGCTACAGAAAAAACCCTGAGGCATGCTTTCCCTTTCAGATATCCTGTTGCCATAAGCTCTAAACCAAGAACTTAAACTTAAATCAGGATGTAGACTTCTCTTTGCTGTGTGACTAAGTTGGGCAACTCACTTCCATGAAGTGAGACTGTGAAGGAGTTCTTCAAAATAAAATGTTTGCACATTGTATATCAGTGTATCATATTTCCTGACAGGACATCTGATACTCAGCTTTTCCATACAGCCAAATGAAGCATGACATTTAAACCCCCCTCCCTTTTTTTTTTTTTTTTTTCCCAATGAGCGAGCTACCCACTCTACTTCAGCTCCCTAAAAATATACAGAAATGAAACATAGACATGTCTTAGCAGCCAGAAGTGTGTCTGAAATTACTCCCTTTGCAAAGCTTTTACATTTAGTCAACTTTATAATCACTTAAAGAGCTCATCCAAGATTGGATTTTTAAAAATGTAGCTAAGGGCTTTCTTCCTCTCTCTGAGCCAGATGTACAGTTAAAAGGCAAAAATTAAACCCAATTAAAATTTTAAAAAGTGAACACGATCTAGCCAAAGGAGAAACCCAGGGCCTACTGCTAAGGAACTGAATGACCTGCCATATCGCGTCCTGCAAAGGTCCTCACACAGCACCTCGGCACTAGGAATGATGATCTGCACAGTGCACGGAACGTCGTTTCGTCACCACTTATTAAGCGCCTGTCGCTCGACTTTCACCTGCACAACGCAATGCCCGAGTCTCGCAGCGGGCAGAGCTGCCCACCCCAGCTAGCACCTGCCTCGGGCCGCGGCAGGGGTATCCCTGTCTCTGGTTTGTGCCCACTGGCCATCCCGAAGGCCGGCTTGGCGAGTCGGATGGCGAGGAATGGGCAGGAAGGAGCCTTCCCCCTGTCCCAAAGGCGGAGGCACCTCCAGCCGTCCAGTCCGTCGGGGGCCGCCGGGCTGGGGGAGCCGGGCAGGGACAGGGACAGGGACAGCCGCAGGGACAGAGAGAGAGACAGGAGCAGGAGCAGGGGCAGAGGCAGGGCAGGGGCAGGGGCAGGGCTGGCAGAGGGGCAGCCGGTCGAGTCCGGGGGTCTGCGGGGAGCGGTGGCGGCGCTTTTTCTCCCTGGAGGCTTGGAGAGGTGGGCCGTGGCTTTCAGAGGGGCTGACAGATCTGAAGTTTTGGAGGCTGAATGAAAGAAACACTCAGCTAACAAAACCGTGCGCCACAGAAGAAGTTTCATCTGGTCTGGCCAAATCCCTCCTTTCTCTCCGTCTTTTCTCTCCTAATAACAGCTGCCCTCTCATTCCCTGTTACTCCGCTGTGAAGAACAAAACCTCCCTCTGACTATCTGTTTTTCTTTTCTTCCCCAGAGTAGGTCTCATTACTGGTGATTAGCAGATGATTAAAACCAATTCAGCTTCCCCCAGTAGATATTTTCTCCCTGTTTGTGACTAACGCGTCAGTCTTCAATGAACGTGCTCCTAAGCTTATTAGCGGGCTCAGAGGATTAGCTGCCACCGAGCGCCGCCGCGCCGATATTGTGATGCAGCGACTGACATGGAACCATTTGCTGAGCATAGTCGGGGCCGCTGGGACCCAATATCTAAATCACAATTTTAGTTTTCCTGCAGGGGGAGAGGGGGCGGAAATCCTAGCAATAATTACAAAAAAAAAAAAATCAAACGTGTTGCCAAGTCCGAAAATGGCCTTAAACTTAAGGGTAGGGGGACTGCCATGCCGGGATAAAAACTCCGCTCACCCTTCCAAAAATAAAACCCCCAAGTCCATCCCAACTGAAAAATGCAGGAGGTTCCCTCTCAAGGACATTGTCTGATTTGAAGTCCGGAAGGGACTGATTCGGGGTACTGCCACTGCAAAACAGACAGGCGCCTCTCGAGGCTGATATGCAAAGGTATGGGTGTGTATCACATCTCTCTATCTGCTGCCCATGTATTACTATGTAAAACCCCAGACGGTAGCAGTCTCAAATCGGAGATTAGAGAGCAGGATGCAAAATTAGAAGCTTCATTTTATCCCACCCATCCCTTTAAAATGATCAAGCTTAAATAAAATTTAATAGCTAATAATAAAGGAAAAGAGTTTGAAATTATCTGCAGGTCTGAATTATGCAGTAAATTATCTCGGAGAAAGAGAAGAAACATCGTGAAACAAGATAAAATAGGTCATGAAAAATGTTTTCAAATTATATACTTCCTCAGTATTATTTTATGCTTTCTATTTGTCCTAGTTTTTTAAGGGTTGTGGTATTGAATTGTGGCCACATTTATAAAATTGACTCCCTGCATTACACTTCACTAAACAGGCATTATTGTGAGTAGCCCAGATAAATAAGCTGGTTTGTACTTACACTCCTTTTAAGGTCACTTGGAGCTCCTAAATGACTAGAAAGTCTGGCCACTGAAGTTGTAGAAGAACATAATTTTTCATATCAGGGAAATATCCTGTTGCAAAACACCTCTTCCGTCTTAGAATAAAACACAAGAGAACAAATGTTTTTCTAGAAATTTCCACAAAATGAATTTAAAAAGAAATATTGATGTCTGGTCAGATGAAATATTTTATTTAGCATGATTTGTAAAATTTACTTGACTGAGTTTTCTTTGTTTGTTTTTGCAACAGTTGGTATTCATTAACTGTATATTATACACGAAGAAATCTAGGGGGTTTTAGTCAGTATCAACTCCTTAAAATCCTGACACTAAGCACTGATTACAAAGATACTTTCAGAATTCAGGACAATGTTTCACATCACAAAATCTAAACTTTTTGCACTGAGGATTGTTTCAGGGGAAGATTTCAGAGTGGCAAACTCTGGTGACTAAACCAAGAGTTAGAACCATAACTGTAGACACTCAGCTTTGAAAACAAAGCAAATAAAACCCCAACACAACTTTACAAAGTTTACATTAAAAAAATCCTTACAAGGATTTTTTCTTCACTCTCTTTTTAAAAGCTTTAAAGTAAAAGACTCCCCCAGATAATTCCCTTTTCACATCTTCAGATTTCTTCCATTTATATTTTTCATTGTCTGTTTCCAGTGCAGCTTAACTCTGAGTGTGCTGAAGCTTGAAATGTAGCTTCCGATTTATAATAGCAACAGGGCATGCAGCAAATGTCAACAAATCCCCTGTCACCCAGGCAAGGAGGAAATGTGAGAGGCAAGGCAGAGTAGCCCTTCCTTGCTGCATAATACACACAAAAAGAAAAAAGCTTCAGTGAAAAATAAAGAAGTAAGATCTTGTTCATGGAAAGCTACATGAGTTCATTAATATCAAACCAAAATCATGACAGGGGGTGATACTTATTGAAAATTGCCAGTTATATGTACAATGCAGGTATAGACCTATGCAACTGATATGTACTGAATTTTAAAATGAAACTCCCCCACAGTTTACCTCTCTCTGCAAAATTAAAGGAATTCCAACACAGCAGACTGACCGTATTCTAAAAAAAAAAAAAAAAAGCAGTCCATAAACCCCACATCACTGACCTCAAGTGACCTCAATAAATAAGTAACTGCTGAAGGATCAGCTCCCTTGTTGTGAAACAATAGACCCAAACTTCAGTGGAGCGCATGCAAGAAAATGTCACAGGAGGGTAGCACAGGATTTCAGAGTAGATAGAAAGTTGGGAGAATAACAAGTACACACTGCCAAGTTACTGAGGTAGCCTTTTAGCAAAGAAAATTCTGCATTTGTCTTAAGATTTAGAGCAGAAGTTACCTCTCTTCTTGCCATTCTGTTAATAGAGATGGAGAGATGTGATAGATATATATTACATTCTTTGCTACTCACTTTTCCCTCCGCATGTCTAAGATGTCATTTTATAAATTTATTCACTGACCAACAATGAATCATGCAAAACATAGCAGGCCACTGGTTCTTTGTGAATTTTCTGTCACTAGTTTTTACTCTTTCTAATGTGATCAGTCACCTGAGTCACATTACAGGCTTATTTCTGGCTCTAGCTTGGAAGTATACCTGTAAGACAAGAGGGAAAGCTGCCTTTGATTGTGTCAAAAGGTCTGTGAAATTAAGAGCTGATAGACTGGCTCATAAAAGAAATTCAAGAATATTTTAAATCTTTTCCTTTGGACTACTTCCTGCCTGAAAAATCCTTCCTAGGAAAATGTGGATATTATGAGAAGGTTCATTCTTAAAATGGATTTTCTTCCTTTATCGTCAGCAACAGAATGTGATTTAGACAAACGGAGTGTGGCAGGGAGCTTTTTTGTGTCATTTGAGGCCTTGTCCATCTGTAAGTTGAAGCCAGTGCCTATGAAAAGCAGGGCTTGCCTGTCCATCATATATGCAGATTTGAACTCAGAACCACAATTGCAAGAGATGGAGTTAGTTCATCTTCAGAGGCTACCATCACTGAGCTGGATATTACCTCCTTAATCCCAACTACGATAACAATCATGTGTTAGTTAAAACCACTTTACTGGTTCCTTCATTTCTGTCTGAAATGAAAGAAGTAAAGAGATGATAATGGGAAACATACTCCATCTGTGCCCAGAACCAGACTGGCTCAGAGATGGTAAGCTTATGTAAAATTAAGTTTTGAATGTTAATCTTAAAGCTTTATGCCCTAGTTTAAGATGTCTGGCTTAAATTTAGAAGTGGTAAGCTCAGAAAAAGAATTAGGAAGAGATAGAGCCAGGTGTATGTAGAGGACTAGTTATAGCACTCAGCAGTTGGTATTGTTACTAGAACACTGGACCATACAGCAGTAGTGTTGTGCAGGCATCAGCACTGGAGCCTCTCTTCTTCCTCAAGTCTCTAGTTTTAAAACCCAGATGATTATGCAGGAGTAATATTTTCAGCCTCTTTTTATATGGAAGGATGAAACATGTCTGGATAGAGAATCCATTTTCTGATTCACTTGTGTGTTTACTTTGTCTTACATTCAGTGATACTTTTTTCAGCAGGAAGACATAAAGTTGTTGCTGACTTTGTATTCTGCTGTACCATAACACTTGGTAGAAGGAAAGGAAAGCAAATGTGCAGAGTTGCCAGGAGACGGATTTATTCTGAACTTCAACACCTTGGCATTTCCACCATGGCACTCCTTTCCTCTGCCTTCATTTCCTCACACTCCAGTCACAAGGCAGATTGACCAGAAATTGAAGGAAATGACCCACTCCTGTTTTCTACTAAATTATTCACTTCTGTTTAGTTTTTAGCCATTCACAGTCCCACAAAACAGCCTGAATATTTTCAAAGAATGGCTGTGAAATGGGTGCAACATGGAAAATTCAAGTGGCAAATCTGCCTAGAAGCATCTGGTCCTTCTTTTCCTGCTTTCCTGCTTCCAAATGCCCATTTCTTTGTGTTTAAAAGTAGCACTTGGGGAGAGGGGAAAAATCAATCTGTTAATCTCTTTTTCTTGTGAAATAATGCCTGTTTGCAAACACTCTTAAATGTGGATTAAAAATGGGGTAGAACCAGTGTTCCTGATCCAAACCTCTGCCACAGTCATAGGACTAATCTGAAAACACATGCCACCATAATAGCAGTGTCTTTGGAAAATAGTTTTTCTTTTTTTCTGATCTGCAGTTGTATCCTGACTTTCAGCATAAACCTGGGAACATACAGAGTCTGAACTTACTTCTCTGTTCTATAACATTTCTCTGTTTGTTAATAGACTGCACAGTTTTTGATCTGACCATGAAAGAAAGAATTTGAAGAAACTATGGAAAGCAATTAGTGATATTAGTGTATGGAAATGCTAGAATTAAAGACACAAAAGCCCTCTAATGAATCCAAAAGCAACTACAAAAGCCTCATATGGATACAGAAACCACACACAAAGGCAGAAATGGAGCCTTCTAGGGTGTAGGACAAGAGAGTACAGCACTCTCATGCCTCGAGGGTGGATAGGAATTGTGGAAACCAGAGAATACTGGTCACCTACTGGAGAGAATAATTAATTTAGTTGCAATTTTTGAAGAACTAGAAAGCAGGACTCCTTTACTGTAAGGAAAAAGGATTACACAGAATCACAGAATATGCTGAGTTGGAAGGAAGGGACCAACAAGGATCACAGAGTCCAAATTTTAGCCCTGCACAGGACCATCCCCAAAAGTCGCACCATGTGCCTGAAATATCATTCAACCGCTTTTTGATCTGTGTCAGGCTTGGTGCTGTGACCACTTTTCTGGGGAGTCTGTTCCTACACTCAACCACCCTCTGGGTGAACAGCTTTTTTCTAATATCCAACCTAAACCTCTCCTGATACAACTTCAGGCCATTTCCTTGACTCCTGTCACTGGTCATCACAGAGTAGAAATCAGTGCCTGCCCCTTCTCTTCCCCTCATGAGGAAGTTGCAGACTGCTATTAGGTCTCCCCTCAGTCTCCTCTTCTCCAGACTGAACAGACCAAGTGACCTTAGGCACTTCTCCTAAGGCTTCTCAAGGCCCTTCACTATCTTTGTTGGTCTCCTTTGTACACTCTCTAATATCTTAATATCTTCCCAAAACTGCACACAATATTCCAGTTGAGGCCACCCCAGTGCAGAGCAGAGCAGGACAATTCCATCCCTCGCCCAGCTGGCAATGCTTTACCTGATGCCCCCCAGGACATGGTTGGCCCTCCAGACTGCCAGGGCACTGCTGACTCATGTTCAACTTGTCATTGACCAGGAGCCCCATGTCCCTTTCCAGGGCACTGCTTTCCAGCATCTCAGAATAGCATGGAATGGAATAGAGTAGAATATTTCAGTTGGAAGGGACCTAAAGCGGTTCCTGACTACTTCAGGATTGACAAAAAGTCCATGCCTGTTATTAAGGTCATTGTCCATTTGCCTCACTGACACTGAGACAGTTTGGGCATTGACCAGCTCTCTACAAAGCCTATGCTAGTGTTTGACCACCCTCTTCGTAAGGGAAATGTCAGCCTACTGTGGCACTGCTTTGAACCATTCCCACATGCTCCAACACTGAATAGCAGGGATATCAGCACCTCCCCCTTCATCTCAAGAAGCTGCAGACAGCAATGAGGTTACCCCTCAGCCTTCTTTGCAACTGAGTCTACTTATAAATGTCATATAAGACTATCTAAATCGTGAAGATCATAACTAATATCAGTTTATAATGACTAGTTTCTTTAATATGGTTCCTTCTCATTCCCTGCCTAAGAGAAATCATATTCTTCAAGTTATTCCAATCACTGTGACTGCTTTAAAACTGAAATACTTCAATTTATATTCAGTTTATGTTTTTAATCTCACATCTTTTAAAACTTTTTTTAAAGACCTGCTTGCTTCAGAGCTCTTACTCTTTTTATCTTAGTTATGAGTCAGATTCCTCTGCTATTATTATTTGCCATTTCTATAATTTTTTTCTTAGGTTCCCTGTCATTTTTGCCACATAGCTGTAAAAAATTCAATTCAACCTTACACTTATCCATAAGTCTGGTTCTGCTACCTGGGAGAACACATTAATATCAACGCTTGGATTTTACTTAGCTCAGTTGCTTGCATGATGTAAAGATAACTGCTCCTGGTCCAGTGTGTTGTCCTCCATGGGCTGCAGGGTGAATATCTGCTTTGACATAGTTTTTTGTTTTCCACAGGAGGTCAATCTTCTTCACTGCAGCCTTCATCATGAGCTGCAGGAGAATCTTTGCTTCAGCACTTGACGCACCTCCTCCCCCTCCTTATTCAGCAACCTTGGTGTCTGCAGGGTTGTTTCTCTCACATTTCTTTCTCACTCCTCTCCCTCACAGCTGTTGTGCAGTATATTTTACCCTTTCTTATATATGTTAGCCCAGGGGATCTACCAGCATCACTGATGGTCTCATCTATGGACAACAGGGAATCCATTTTGGAGTCGTTTGGTTTCTCAGAGGCTACACCTGCAGACAACCCACTACTAAAACCTTGCCATGTGAACCCAGTAAAATGTGGAAGCAACATGATGGCTTACGTGATTGGCAAATTTATGCCAATTTCAGGTTAAAATGAAGGCCTGGTGTTTGTGTTTATGAATGTTGCAGTGCAGATGCTGCTTTGGGTCAGTGTCTGGTATGTGACCTTGAAAGGGCAAGAAAGAACTTAATTGTTTTTAATGAAACATTACCTAAAACGTGTCAGGAAGAGCTGAGAGTCTAGGTCTGTAATCTGAGCAAAAGATGGTGCCTGTGAACGTTAGGTGATCTCTTCATAAATATGATAAAACTCCAAAGAGATATTTATTTTCATCTCCTAGGAGCTATTCACACACTCAGGAAGTGTAAAAGAGACAGGTGCCTAGGATGGACTCATGTCATCTTCAGTCTTATTACAATTGCAAAATATATGAGTGGGTTCTTAAATATCTTCTCTACTTGATTTAGCTGCAGTTGCATGTGGTGCTTTTATCCTCAAACACAATTTCCCCATTCTCCCAGTCATTAACAGTTACTTCAAAATTATGACCAAGTGGGGGATTTCAAGTTAATAAATATATAAATAAATAAAGCACCAACTTCAAGCAACACTCTCCAATGCTTCAAAAGAATATTGTAATAAATAAAAGCTGTTAATAAGAGGGTTGTAAATATAGCATTCAAAATAGTAGGTGTCATGAATTCTTTATAAAGGAACTTGCTACCTCCCCAAATATCCTGATGGTTAAGATGCCGTGATATTGATTCACAGCATACAAATTATACAATTTATGTCTGGTTCTAATGAAGAGAATTCTTAGTCTAACATATTCAGTAAAAATTTGGGCAATTTAGTTTGCTAGTATTTTTAACTGGTCCCTTTAGAAGATGATCTGCCATATTCAAATTTTCCTCAGCCTAGATGGTGTAGCTGGAATCATAGCAGGCTTGTTTAATTGCTTTCTTTTCTACCTTTTCATAGAATCATAGAACATACTGAGTTGGGAAGGATCCATCAGGATCATGAGGTCTAACTCCTGGCCCTGGACAGGATGATCCCAAGAATCACACCACGTGCCTGAGAGCATTGTCCAAACACTTCTTGAACTCTGTCAGACTTGATGCTGTGACCACTTCACTGGGGAGTCTGTTCCAGCACCCAGCCACCCCCTGGGGGAAGAACCTTCTTCTAATATCCAGCCTAAACCTCCTTTGACACAGCTTTATGCTGTTCCCTGTCACTGGTCGCTGAACAGGAAAGGTAAGTGCCTGCTCTTCTGCTTCTCCTTACAAGGAAGCTGAAAGTTCTGAAGCTGCATAGATCTTCTAAAGCAATAATCATATAGAAGATTTTCCAGATAACCACTATTGATCCTATATGTCAGCTTCATTGTTCCTTTCATTCTTTGTCCTCCTTTTTTTGTTTTCTGCACTGTATATTTTTTTTGTAAATTTTAAAGGTAAAATTGTCTCATTGATTCTTTTCTTGGAATAATTCCTTGATGAAAGTCTGACATCTAGGAATCTGCTGGTAAAAATGGAAAACCCACAGAAAGAGTAGTCTTTAGAGATAACTTACTTCTTCATATACAGCACCATATGTAAGGAAGAAACAGAAGGCAAGTGCTCTATGATTTCTTGTTTTCTTCTCTTTTTCAGGAAAAACTACAACTATGTCTGAAAAACTAAAATGAAATCTGTTGTATAGAAGACCATCCAACAAAGTAACAGATTTCTGAATTTGATAGAGTACTCTGATAGCAATGAGAAGTGCAGGAACTTGAGAAGAAGAAAACAGGAAAGGAAAGCAAGAATGAAGAGATATGGAAGCAGGAGAACAGTGTAGTCAATGTAAATTTAAACAGAGGAGAATATGAAACTGAAGAGGATCAGAGAAAGGTGAATGAATTACTTTCAAAGGAATTTCATAGCACTAAGAGAGGAGACAGCAGGGCATGATATAGCTTAAAGAGACTATTTTAGACCAGAAAGGTCATGTTTCAGCTGCCAAGAACTTGTTCTCAGTAACTCTGAGATGTATGATATACTGTCCCATTTCTTGGAGAGACACCAAAGGATCCCAGATTATCAGCAGCCACCTGATCTGCAGTGCTGGAAAGATGAGAAAGTCATTAACAATTCTGTAAGGCGGATGAGACAAAACGTTTTCCAAGTAGTGCTTGCTTAATTTTCAGTGACATTTATACATATCATGGGCCTGCTTTCTTTTTCAACTGTACTGATTCCAGTAAAGGTGAAAAAAAGGGAATCAGTCCAGATAAATGTAATTCTCTAGCTCTATGTACCAAACAGAAAAATAAAATCCAGAACAACTTAGAATGTAAAGTGGTATGGATATGGTAATCCAAATAATTTGGTATTTTGGTTTGCCCACAGTGAAAGAAGATATATCTAAAAAATATCTTGACATTGCACATTATGTGTCCCATGTACCTGTCTATGAGTATTCTACCTTGTCTGCACAATAAATGATGATGGAATATTATCCTATCCTGGTAATACATTCACAGGCACAAAATGATGATACGTATCCTATCTTGCACAGTTCAGGAAAAAATTTTCTTCAAACCACATTGTTACTTCAGCAATATTTTCAATTTTTATAGCCCTGGGTAATCTAATAAAATTAATTTCCTCACAAACCTCAATGACCAATTAATCAAAAATTGCTTTTCTCCTCTCTGCTCGATAGTTAACTGACTTCTAGCTGCCCACATAGCAAAACTCTCTTGGCTAACAAATCACAACAAACAGCATATGGAATTTCTTAGATGGATATGTTGCAGCTTTATGGCTGGGACAGAGATCTCTAATATCTTAATGTATGTGGTGTTGTTTAATGAGATGATTCTGTGCTCACTGCTGGATTTCCAGTGCATTTCCTTCTAATGCAAATTTGTGTTCTTAGCTCATGAAGGTAATATGCATTGGGATGACTTGTCAGCTTAAGCTCATGTTGCAGCTCCTTTATTCTTGTCCAATAGTTCATGCTATAGTGCTGTTACTGCTGGAATGATGGTGGGTTTTTTGTTTTCTGTGAAGTCAGAGCTGTTTCCATTTTTCCCACTGGATTCTGAGGCAGCTGTGTGGCAGCATAACAGAGGGAAAAAATGTTCTTAAAAACAGCTGTATTTCTATATGTCAACAATAGCCACAAGTAGCTTAGTATCTTAGATAGATAGTTGTTCTCTGTTGCTGTGCATGGTAAGTTTCAGGCAAAGCATATTTCCTTTCACATCCTAAGACAAGTTGTCCCAAACCACGCTACCAGTTGGATGAAAAAGCAATGTACTGTCTTTTGTGAAGCTATGAATTTCTGCCTAGTTGTGTCAGATGTGATCAGTTATCTGTTTTGCTTGACACTGATACAGAACAGTGCTAACACATATGTAGGGTGTAACATCAAGCTGGTAATATCAGTGACATTGCAGGGTAAGCCCTGAAGACCAATTCTTTGAGTTTTATGCAGTGGAGAAAAAAGAACGAGAGACACAGAGCTGGGTATTTTCAATGTAAGGTTTTCATCAGCCTGCAAGCTTATTAATGGAATTTGTTCCCATGCACCAATATCACAGATGGGTAATGCTGGAGAAATAGCAGCCACAATGAGATGTGAAATGCAGCAAGTGGGAGTGAGCAGAATCGTACTGTGGTGGTTTTCACACGGTGTCCACCCAAATCTCCAGGCGCCCCCTTCCCCAGAGGGAAAGGAAAAGGAGAAAAGGCTCCAGCTGAGAGATAATGGCAAAGCAAACTCAGAGTAGCTAAATACTTAAATTTATTACTAACAAGATAAGAACTAAAACTAAAAGTAATAAAGCCAAAAAGTAAGAAATGAATCAGTCTTAAGAACACCTTTCTCCTCTCACTCCTCCCTCTCTTCAGCAGTTCAAGAGAGCAGGAAATGGGAGTTTTGCAGGCAGCTGTTGTTGCTGCCATTGCTCTTGTCCTGTGGGTCACTCCATGGGGTGCAGTCGGGTCTCTGCACCCCGATGGTCCCCCATGGGCTGCAGGGGGACAACCTGCTCCACCACGGTCTCCACCACAGTCTGCAGGGGGGCCACAGCTCTTAGTCCTTCCCCTGCTCTCATGGGGTCCCTCCCACGGGAGAGAGTCCTTGATAGACTTCTCCAACATAAGTCCACCCCCCCAGGCAATACTTCTACCAGGGGAAAAACCTGCTTCCAGTGTGGGTCTCCTTCTCCACAAGTCATGTCCACAAGTCTCTTCCAGCATCTCACTCCATCCTGGGCCTCCCACAGGGCAACATCTCCTTCAGGCATCCACCTGCTCCTCCATGGGCTGCAGGGGGATCTCCGCACCCCGATGGATCTCCATGGGCTGCAGGGAGAGGGGAGGGGAATAGCTTTCAGTCCTTTCCCTTCTTCCCCACCCATCCTCTCCCCCCCAGCTCCAGCATGGGGTCCCTCTTTTGCCTCCTCCTGCTCCAACCTTGGTCTCTGTGTTGTTATCTCATGGCTGGAATTTTCAACTGCACAACACTCCTAATTCTTAAATATTTTATCACAGAGGCGTGACTGTGATTCTTAATTGGCTTAACTTTGGCCACCAGCAGGTGGCCTCCTGGACCCGGCTGTCATTGGCTCCACAGGACAGGGGAAGCTTCTGGCAGCTTCTAACAGAAACCATCCTGCAAGCTCCCCCTTCTACTAAAATTCGGCTACAGAAACCCATGACACATACCAATAGCTTACTCCCAGGCAAAGTAGAGAGCAAAACTGACTGAAGAGACTAGATGTTTATGGAGATGACATACATAGAGGAGCAGAGGACCAGTTAGTTTCCATTGTCTTAATTTACTACAATTACATGTTTTCACTGTCCCTGCCTTGAAGAAAAAGGTTTATGGAAACATCTACACTGGGGGCTACCTCACATTTAGGGTGTTAAACTCACCATGTGGCTTTCAAAGACATGAATAACTGCAGTGTGAATTGTGAAAAGAAGAGGAATAAAATGGCTGAGAGTGGATTAAGTTTTCAAAGAAGACAAGATCAGTCTTATCTCAATAGCCATTTGCTTCACATCTTCACTACTTTTGTCACAACAATACTATCAGAACAGAAAAATGTTAATTTCCCTAATATTCATTTTCAGGCTCAAAAATTAACATAATGAGTGGAAAAGAAATAAGTTAGAGCAATTTTCTGAATGCCAGCAACCAGAGCAGGAAGGAGTAGATAAATGCTGGTTCACAATGATTCTCAGGTACCACTGATGATCTTAAGCACACTAACAATTAAACAGTAAATATGATCCCTCCTAAGTCAACTCAATTCAGAGCTGTGTGTCTGGTTTTATGAGTGATGTGCCTAACCCAAAAATACAGACAGAGTTTCTAGTCTGGGCACAGCTGTTTCTGAGTGTGACTTCTGCGTTTGAACCCTGTATTGATATTCTAAAGTGGTTCAATTTATCAGCCTGAGTCAGTGATATTCTGAGGAACTTTGCACTGTGGAATACCCTTAGGCTTCACAGAGTCACCGAATGACCCCATTGGGTCATCTGGTCCAACGTCCCTACACAAGCAGAATTGTCCTAGAGCACATGACACAGGATTGTGTTCAGACAGTTCTTGAATGTCTCCAGTCAGGGAGACTCCACAACCTCTCTGGAAAACTTGTTCCAGTGTGAAGAACTCTTCCAGGCTGTTCAAAGCTATCCCAGTATGCTTGTTCCAGGCTTCCAAGAGAACTTATGTAAACATTTTGAGCTAGGCAGTATTAAAACCAAACCAAGCCAAACCCCAATATATTAGATTTGCCCTGGAAGAAATAGTGCTATGATTCCAGTAGAAATCCTTATATTTTATGTCCAGATTGTAAAGTGGATCAGGAAGCACAAATTTTCACTTACAAGAGGCTTGATTTCATCCCATGGTTACACGGACACTTGCTTCAGCATAAGTGGTTTCAAATGTGGCTGTGCTGCATTTGTCAGTAATAATGGTAGGTTCAAAGCCCTAAGTTATTTGCCCTCTTTGAAAACCCAAGTAAGTTCATCAGGATACCCTGATACCACTAGTCTGATAAACCTTCTGACTAGGCTTTCATCTATTAAATTATGTAGTGTCATTTAACTGAATCAAATGACTCCATGGTAGTCAAGACAATGATTTCAATGCAATAATTCTCCATAATGAGAAATACTTGAACCTCAAAAATGTGGCAAGGGGAAAATACACAAAAAACATTGTGATTTGGCAGGAAAAAAGGTTTAATGAATAGTTTATGTTGAGAATGAATCTTCAGAAATGTATTTTAGTCTGGTAAGAACTCAAATGACATAGCACTGGTGCTGTCTGACAGTCTCATGTATACAACATAAACAGAGAGCTACAGAATTAGATAATGTAAGTTAGGCTGCACACCAAACCTGTCCTAATACAGTCCAAATGAGGCTATTGACTCAGAAAAGGAGTCATTGATAAAGCAACTATTACCAGCAGCCAGATGTGTGATAGCTCATTTTTGGAAATGGACATATGCCCCAACATTAATGCACAGAGGTATCAAACATAAGAAATCCTTTGAATAGAACCAAAATGACAGGCAGGCTCATATCAGAATCTAGTAGATGTAACATTTCTCTGGAACTGCAACAGAAGAAACACATGACTAAGAGGCCAAATAAGCACAAATGATTCTTTTAAAGGTGATAAATTTGCTATGTATGAATCAGGTTGTCCAGAAAGTTAATGCATTCTAATAATGATTTATTTATTTTTTTTAAGCTACCAGGACATAATGTACCCTAAAGTTACGTGCATAATTTCAGGTACGTTCCATTTATTTCCATTCATTGCACATCCTTATTAGAAAACTCTGCCATCTGACTATTATACTGCTTGCCAAATATGCAATTCTATAAATCAGCCATGGAGAGAAGGTGCCAGCCTCTCTTGATGATAAATACAGTGGCAGGAATCTACTTTGTTTTGTAGCATGTAAGGCTGATTAATCCAAAGCTGTTTGCAAACTTCATTTCATACAGGATACCCCCATCCTTGCAATCAGATTAACAAATCAAAGGTACATTCAGACTTGGAGACAGGTTGCCACTTAAGTATTTCAGATACTCAGGCATTTGGTTAAACTAAGCTTGGATTAACAAGGTATGACTATTAAAAGGGAGTTATGTTTAGGGGTTCTCTGTCTCCATCATTTTGAATGCTGTGCTCATGGGGTAGTGCAGTCCAGTCTTAAGAGCTCAGTGAGCTTACAGAGCTTTACAGCCTCCCTGCAAGCTTCATGAGCTTAATTGAAGATAAGTATATACAAACTCACCTTCCTAGAAAGACTTCTATTTATATGAGGGAAAAGAAACCCAAACAAATCTCTTTATGCAGGGACTAAGCTGCATCTTTCCTGTCATCATTTATACTTATTTTTATATAGTGGAATTTATTAGACTAAACCCCTTAATCATGTGGAATAGATGAAAGTGGAATCATTCAACACTGTCACCTTTTGTTGTCACATGAGACTCAGGTTAGTAATAGAGTCTGATTGAATTATTTGTTAGGAAGAAGTCATGCCAACTGATTTTACCTTGGTGGAAAGTGAATCTGTGAGGGGCTGGGCCAAAGTACCTTTCTGTCCTTCTTTAGGAATTTATAAAAATATAAAGGCAGAACTTCCCTAGCTAATGCTCAACAGTGTTCTCTGACCACTTAGAAACGTCTGACCCTGTCAAACTCACAATGATGTGAAAGTGAAGAAATGATGAGGATCTCTTCTAACATGGAGAACTCGAGTGCATTCACCAATGAGAAAAGGAGGCCGCTGGAACGTCATGTGCTTGGAGGATTGGTGGCAGTGTCATGTGTAAGAGTTACTGAACAATGGTTTATCGATGCTGATGCACTGAGAGAGTTATTTTTGTGTATTGTTGTGCTGGTTTTGGCTGTGTTAGAGTTAATTTTCTTAACAGTGGTTAGTATGGGGCTGTGTTTTGGATTTGTGCTGAGCATAGGGTCGATAATATGGAGCTATTTTTGTATTGCTGAGCAGCGCTTTCACAGGGCCAAGGACATTTCTGCTTTTCATACTGCCATGCTGGGGAGGAGACTCAAGGTGCATAAGAAACTGGGAGAAGACACATCCAGGACAGCTGATCCAAACTGACCAAATGGATATTTCATACCACATGACATCATGCTCAGTATATAAAGTGGAGGGTATAAGAAGAAAGGTGGGAACATTTGGAGTGACAGCATTTATCTTCCCAAGTAATTGTTGCATGTGATGGGACCATGGAGATGGCCGAACACCTGCCTACCCATAGGAAGGAGTGAATTAATTCCTTGTTTTGCTTGTGTGAGCAGCTTTCAATTTCCATGTGCACCTGTTTTTATCTCAAACCTCAAGTTTTCTCGCTTTTACCCTTTTGATTCTCTCCCCAATCCCACTGTCAGTGGACTGAGCAGTTGGCCGTGTGGGGCTTGGTTTATGTCAGGTTAAACCACTGCAGTTCTACAGGAGCTAAAGCTGGTTAGGCGTGAAAAACAGAAACATGTACACGAGGCAGGAACTGTGAAGAAGATATAATCATATAGTATAATATTACTAGTGTTGGCTTATGTTCAGAGCTGCAGAAATTCTTCACATATACACTGTATTGTCATAGGTACCTATTGTGTATATAGAATAACTTCTAAGGAATAGAGACATTTAGCACTATAATTTGTTCAACTGTTTCAGCTTATGATAAAAACTTGATATTCATTACACAGTAACAGAAATGCATTTTCAGTTTCTTTTTATATACTTATTTATTACTTGTTGTATACACCTTTAAAACAAGATTGCCTTTCTGCAGAAAACTCAGTGTCCTAGTGATGGCAGGAAAACTGAAGGACACCCTCAACTGATGCAAGTTCATGAAGCTCTGTTTGGAGACGAAGAATATGCTCATGTGTATGTGGCAGATGATTATTTCCATATGTCTGTAGCAGGTGATTCTTTCCATATGTCCTCTCTCTAAACTATCTGCCTCTGGATAGAGACATTCAAGTTTTCATGTATTGGTCAGAAATGGGCTATCCTGTGGCTGTACAGCTAACTGGAATTCAGTGCAATCTAGTGTTTTTACAAGTAACTGCTCCCTAGTCAGTCAATAATTTACATATTGACAGTTTAAGAAAATGTTTGTTACTTAAAAGGAAAAGTTTCCTTAAAATTATGAATGATTTCATTTGCAACCCTTACTTATGAAGAAATGAAGGAGTGGAGGGAATAGGGAGAGGAAAGCTCTCAGGAGTACTTGGAAACAATTTATACAGGAATAAAGAGAAGTGGGTTTAGTCTCCTATAATCTAGAAACAGTCTCTTCGTTCTTCATGCTGCCTTAGTTTAAATAAAAAAAATACAATATGATATCATGTAAGAATGAATGTTTATTTGCTATTTTCATTTACTAAAGCGAAGGTAGCAGTTATGATAGGTTCAGTTGAAATCCCAGCTACTTTCATTTGCTCCTCACAAATCTTTACTGCAAATGCACGTTTTATGTATGAACATACTTTACAATTATGAAGTTAGAGAAGATTTAGGGATATCTAAGCAAGAGGAAGTGTGAGTGCTAGAAAGGCTGGATGGCTTATTACTGGTAGTTCATACTACCAGTATGAACTACCTTCCAAACAAGTTTTATCTCTTTTGCTTATGAAGAGATTGAAGAGGAAAGTCAGAAAGCCAAGTCTTTCTGTATCTTCCTTTCTACACCACTTCTGAATTCTTGACACTTCTTTTTAGGTGAGAAAGAGTTACAGTGGGCATAAAGGCTATGATGTGCCTTTAGATTGTACATCCTGCAGCATCATGATTTCATTCTTATAAAAACTACTTACTGTCACCTGAAATTTAGATTTTTAGACTTTTGCCTCTAGAAACAAACATTTTCCTATGTAATTACCACTGAACCCCACGGAGTTAAGGAAGGAATCAATGATTTAATTTATTTCCTATGAAGGCTTCTTTAGGTCCTTGACTACTACATGGATGCTTTCTTTAGCATCTGCGGTAGCACTGTTTCTACTCCTCACTATTCATCTGCAAAAGTCCCACATACCAGGCTTACCTGCCCTTTCTTAGCACAATTTCAGTGGATAATTTTTTCAGGTCATGAAATTTGATCTGTGACAAAGAGAGTTCCAAAGTCAGTGTCTCCTCACAGGTTTTGTCTAAATCAGAAAACTTTATTCCACTTAGGTTAATGGTTGGACCAGCGTCTCCCTGTCCTTCTTCTCTGTCCTTGCACAATGCATTTTCTGTCTTTTCCTTGTGCTTATATTTATATAAAGAATCCCAGTGAAGGAACCTACAAATGGAAGCACTGACAATTTAGTCTGTGCTAAATTCAATGGTTAATAAAGTTCAAAGTAGTATGCTGCTCTAGGTGCCTGTAAGGAATGCACAAGTATAACACAGATCTTCTACCTCTCCTGGAAGCTTAAGTTAACACTTAAATGACAATTAAAACAAAACAGATGCAAACCAGAGCCAGTCACAGTTGTTCTGATTAACATTAACAGTTGTTATACAAACAGTTAGTAGGAAAGGACTACAACATCAGTTCTGTTGGCAGGAGAAGGCACAGCCCTGGCCAATCCAATCTAATTAAACCATGTCTCCAGTATGCAGATGAACAGCAAAAGTGAAAATCAGAATATATCAATACATTGCCTCCCTCAAGATACTGACTGTCTACACTGAGAGTCTTATCCTGGGAGATGTGGAGGGCACTATGAAGAAGAAAGGAGATATGGGGAATAAAAAAACAAAAACAAAAACAAAACAAACCCCAAAAACCAAAAAAACCCCACAGAATGAGAGGGGTACTTGAAACTAAGAAAGCTTGAAGAATTAACATGGCTTTCCCATCATTTATGTACTAACACCTGAAATGTCTGTCCCAGAAGAAATTTTGAAATTTCAGAATTGTTTTTCAGCCAGAATAAGAACAAAGAATTGAAATTTATGAGACATTTAAGAAAATCAGTTTTTCAGCACACACAAACTTATGTTCCAAAAACTATGAATATAAATTTTCAGAACCACTTCATGACTAGCTTTACTGTTTTTCTGCATGATGTGTCAAGTATTGAAATGAAGTTATGTGACCTTAATGAAATTCAGCAGTTTCAATAATTTTGCATGGAAGATTTCAGTGAAATTCAATATATTCTACTGTTCACTTGAGTAATTTTCCAGTGGATTTTTTTTATAAAGCCAAAACAGTGCTATAATGCAATATATCCTCATTTTTCAATTGCCGAAATTCATGAAGTCTGTGACGTTCATTGAGTTTTTTTGACCCAAATAAATAAAGCTGGAAGACACAAAGAAACAAATTTATAATAGATTGTGATCCTGCTAGACAATTGGCTGGATCCAAAATCATATATGTTTCTTGTTACCAAAACACAATATCTCTTGATAATCTATAGTAGCATTTATAGAGTGATGAAGTGATAGTACTTGTTTCTGAAAAACCTGTCTTGTTCTAATTAAGTATCAGATTTGTAGGGCTCTCTTATACACTTATTGACTCAAGCTTTTAAGTCATAGCATTCTGACATGCAGAATAGTATACATATATATTAAAAACAAGCAACGCATTAAAAAGCTCAGAAGCAATGCAAGAATTCTCTTCCCCTTTGGCTTATAATTAAAAGCATCCAGCAACAGAGCTTAATCCAAAAATGCAGGACTGATATGTGTTTTGCATTTTTTTCAGAGAAACCTCCAGAAATAAATTAGCAAACATAAAAGGCAGAAATACATTTTACAGAATCCAAGTAAAGAAAAAAAAAAAAAAAAAGAAAACCAACAAAAAACCAGAACAGACCAAGAGCATGCACATTAGTTATATTCTTCAGCTTAGAAAGAATAACTTTAAGTTCATATAAAGCTCACTATTATTTTCTCACAGGGCACTGTTTACTGACAGATTCAACATGCAGACTGCATTTCTGCTGGATTTGATAAAAATACAATTAAAATGTTGTACAGGGGGGTACGCCAAATTGGCCTGCATCCTAGAACCCACTCCAAGCAAAACCTTGAGGAATATATTGTACAAGAAATGGTCTATCCCCTGAGATTACCTCCCACTTCCTTTAACCTGATATTTTGCTCATCCTATTATAAGATCCCTCAGAGGGGTGAAACACTAGATTGTCTCATTAAGACTCATCATTTACAAGATGTTGACAAACGCTGGCATTTATCCTGTTGTCATAACAAATACGAGAAAATGACCACTTGGCAATAAGTGATTCTATGCAATTGCAGGTTGTAGAATACAAGAAAGTAAGGGTGGGGGGGTCTGTGGATAATGTATCAGTATCACTACGTAGCATCTCTGAACATTTTCTGTAGGCATTATAAAAAATCCAGGCTGAACTAAATAATAATGGACTGCTTCTTTTTATGGAATTTTCCACATGTGCAACCCAAACATTAATTAAGAAAAATTAAATAGTTCTAGACACAATATAATAACAGTTATTATTAATCTTACTGGATATCTCAATATGAGTACCCAGCATCCATATTGACCTCGTCAGCCTGAAAATTCTTTCAATTCAGTTTGCCTACAGCTCTCATCTGCCCTGAGGCTGATGACAATGTGGCCTTTCTTAACAAGGGTCATTTTGCTCCCTCAGTGTTAATGGTATGTGAGGTTAACACAAGAGGAGATCCCACAACAGAGATTGCTGAGACAGGTTTGGGTATGATAGAAGCATTCACCCAAGTCCATGGAATACAGATATTTTGAGAAGTGAAACTTTTCTTCCTTGGGGGACACCAGCAATGTGGTCACAAGGCAGTCCTGCAGGCAAAAGTACATTGTGGAGACAGAGCCTTCATCCATAAAAGCAGACCAAGATAAACACAAAGATGTAAATATCTGAAAATGAATACAGTCTTTACTTTTAAAGCTGCATTTTTGAGCTCCCTGTTCATTTGGAGTACCTTGAACCCTGAGAAGACTTCATTCTTCTCAGATGTTTCAGGTTCTGCTTCTGCATATGTGTCTCAATTTTGACCATTTTAAGAAAGTTGACATCTCTATCAATCAAAAGTTTTGCTTTCCTGCAGCGAAATCAAAGCAGAAATAACAACTGATTAGCTTAATTGTAACGGCTTTATTAACAGAGCCCAACTGTCTTCCTTGTGAGATGAAACCAGTGATATTGCTAGCAGTCAGAATCAAAAGTGACAATAACTTGGCTGACAAGGGTAGAGAGTTCAAGGTGGTTGGTAGTTCAGTCTTGCTTTACTAATACAGTGCCTGAAACACCACTCTTGTGGTGGTTGTGGGGCTCTAAAAGAGCTCAGAATTTACAATCACTGAATTCATAGTATGTGAATTCTAACTGGGTAATTCACTTTGAACAACTCCTTTGATTCTGGAGACATCTTATATATGGTATGATGTTTTCCCAGTCATAATGCCCTAGAGCACAGGTTTATCATACTGTCTTCTTGCCTTTGTACTCCTCTGTTTTGCTTATAGTATTTTTAATTGAGTCCTGGACTCCCAATCTGCACTCATTAGACACAGAGCATATAAACACTTGTAAAGTAACAATTAAGTCACAGCCAGGTACTGGTGTTTTCCTCCCTGCTGACTTTACCTCTGCTGAATAGAGTTCATTAACATTTCCATAGTTTTGGTTACCCCATATTGGAATTTAAGTCTGTATTTGCTTACTTGCTAGCTTATTGCCAATTCTATACAGTGCTGGTCCTTTCCTTTTTTTTTTTTTTTTTTTATTTTTTTTTTTTTTTTTTTTTTTGTTTTTTTTTTTTTTTTTTTTTTTTTTTTTTTTTTTTTTAAATATACAGTGCTACCTCCACGTGTCTGCCTACCAGCAATGAGGTCTGAATGTCTTGACCCAGCATTTCTTAATGGACTCAAGTATTAACTTGTGCTTCAAAAAGACTTTTCCTTGCCTTGGGCAAAACTAAATGCACTAGAAAAGTAACATGCAGAAATACATGTTGTATTTACCAATTTCTTCACTGTAGAGCCCAAGTGGAAAATGATCAGCATTACTATTCCAATGAGTATAATTACCACAGTCTCACAATATAAAGACCGGTTGGTAAGCTGGTTCTTGTAGAATGTTGTGTCCAGTTATGTACTGATTGTGAATAAACGGTTGTCATGGGTGTATTTGAGTCTACCTTGTTAAGGTTGCCTTCTCAATCACTAGTGTTAGGAATTGAATGTATATTTCTATTTCTGATACACCACCTTAATACTCCATTGAGAGTGACCCTTTAAGTTTGCAAGGTTGGACTGTTGGGAGATACCAAAAGCAGGTTCCACACCTGAAGCACTGTAATGCAAAGGTATACATCATGAACTATACAGCTAGCTTTCTGCAAAGATCTACATGAAGATGGAGAAGCTCATGGGGTGAGATTATTCATATTTCTACATAGCACAGCATCTCAGGAGGTAGGAATACCTAGAGAAGCTGATCACTATGAAACATACCGAAATGTTTCTCTCTTCTAGAAGAAACACAGTTTCACATAGTAAAGATTGGTGAGGATTTAGTTGTTTGTTTTTTTTTTTTCTCCTTGGGAAACTTAAAAAACTTACAAATAATGCTTTACTAATTTCATAAAACCAAAAAAGTGTTAGTCTCTAAAAGAGTGAACATTCTCTGTTCAGGATGTTTTCTTCTATATCTGTGAAGCTCCAAACCAGTTTTTAATTATGTCAGTAGAAGAGTTCCACTGAGCAAAGAGGGAACAGATGACAATCCTTTGTGACCTACCAACTCACCTGAAGCAGAGGTTCATAACCATACAGAGCTATATGCCCCATTTGTGCCTCATTGATAATTCAGCACAGTGAATCACCCCAAATCAAGTAACACTCACACACTTGTTTGATTTCCTTTTTGAACTCATGTGCTTATCTAGCAAACAGCTATAAATAAAGGATAGCAAACAAAAATAAATTTCGCAGAAGCCAGCATGGACAATGCAAGTAAAGGAAACCAGTTTGCTGACATTAAAAAAAAAGCTAAATAACCATCTTGAGGTGTGCAAGAACTTTTGTGAATGGGGCATAAAAACTGAGCAAGATCTTTTTCATTGAGTTTACCCATTCATTAAATACTGCATTTGTCTTTCTTTTTCACCTAAATTTTTTTGTATTCTTTCATTCAGAATGGAAACCAGTTCTAATGGCCATGGCACACACTGCTTCTGGATTTCTTCCTGACAAAGTACATTCATGATACAATATACTTGTATACTGTATCTTGTGCAAGTTTCCATATGAGCATATTCATAATAATAAGAATATGTACTGCTACTGTAATAATAAATATGAATTAGAACAGTGGTTAAATCTGGTTGGGTATAATTATAGCTTGCCACAGTGAACTAAATTTCAATGGGGTTTGGTTCTATGGTTTAGGGTAGTCTCCACTAGATATAGAAAAATCCAGTTAATTAATTAGCCCTTAGTGTTAAATGAGTTTTTTAAGCCTGAGAGACAAGGGGAATGTGGGATTTGTGGGGACTTGACAGTGAACGTTTAATGATGTTAAACCCAAAGTGACTGTTAATATAGGCTACAGTACCTGAGAATCAGAAATACAGAGAGATAAATTCAAATAAAGCACTGAGGTTTAACAGGAAATGAAGAATATTAATTTGCTATGAATGTTCAGATTGCCTTTGTATGATTTAAATTTTTTATGGTTACAGTGCCAGAGTACCTCATTCTCTGACAATACGGAGGATACTTACTAAGAGAGACAGGAATTGTTATGTTAAAATATGAGTGAGTTGACTTTTTCTGAGCATTTATGTTGTTTTTTTCTTGGGTAAATTGCCACCGTATGGAAAATCTGCTTATGAAGAGTTGTCCTTGGGCAAGGGAGGCTTTATACCATTGTGTTCATATAGCTTTGTTTTGGGGCAATCTCAGTAAGGATCAGTCCTGGGCCATGTCAGAAGCCATCCAAAGGTTTCTCTGCCAGACACTGTATGCAGGGCTGCTCTTTTCTGATGAGTGGACTTTTAACCTCTTAGGGGGCATCAACTTGTTCTCCTCATGTGGGCATCTCTCTATGCATTGAGATCTTTTCGTTCTGACAGCTGTCCTTTCCTGTCCTCCCAGCTGGCTTACCAAAAGGTATAATGGTACTCGTGTGGCTTTTCAGGGCTCTGAGGTTACCACAAGCCTTTTCTGGTTCTGCCTACTCTTCTGCCTAGTCTCCCTCAACCCTGCCCAGGGCCCAACACCTGATGTTATACCACAGGGCAGTCAGTGATACTGCAATGCGGCTGGTCTCCAGCTCCCCACAGCCCTGCCTTGCCTGGCCATAGTCCTTGCTGAGCCAGATCCTGCCTGGTCCTGGGCCCACATCCTGGGCTGGCCTTGGCCAGACCTCCCCACAGCCTTGCCTGGCCATCCTGTGCTGTGTGTGAGCCAAGGTCCCCTCAAGGACCTTGGTTTCCGAGCCCACAGGGAGCAGATGACCCTTGCTTCCCCCAGAAATAGCTTTTTCTCACCCCCAGTGAATATAACCATGTTCCTGTAGTTTTGTTTTATTTGCATCTTCTCATTTGTATACCCCATACCACCCCATTACCACCAGGAGTAATCGATGACCAAATAGTGGCATACATACAGAATGAAATTCATGCTCTGTAGCTTTCTGTATCTACAAAACATCAGTCTCCATCTTGGTTAGTCATAGTCACAGAGTGGCCTGGGTTGGGAGAGACTTTCAAGATCATCTGGTTCCAACCTCCCAATGTCACTCTAGGTTGCCTTCACTTTCAGTGGCAATAGATGACATCATCAGTTTACACTGGTACACAAAATGCAGTGATATGTAGTTGGTATGAGGGTAAGTGGGAAGCATGTATAGGTTCTGAGCATTTCTGCACTGTTTTCCCATTCCCTCAGTCTCTCAAGGCTGCATTACATATGGGGCCTGGAAAGCAACACATGCATTCCCAAAGTAGGGAGTTATGAGTAGCTCCCTGACAGTCACTTCTCCCTATACTGAGTTCAGTCCTCTGTGATTTTTTATTTCCATTCTTCTCTTGAACCTTATGCTAATTCTATGCATCATGGGTAGTAGGGTTTTTTTGTTTTGTTTTATCAGTTTGGTGGAGGAACAGTGATCAGGGACCTCTTGAGTTGACAGTCTGTCAGATGGCAAATCAAGGAGGATCTCTCCCTTAGCAGCCATAAAGATTAAACAGACTAATGAATCAATATTTTAGACCATCCACTCTGGGGAGCCTTCACTTAAGTCCCAGCACTGTTGGTCAGGTCAGAAAATGTTCTTTTCTGTCAAATGGTAGGTTTTCCTATGTGGTAGTATACCTCCATCCTCCTTTGTGTGAGCTGTAAGAAGCTGACAGAGGCAGATATCAATCCATACTGTTGTGACACTGTCTTGTTCAATTCAAAACTTTGTGAGAGCATTTCACCATCCAGTAACTGGCAAGAGAGAAGAGGATGTGTTTATTAATTTGGCAGAAATCAGTTTTAAAGTTCATATTTTTATTTTTCCTGTTATTAGGCAACATTTTCTGTTGAAGAATTAGTTACTTATAACCATCCCCTCCTCCCAAAACACCCAATCCTTTGATTTTTATGATTGCTGTCCTAAGGGCACTTTACCTCCATCTTTATTCAATCTCTTATCATAAATATTGTCACACCTGTAATTTTAGTCTTAGATGCCATATTTTTCTTAAGCTAAAATCTTTATGGAAGTACTGAATTCTGTTAAATTTGGCAACAGTTCTATGACACTGAAATGGTCATAAATTACAGCATATGCACTTTGAAGCAGATGTTCTGTTAAAGTTCACATAATATGTCCATGTCTCTGACAACTGATGCACTGATATTTAAAAGGACCTCGATGAATGTAAAGAATAATATTGTTAAAATGTATTACACTGAAGACACATACCCTAATAAAATAATTTTTTTTAAAAAAAGTTGGTTTATGTAAATATTTTTTTAGATTTTTTTAGCAGAAGAAATACTTTCCTGATATTTTTTGAGAACCAAAATTCTGTAAGCAAGTAATATTCAAAATAGTAAATGCACTTTATTCAGCATCTCCTCAGTGATAATTTGTGTTCCTTAAGTCAGTAAATGAGGAACCTTGTCATCTTTGTTTTGATACTGTTTAAAAACACATACCTTCAACTCATGAGATCCAGTGATGAAACATAAAAATAAATGACTGTATTAAAAATGTCACTGCCCAGATGGCATATAGAAGTTCTGATCTGAGTATTCAATAACGAAAGAGAAGGTGACTGGAATCTAAATTTATTTTCTAATTTTATATCTGACCCTTATCTACACATGAGGAACATGAACACATTGCATTTTTGAACATAACCCAAAAAAGCACTTAAGCAGGTGCTTAACTGTAAACTGATGTTTGACTCCTACAAGTAGAGATGATTTCCTGAATGTGGACCATGGAGGAATTTCAAAGCTAGGTCCTAATTTTGCCAGATAAGGGAAACTGATCATGATTTATGTATTTGAACATATTTTTTTCTATAAAGATATTCAGTTTTTGGGCATTTTATGCCCATGTAAGCTGGCAAATACTTCAAGATACACTAAAATCTGTTTGTTAACAGCATAAGAATTTTCTGCAAAGGTAAGCCAGTTTACTGTGGTTCTTCTGCCATGTTACAAAATTACTGTGTTTTTTGGTTAGAGAAAATTCTATTCTGCAGAACTTGTTATTTTGTTCCTTTTGCATGTATGTGTAAAACCACTTTTGGAGAAAGATAAAATGTTCCTAAACTGAACCTGAAGTAGTTAGGCTCAAATGCAGTTTAATGCATAAGAAAAACTAAGTATTTTGCTTAAACATCTGCTGAAAATATGGAAAGAACATTAGCCAACCAAACAGGCAAGGAAGTCTTAAAACTGGTGCATGTCTTTCATGACAAGTAGCATCAGAGTGACTGTAGTGGGTAAACAATCTAGACTCAATGATTTGTGTTTTGAGAAGAGAACCCATCAATAAGTGAGCAAACTCTCAAGTAAACATGTACAAAAAAGTAAAGGGATTCCTCCTTTCTCTGGGCTCATATTAAGCCAAATCCTTCCTCCCTCCCTTTCTGATTTCTGTCTCTTGTATTTTTGCTGTGAATTACACTCAGATAAATCCCAGTTTCTTAGATGATGAAACATGCAGCCCAGAAGATTTTGGGTTGTGTGCTTAATGGTTTCTGCCTTCTTTTCACTTCTTAATGCCTTTCCTCCACCCCAGCATGGGTCAGCCATGCCTGCAACCCCTTAAGGGTGTCCCCACTCTGAAGGATGTCCTTACTCTGAGTCACCCACTTCCAAAGTCCCTCAAGGGTGTCCCTATCAAGCTGCAGTCCCTCAGGAATGTCTCATCCCTGCTATGGGTCGCCCATGACTCCAGTCCACAGAAGGTACTCCCTCCATCATGGAGTGTCTTCTTCCAAGAGTATTTCCAGCCAAATCCTTAGCGGCCTCTGACACTGCATGTGTCCAGTCAAAGGTCCCCAAGGACACGTTTCCATGTCTTTCATGCCCCTGGTGGCTGCAGCATTTTAATAAATATGTCAGAGCTAAGGTGTGGGGTGCTGCCCAAAAGGGCTGCAGTTTTGACACCTGATGGGCCACTCACATCAGTTTCAGAGCTGATTGAACCTTTCTGTCACTATCACAGTTTGTGGCTTCTTTCTATACAGGGCACCCTGCAGCTCCTTGCTATCCAAATTCTGACAATTATGCCCAAGACAATGGGCCTTTCATCAAAGTCCTTCTTCTCTGGGAGAAGGTTTTTCCAAAGAGACAGAAGACTGCAAGAGCTCACGATTGCATTATCTCATGGGACCTACAGGGGAGGGGCCTATGCTAAGCAGAAAGGATGCAATTCTGATGTTATAAATTATCTTAAACTCAGGACTGCCTTTCAGTCAGGAAAGCCTATCTGCAACAGAGGTTTATAAATTCCACTAGCTTCCCTTTTATTAAAAAATCTGTTTTAATAGTGGTATGTAACAGAGATAAAAAGCAGAGGTTTAAAAGAAACATACACAAAACAAGAACAGCTGGAAGATACTCAGTGAAATCCCCAACATATAACAAGTGTCATCCTGGAACAACATATCAAAAAAATTAAAAAGACTCCAGAGATTTTTTCTATTTTACTAGTACTCTCTTGTGTTACACAGTTCCTTTGCATTCAATTGCCTGTGCAGTAGCCAACTCTGGGGCTTTTGTTGGCTATCCCCAGGTTTGCAGAGATAGCGTACAACAGCTTGGCCTGAGAATGTAAACAGAAGCACAGAAGAAACTCAAAACCTTCAAGACAATATTTTTTGCATTTCCGATGTATAACAACATGCCATTCCCATCTTTGTACTCTCTTCACAATAATTTTATTCTTTTTGGGTTTATTCCATATTGTTCTAAACTTCCATTGTTTTTCACTTGTGTCTACATGTACACAACTCTACTATAAATTTTTATCCAATCCTTTTCTAGCTAAAACCACATGAAAACTGCCACTGTGTATGCTAATTAACTAGGCACTGTTAGTCTGACAATGTACACTGTGAAAGAGAAGGAAGGCAGCCATGTCACAGCGAACTATTCAAAGTCAACATGCCACTGATGACTACTGACCTCCTGTCCTCTCCTGGATGCTCTCGATCACAGCATTGGTGGCCATTCTGCCTCTTTAACCAGTCCTGATGACAAGTCGAACATTTTAATCCCTTGTAGTACGTCTGAAAGTCCAGATGAGGGGTTTCTGTGGTCTTGCGGGAGGCTAGCTTTGAAAGGTGCTTGCAAAACAGCAAGGAAAAAAAAGTCTTTTGGAGTCCCTATCATGATCCATAATTCTTGACATCTTCGTGATTAAGAGCAAAAGGAACTAGGCTGGGCTGTTATTTTCCTTATTAAACAATAAGAACTTCAGCAACCACCTTTTGGAGGGCCAGCACTGTAGCTCTACTGCTTACATGTGGCTGGCTTTTCTTATAGTTAAAACTCACAGCTGGTTGTGAGTGTAGCTGCTTTAGCTCTTTAAGCCATGAAAAGGCTGTTGACTTGTTCCAGCACAGTTAGGGAAGAAGGAGGAAACAGCATCTGGTTTAAAAAACAAAGCCAAAAACAGCAAACAAACAAACAAAACACAAAAACACCTTCCACAAAACCTAAAATAGAAAATGGAACACTTATAGTAGACTTTCAGACACTGCTGATATCAAAAATAGGTGGGTGAGGCAGAGTTTCCTGAAACAAATAATTAGCTGTAAAAGACCAAAACAAGGATCACAAAGCTTTTTTAATGCCTCCTCTGTATCCTATAAAGAATTCTGTTACTTCCATAAATCCTGCATGAGATTTAAGAGTTAAACTTTTACATTTAGCCTACAGGACAATCTCAAACTTCTGTAGGAAGGTAGAGTAGATGAACAAGCCTATGATTTTTAACAAAAAAGTATATGTGCTCAATACTCTTTTTGTCACCAATGGGCATGGACAGCTTTCAAGGGGTGATGGGAGTGCCTTTAGCAACCCTAATGATGAGTATGACTGCTTCAATATAGACCATTGCAACAGCTGCTGCCTAACTGTGGTGTTGGTCCTTACTCCAGTTCTAGGCTGTGGAAGAGACCTCTCCTTTTTCCAGCTCTTTATTAACAGGCAGATCAGTTGGGAGAATATTCCTCTCAAGTTTAACATGCATTATAACAACAAAGCAGTTCCACTGGTGTCAAATGACCATAGAGCCAACTACTGGAAATTTGCTGCTCGTCAGAAAGTAGCTAATGAGATTCTGGTTCTATTAAATCTTAAGGGAATGCTGTTATTTCACTAGAGCCATGATTTCACCCTATACTCTAAAATGAAATCCCAATCAAATTATTCTAGGAAAGTTAACTGGTGATTACATTACTGTATTCATTAATGTCTCTATTAATCTTCCTTTCATAAGATAGGAATCAAATAATTAAATATTACACATTTGTGTTTTAGTGAAATGCAAAGGAAAGGTAAAGGCATGAACTGAAAACTAAATATATTTTCAAGTTTAAAGAGCCATGAATCTGTATATCAGTGCATGAACAAAAAAGATAAGGACCCATATCAAAGATCTGTAATTGGATTAGATGATATGGTGTCTTTATTCTTTCGATCAAACCAAAGAAAGAAAGAAAGAAAGAAAGAAAGAGAATAAAAATGAGAGTAAAAAGGGAAAGAAATCTGTATTTTATTTTTCTTAAAAGAAGACAGAACAAACCAAGGAATATTCAGTGTGGAAGACAGGACAACGTGATACTGGCAAACACCACTTACTTTTCTCTCTCAAGCTATATTTTGCATTCACTTTTTATAATATTTTAATTAAGTAGCGACAAACTATGATTATTAAACTCCACTCTCATGGTAGCACCATGCTAGCTCCGTCATCTGGGATTATTACACATTGCATTCATGACTTTTTTCCAAGCCCTGGAGAATAAGAATCACCAACGCTGCATTAACACTGTGTATGCAATTAGTAATAATCATGGACATCTGGGAGACCATCTTATAAGCAAATCACCTAAAGAGCTGAAGTCTCCAGGTGTATTTATCTTTTGCTACTTCATATAGCTTTATCACGGTACTAGGTAATATAAAGGGCATGTGATGGTGGAGATTCCAGGTGTAGAGCTGAAGCTCAGATTATGGCCTTGCCTTCAGCAGACCGCCCTAGAGCATGCTTACATCTATACCCTCCCCAGCAGCAGCATAGGTCTTCAATGCCTCTCTGCTGACAAACCTGGTTGGGACTGATCAGAAAGAGTTGATGAGTGTTCATGTGAGATCAGAGAGCAAAAGAGTGGTTGTGGTGTTCACGAGGGTGGTCCTGGCTGTCATGTCAGACTGTGAAGGTCTGGGGACTGGGGATCTTGAAGATGGGTGTAAGCCAAAGTTGCATGTGGAAGGGGAGCTGCTTATGAAGTTGGAAGAAAGTAGTTAGGGGCTGAGGTAGTAAAGAAGTAATGGATTTGTAATCATGTTTTGGAGGGCTATATGGATTATGACTAGAGGATGTGGCACTTTGCCACGATTTTGGAAGGTGGTCCCTAATCGCAAAACATTTGCCCTTTATCTGAGATCTGTGAGTGTGTAATGCAGGTAATGGAGAAAAATAAATGTAAGCAGCAGTGTCCCAGCCAAAGCACATTCCTTGGAGAACACACTCTTCTGCAGTGAAAGCAGACCCTCCTAGAAAGGCTGGAAATGTGGCGATCTTTCTGCATTAACAAGGCACTGTTAACCAAATACATAAACAAGTTGAAAACCATAAGAAAGTCTTACTATTTCCATATGCCTCTTGGCTACATACTGTTAGTGGTTGTGTTGCTGAAACTTCTGAAGTCTGTTAACTATGAGTTAGATATGACTGTGACCGCATTTCTTGTTGATTTTAACAGTATCCATGAAACCACCCAGAAAGAGAACCCTGAAAGGATGCCTAAGAAAGGTGGTGCTAGTTTTGCTCAGTAAGTTCCACATTGACCCTGTGGGAAAAGATAGAAACTCAGCAGTAAGGGAACATAGTAAAAGAAGGAAAACATCCCCCACATTCAAACAAAGACAGGAAAACTCACTGGCAAGTTTGCCTTAGTAGAGTCATAACTGTATTCCTTCCAGCAAAGTGATGTTATCTGGCTGTATTTGGTTTGTGTAGCCAGGTTTTGGCAGTGGCAGGGGCTACAGGGGTGGCTTCTGTAAGAATCTGACAGAAGCTTCCCCAACGTCCTGCAGAGCCAATGCCAGCGGGCTCCAGGACAGTCGCACTGCTGGCCCAGACTGAGGCAGTCAGGAGTGAGAGTAGGACCTCTGTGGTTTAAGAAGGAGAAAAAAAATTGTTCTTGGGCAGATGAAAATTGCAGCCAGGGAAGAGTAGACTGAGAACAGGTGAACAACAACACAGATATACCAAGGTCAATAGAAAAGGAGAGGCAGGAGGTGCTCGAGGTGCCAGAATTGAGGTTCCCCTGCAGCCCGTGGTGCAGATTGTGGTGGAGCCCATGGAGGGCCACAGGGATGCAGACACCCAACTGCAGCCTGTGGAGGAGGTCCCCACCACAGATCAGCGGATGCTCAAAGGAGGCTGTGACTCTTTGGGAGGCCCTGCTGGAGCATAGTGCTGTCAGGGACCTGCTGCTCCATGGAGAGAGAAGCTCACTCTGAAGCAGGTTATGACTTGTTATGACTTGTGGCCCTGTAGGGGTCCCATGATGGATCAGCCTGTGCCTGAAGGACTGTACTCCATGGAAAAGTAACCCATATTGCAACAGTCTGTGAAGAACTGTTGCCTGTAGAATGGACTCACATTGGAGAAATTAATAAAGGACTATCTTCTGTGGGAGGACTCCCATGGGTATCAGGGGAAGGACTCCTCTCTCTGAGCAGTGGCAGAAACAACCAGTGATGAACTGACCATAACCCTCATTTTGTGTCTCCCTGTACTTCTGTGGAGAAGGAGGTAGAACTTGGGAAGGAAGGAGCAGTGGGGTGAAGATGATTTTAAGATTTATTTTACTTATTATCCTGTTCTGGTTCCATTAGTAATAAATTTCATTAATATCCCCATTTTGAGCCTGTTCTGCCCATGATGGTAGTCAGTGAGTGATCTCTCCCTATCCTTGTGAACCCTTCATTACATTTAGTTTGTCCAGCTTCACGAACCCTTCATTGTATTTTCTTTTCTCTGTCCAGTTGCAGAGGGCAGTAAGAGAAAGGCTTTGGTGGGTACATGTTGTTAGGCAGGGTCAACCCACTACATTACCAAAGTGGTACAGGAGCTCTCCACAAACTCACAGTCTGTCACAGAGTGTGTTCATAATAAGAGAAATAAGATGACTTGTGTATTTACTTGGATATGACATCACTGACAGCCAATTAGAAAGTTCCACTTGTGTCATTTCATAATAAAGAAAAGACTATTCAGCACTCACTGCATCAAAGAACGCATGTCATAGAGATTTGCACAGAAATAGGTTGTTTAATTTTTAATGAATTATACCAGGAGAAGTTTCCTTGTATAAATTGCTGTGAGAATACTAGTGATAACCTATGCTTGGATAAAGGGTTTCTGTACATGTGGATTCTACAACTACAGAGACCCTGAGCAAAATTGAACTAAAAATGGTGCTACTCACCCTAATCTATCCAGTTCATAACAGCAGTAAAAACAGTGTGGGGTGCACAGTAGTGCATGTTTTAAAGACCATTTTATTCATTGGAACTGTGTCCTTTAACTAGCAGAATGCTTTCCCACTGTCTTTGTTTTCAGTTTGAGAGTGGATGTTACACTTGAAAACAGGCCTTTGCTGAACGTTTCCTGGTCTCAGCACAGCTTTTAAATTCTGTAACCACCCCCACCCCTGCCAAGCCTTCAGACTTTGTTACTGAATAGTCTTTTCTTTCATGGGATCAATCAGCTGATGCCCAGGCTAAACTGATCATCTTTCTGGACCAAAAATCTGCTGTAAAATGGCATTGTTTGTATTTCAAGGTGTGTAAAGAAAAAAGACATTCCAATAATGACATTAAGGATAACATCAGCTCTACCTGACCAGTGGAAAAGACAGGTGACTGACCCAGTGCGGAGTAAGGCATGGAGCTGAGGTGCTGATGTCTGTGTGCTTATGCACAAGTAGTCCTCAGACTTACAGCAGGCCTTTCACACTAGCCATGGGTGTGTTTGTCTTTGTGCAGGAGGTTTGACTACTGCTAACAGTGTCAAGAGCAGTACATACAAATAAGATTTTCTTTAAGTCACAAATAAACCTCTTTGAAAAGTGCACAGGACCTTCCCCAGGAGTCACACCATGTGTCTGAGAGCATCATCCAAATGCTTCTTGAATTCTCTCCGGCTTGGTGCTGTGACCACTTCCTTGAGGAGTGTGCTCCAAGGCCCAGCCACCCTCTGGGTGAAGAACCTTTCTCTAATATTTAACCTAAACCTTCCCTGAGACAAATTCTTGTCTGCTTTTTATATCGAAATGATCTGGATAAAAACAGGGTGCTTATAGGTTCCTTATCTAGAATCCTATATAAAATGAAATACCTTTCTGAAATAGAGTGAGCTGATGTTAAAACAGTTTTGTGCATTTAATATTTGGAGCAAGTGCCTGAAAAGCATTTTCTCTTTTAGCTCCTTGTCATTTATGTTCAGGATTCATTATGTTACTTGGAGGCAATGAGGTGAATTTCCTCTGAATTTTGTTTGTGCTGATCAAGGAATGCCAATGAATAGGGAATTTTTATTTTAATTGATCTGACTGGAATGAGCTGCCACTCATCTTTGCATATGAACATAACTCTGTATGGAGATCCTGGTTAAATTTTTTGCTCAGAATAATTTAAGATAAAAGGAATAATTGTGGGTTCAAACACAGAAAGAGTTTTCACACTGATATATTTTATTCCTGCATCTAGCACTGCCATAAGTCAGAGAGGGGATACCTTAGAATGGTAACTGTAGAAAACAGAAGAAAAAAGTCTCATTAAAATTAATGCATAGTAGGCTATAGAGTAAATTAAAAGCCAACAAGATCTCAATGCATTGCAATTGGCATTCCAGATTTAGCAGTTTCTGCTACCGCAAGTGAAAAATATCTGCAGTGAGAAATTTGCCTTTTTTATTTTACAGCTATTCTTCACATACACTTTGCTATAGTTTTAAAATAGACAAGCAAAGAAAGAAAGATTTATTTGACCTACCTGTAAGCCTTGAAATATGTATTTAGCACAGCTGTTCTTTTGTGTTTAAACTCATCACAAAAATGCAGCTTTATTGTAACCCACCATTGATCTGCAGTAAGTGGAAACAAAATCTCTCCTTAATTAGTATCATCCAATCACTTTTTTACATTTCTACAGAACACACACTGTGAACTGTTTAATGGACTATTATTTAGAAGAGTGGCAAAGAGCTTGCAAAAAAAAAAAAAAAGGCATATAGTGAAAATAAAAACTAGCAGTGTCAATGAAAAATGTGTTGCAAAATAATGGAAAAAAAGATGTTTCATTAAGATGGGCTTCACTGGCATTTTACTGTATAGATGAACACTGCTCCAATTACTGCCAACAATGGGGAAAGAGATAGAGAGATATAGATTCATTACTTTCAACACCCTTAACTGTCTACCACTGAATTCGCTTATCTGTTCCTTTTTCTACAGGACCTGCATGGAGGGGGGAAGGAATAAACAAAGAACTGAGTAGAGTGAATGTGTCACAAATTACCACAAACACACTGTGACTCAATGCACTTTTCATTTCTCTCCTCATTAACTGTGTCTTGCTCAAAATGAGAGACTGGGTCTAAACATAATCAAGTCCCACAGATAACAATTGACTTGACTGCTGGGGCAGTCATCACCTTCTAGCTACTGGGAAATAAATTTAGAAATAAAATGAGTTAAAATAAAATTCACTCTGCTCTCTTTTCTGTGCTCAGATAATTTGAAGGCCATCAAGGCCTGCAGAAACAATCCATCTCTCTGTGAAAAGGAAAGCAGCCTGTGCCACTACCAATAAGGCATGTCTTTAGTGTTATCAAGAATAAGTATAATTACACAGTGGAAAGGCCATCAAAGTGTCTTGGGCGCTGGTATTTTTTCCTGAGGTCTTCATCAATAGTGCTGTCGGAATGAAAAGAATAAGTGGGGGGAAAAAGGAAAAAAAATAATATCCTCCAGATTGGTGTGACTGACCTGCAATCTAGTAGAGCACATTATAATTTGAGAGCAGTAGGACGATTCAATAAAAATTTTGCTGTCTTCCACTTTAAATCAGGAAGGATTAATTTCAAGAATCTTTGTGGATGCTCTTGTGGTCTTGGTTTTGTCAGTGCTAAAATTTCTCTTCTGAGAGGCTGAAGGACTTCTTGTTGAAGGGTATTTATACTTGCCAAGGCTCTTTGCTTACCTCTAATAGCAGTGCTTTTCTGATAGACAGATTTCTTGCTGGTAAAGAGGAGTTAGGGCTGCTTGATTCTGTTGAATACTCTCCTGCTCTTGCACTTTTTATTTGCATAAAACACCAGTTTTGGTGTTTGTTATATTTCTATCAAGAGGAACCACACCCCGATGTACATATTTTAATAGAATTCCATTCAGTAAAATACATGCTCAATATGACTGACATTATTTCATGGGACAGGAGTTCAGAGGTTTATGCATGAGTCCTGGCCTGTCTTGCCTTACTCTGATTAGTAAATGTTCTTTCAAGGAGTACCCCTGCTCTCTGAGGAGGACTGTGCATGAACAAGTCCAGGAAGATATCGATATACACACGGAACTAATGCAAGAGGCTTGCAAGCTGATTGTCTGATAACACAAATACTTTTAAGAACAAAGAATCACCCTAAATCCAGCTATTAACTTGCTCCTGGCAGTCTTCTGTTTAATCAAAGCAACATGTTAGTAACTGTGGTGTAAGTCCTGAGAATAATAACCAAGTCCAATAATTAAAACCAATCACTTAAACATCAGTGTCCCCAGAAATCATGTTGTTCTTGGAACTTTGCTTTTCTGTGACTACTAATTCTGGAAATCACAATGTCCAAAATGTGGTGACTGCTTGCTTTAGAGCAAATTAGATCATTAAAAAGCTTTAACCAGTTAGAGGACATTGAAGTCTGCCTCAGTGGTTTGTTTCTACTGTTCACAACATGAATACATTTTCCAAACCTCAATTTTTATTAGATTTATTACAAGAAACAAGATTAATTGGGTTGTGTTGCTTTGACAATACTCTGGTTCTTAAATAATAATTATAGATCTCCTGAAGTCCAAAGCACTGAAATAGAGCAGATCCAGCAATGTGGCCAAAAATAACAAATTGAGAGGAGCAAGAGTAAAGAAATATGACTGCAAAAATGAAAATATGAAATCTCCCTGATATATTTCCTTAAACCTTCAAGTTTTTATTGGCTAACTGGAAAAGTAATTTCTTAGGTTTTAGTTGGATGACAATGTTGCCTTGAATTTGGGGTGAAAGGGTGTGAGGTCTTTTTCCATAAAGCTCTGTGACCAGAGTGCCATTTATGACAGTGAGCCCTGAAGATCAAAAGCCTAGATCTAGAAGAATTGAGAGTCAACAGAACAGATTGTACCACAAATTCTACTCCTGAGGAAATAGGGATGCATAATACTGGGAAATGGTTGAACTTCTGCCTTAATTTAACTGTTCCATTGTGCTGGCTGAAAGGACACAGTAACTGGAACACACTTACAGCAGGTCAGATATATTCCTTCTAAATTGTCTTTATTGCTCTCACAGAAGTAGTAGAGATACAATGTCACAGTAGTGCATTAACACTCAGTGACAAAAGAGGTTACTTTAGGCAGTAGATGAATGGGAGCTGCATCTGAACAGGTCACAAAAAGGCTGTGTTTGTGTAGTTGCTCTTGTGGGTGAGGTGTATATTCTCATACAGTCTAAACTTGACTGTTTTTCCAGCACATAAAACAAGAAAGGAGGATTAAAGATTTTTAATTTTTGACCCTTCCAGAAAGTAGATTTGTATTTTCTAGTCTACTTTTTTTAGTGTGTTGGAAGACTACTTGTGCCACAGAATTATTTTTTTTTGAGTAAGTAACTGAGCAGTAAATCCAGTTCATATTAGATCTAACTAGTTGTATCACAAGAGAAAGAAACTCAATAAAAATAAGTGAAATCATAACCTTTTAACAATAAAATTAATCACCCAAGTGATACATTCTCTATGTTCTTGAATCAGAAGTCTATGATTCCCTGCTGGATTAGTAGGCACTAAAAGAATTCTTCCATTTAGAGCTCTATTTGAGGTCCAATTAACCCAACAAGCCAGTGAAAAGCAGTTGCACAAACTGAATGGCTTCCTGCCATTGTTGCAAATAAACACTCTGCAAAGACATCTCTAATTTACCTGAGATAAAGATGAGGCATAGCAGATATCCATGTTGTTGGAACCTGTCTCTTCCAACTATTCTTCTGGAACATGTCTGACAAATGCCCTTCTCCCTTTTTATTGATGGCAACTGTGGCTGTAACCTGCCTTAAAACATGGTAGAGCTGTGTTCAAAAGATGGATGACAGTGAACTCCACTAGCATTTCCACTTTCCAGTTACTATGTTATGGTCATGTGTGAGAAGGTAAATTAAATAGAGAAAAACAGTTTTAAATTCAGTAATTATTACTCTCCATATGTTTTCAATACCACCCTGAATGTATTTAAAAGACATATAGGTGCAACACTTGGGTATATAGTCATATTTGGTAGCAGTGGGCTTGGCAGTGTTTGGTCAATGATTGAATTCAATGATCTTAAAAGTCCTTTCCAACCTGAATGATTCTGTAGTTCTATGTAACTGATACTCTCTCCAGCACTCATGTTTTCAAAGTTGTACTGAAGTTTGGAACATACTGATACTTTAGTTATGTTTGAGTTTATTTACTCAAAAGTCTGTTCTGGGCAGACAAACAGCAGGAGGGACATTTATGGTCTTCATACATCATTATGTTACCAAGAAGCCAGAAGTCATTGAATGTGGCTTCAAAACAAAGTTAAGTAAAAACATGGCTATTTCTTCAAGCTCAGGATTCATAAATATAAATGATCTGTATAATTTCCAGTTTTTCCATAGGAGTGTTATTTGGCATAGCTTCATGCTGTGCCAAATTTGTGGATTTTTAGGTTATTGCCTTTTAGAAAAATCTGGTTTTGGCGCACACATCCAAACATACAAATTGAAAAGGGAAATATTTACATTGTGAAATTAAACTTGTTCACATCTTCAATGATGATTTATTAAAGAAAAATGTATGGCAAGTCACTGAATGGTGACATACACCCTTGCTTTTGCACAAAACTCATTTGAAAACAAATAGTACTATACAGACTTAAAGAAAGAAAATTAAGCATTTGCATGTATAAAATACCTCACACAACACATCTTCATTCTGAAAAACTAAAGAGAACTAAATGTTTCTCCAAATAGCTTTTCAAGGGCATTATTTTTTATGGCCAGGATGTTTCTGTTTCTGTTTCTGTAGGCACCTAGAATGTGCTATTGGATTACCTCATTGAACGGCTGTTAGGTTAAGTATAATACTTTCACTGTTGCAGTGTTCAGTGGACAATGAAAGCTCAACACCAGAAAAAAGTGAATAACAGTTAAATTAAAGGTGTTTTGTGACAGGGCGGGGAAAGCAAAGCAGCATAAATGAACAGACAATAAATTTGCTGCTTTTATTTGTATGACTTTTTATGGTATCCACTTGCATGAAAAAAATATTATTAAAGATCACATGATTTATGCTATATAGTTTATATTCATTTTATGGTTAGATTTATACATCGATATATACACTTGAAGTGTATATATATATTTATATGTTTCTGTTAGTTAATCTAAACTTTTGTGGCCAATGCAGACTAATGCATCGTTTGAAGTTGCAATTCACCTGACTTTCTTTGAGGATTTTGTGGAGCAAAAGCTAAAATGGACATCTGTTTTTTTCCAAGAAAAGCCTAGTTTGAATACCTCATATGTAAGCACCTAAATAAATAAGGATCCTGGTCCCTTTGTCTGGTACAATACAAAAAGCAGGCATGCTGTGAACATAGATATAGAGGGAATAAGATATAAAACAATGTACTGGACATTAGTAAGAAAAATAGTATTGCAGAAGGACTTGAATGTTAGGAAAGTTTCTGCTGCTGAAAATGTATGGCATGTATAAGTCTCCAGGTATGGTGTTCTCTAAAGCAAATGTCTCTCAGCATCTCTGAACTGTGAAATAATTACCAGCCTGGCTACAAGACTCTCAGTTTTCTAGCCAGAATCTGGAGAAGGACAATTATGGGGGGTCAGCTCTGGTTGTTGCCAGAAGAGACACTAGGGCAGAACACACTGACAAAAAGGCTTAGTATCCAGGCTGACAGCAAGTAATAGAATACAGTGTTACTAGCAGGGTGGAAAGGAAAAACAGTATGAAAGCCTTCTAAAACCTAATAATTTATCTAGAATAGAACTGTCTTAACAGTGTGTGGAAGTCATTTTATTAGTTTAAAAGACTAAAACATTAATAACTATCTTTTATAAATAGCACTGATAGAAAATGTTAGAAAAGGGAGTTGTGAAAGGAAGAAATTTGAGTGCAGAGTACAGTGCAATAGTCTTTCAAGGTCAATGTAATTCCTCTTTCTAAACATGTTTGTTGCACAAAGTGAAATAGGAATATCAGAGGTTTGTATTCCATCTGTTTGCTTAAAACCAGGTCTGTGCTCCAGCATGAACAGGCAAAGCTCTGATGAGCTAGAAGTACTTTGGTTCATGATGCACCCTATAACAATGCCATAGTATGCTGATTTTCTTATGATAATTGTTAAGGGGTTTATAAGTTTTAATAGGCATCACATGGTCACAAGCTGATTTTATGCAACTTTGTTCATTAGTCTCAGCAAAGTACTGCAGCACAAGTAAGAATTTCTAATTGGGTTTAGTAATAGGCTGAAAAGGTAGTTATCACACAAAGCAAATACAAAAGCAATGTAAAGAATTTTATTTTGTTTAGAATTGAAATCTGGCAGCAATTTCATCCTGAGTCTTAAAGAAATGTATAGTAAGCACTTAAATCAGTGTTCTCATGAACTGCTGAGATCAAAAGTTAGTGGTGGTGTTATTTGACCTTTGTAAATCTTTTTCTAGGCTCAGGTAGTCTAGAATTGATTGAGCTTACGCCAAGCATTTATGGACAGAGCTAAACAAGGGCAATAGGTGCCTCGGAATAGGACTTATCAGTGCCTAACTTGAAAACTGATTCTGACAACACTGTCTCAGCTGGTAACTAACCCCTGAGTTTCACAGATAGGGTTCACCTTCAGCCTCAGAAATGTAGGTTAATTTATCTAAATGCAAGTGTCTAGGAGTATGCTAATGTCTAAGCCTCTTTTACAGTATAAGCCAAGGGTTCAGCTCAGATGTTCAACCATGGATGGCTAATGATGTTTAGGTATTCTAGAGTACCTAAGATATCTGCACAGGCTTGACAGATCTAACACAGGAGCTGAGATCTCCTGGACTAATAGCAATTGGCCAGGGAGGCTATCAGGGCCTTAAATGCTTATGTCTAGGGAAATAAGCTGAGCTGTTAGTCAGCAAGTTCACTCAGTGTAAAAAAAAAGCATCCCATTTGCTAAACCAAAGAACTTTCCAGACTCGCCTGACCATGTTGACTAGGTTTTGAATTAATAGAGCAGGAATTCAATCTTCCATCTCACATGTAGACAGGTACTTTTAGACACCTAAATGCAGGTCTCTGGATGTGGAAGTGAACCAGACCCTTAAGATCTATAGGATCAGACTTAGCATTCATGTTTCAAGAATAATGTTTTAAAGGTCTTTAGAAGCAACTTAGTAAATTCACAGGGCAGAAAAGCCTAAAACCTATGTGTATCCCAAAACCTTATCAAGTGGAGGTACTCTTTCAGCATCCTCTGAAGAGCTAACTTTCACAGGCCCACTCAGAATGCCTGTGGAATGGGACCCAGTATGCAGTGACGGCTGTCTTTGTTCAAAGACAGCTGAAGAAAAATACTACTCTTTCCCTCTTTAAAATAGACAAGAATGGTCACAACATTCATCCGGGATATGGAAGGACTAGGATCAACTTTGTTTGATCCTGGGAACCCAATAGCTTTCCTGAGGGCCATGAATTTTCATGTGCATCTGGGACTCTGCTGTACAGCAGAGAATAAAACTTCTATAAAAAATTAGTTTATCATATCACAAATACCAGGTTTGAGGCTTCACTTCTACTTTATAGTAGGGAATTTTCTGGGATTTTGGTACCCAAAGTCTTCAAGGTCCTAACCCCTGCAAGAGTGTGCACTCACGTCTTCTTCACACGGAGAGAAGGGTTTACCAGGGCTTGCACAGGAATGTGTCCAGCTTTGATATAAAGCTTGGACCTGGGAAAAATTTTGACCCAGTCTGCAAATTTACAAACTCCAGGGTCCTATAGCATGAATGCATCCAATGAAGGTCCAAAACTCTCAAAGTTACATGTGTTTTCACTAGCTTGTGAAGTTATCAGATTTTAATGACCCACTAGTTTGTCAAGGATATCTTCAGGCTTTTTTTCTTTAGGCTATATGATTCAGTTACCTGCCAAAAGCAATCAGGATAATGTGGCTCCAATGACTAGTGCTAAATGTGATATTAACAGTAACACTCATAACTATTACAAGAGCTTTATGTTCAGACTATGAACTAACAAGGATATCTGGTAAACCCTTTGCAACATTTTTTGTGTTACTGCCTTTTTAATGACGTAACTCAGAAAATGAAAAACAATGCCAGGTTTCCATAAGTAGACATGTACACATTGATAATCTACAAAGGCCTAATTAATTCAGTATCTCTAGGGTATACTGTATTTTACAGCACTAAAATTTTGAGGAATTACCTTGTTAAAGTCTTTCAAATCTGAACACAGGTGTTCTAGCAGTGCTCCGGTAAGAGAGTGATTCAAATCACATTCCCATTTCTGGTAGAATTTTTATCATTTGTGTGGCTATGTTGTGCCAACAAAAAATGAGAAAAGAGAAGACTCTGTTCACATTCATCTGTGGGGATTCAGCAATTAAATCAATTTGATTAACCAAAGACCCATTCTGCTGTGTATTTACATACTGTAATTACAAATTGGCAAATAGCGGGAAAAGTGGGAGCGTGGGATAGCATGTTTTTATATCAGTTGTTCCAATACAACGCCTGTAATACTTCTAAATATGCAGTCAGATCTATTCACTGTCTCAGCACTCCAAAAGGGTCAGATGAAGCAGTATTTTTAATGGGATTTAGGCTGTCTGAGATTTCAAATTCTTCTATATGTACCAAATATTTAAAAGCTGGTAGTACAGCTCCTGAGAATTGTTCTGTCCCATCTTTTTTAATCTTTATTTTCATCTTCTCTGCCACCAGTATAACAGTCTCTTTGCTTCACACTTGCCAAACATCCAGGTTTGATCAAATCAAATTGATTTCCAGAGCGTTCAGTTGAGTTCAGATTGCAGCTTGGTCTACTGAAAATTGAGCAATGCCTATATTGAAGGTGGCTGTGAGGAGACAAACTGACAGGCTAAATCAATAAGGACTGCAACCTGGAAGCTCAGATGTCAGATTCTGACTGGGTGGCCTCACATGTACTTCCAGTCCAAGCTGAGTAAGGAGCATTTAAGGGCAACAAGGGAGCATAACTACTCTTTAGACTGAACAGTCTTGTGGCATCTCAGGTATCTGCAAGTGTCAGGCACCAAGATCTTCACATTTGGATACAAATTTATGGAGCATTTTAATTTTCACCCAGATACTTGGTTGTTGATCTAGTGTAACTGCTGAGTGAGAAGGAAAATCCAGAACCGATGAAGTACAACTGTGCACATCCATGTAAATGATCAATAGCACTAAGTCATACCAACACAAAAACACATTGATAGGCCATGGTGATTGAATCAGCTTTGTCTGTACCATAGAAGCCAGTCTCTGTTTTCAGCTCTGAATCACAATAAAAATGAACTGCAGTTTGAACTGCTAGTACTAGTACTGACATTAATGTAGACTTTTTGTATCACCCAAATAAAAAAGTGTCTCTTCTCAGTGATTTTTGCATATAGTCCATGTTGACAATTGCTTAAAAATATCCAGTATATTTATCTAAATATATATATTATTTAATGATATTCTTTACCTTATGAATAAGGATATGTCTTGATTTAAGATAAAAATCACAGTATCTGTGTTGATTAAAAAAGATTGCAGAGAAACTACTGTATCCATTCAATAGGCAATTTTCATTTGGTCTTAAAAATCAGAGATTACTTTCAGTTTGTATTTATGTAGTGTCAGTTCCCCCTTATTATGCCTTTATCTACTAGATTAAGGACTCCATTACAAGAAATAATGCAGGTAGTTTTAGACTGTTGTCATGCAATTTCTTAAGCTTTTTATGTAAAGGAAACAGATTTAGCTATTTACCACAAGGTAACTTTTCCAGGCCTCCAATAATTTCTTTTTTCAATCTTTGTCACTTTAACATTTTTTTTGAAAAGGAGTTGAAAGGTCTGGGCAAAAACCCTTCTCAGAATCTCCAGTCCTCACTGATGATTCATCTAGAAGTCCTCACTCCATGTGTGGAGTAGGCACCCTGTTACTGAAAGACTGGGCTTGTGTCAAACTTTGTTAGGTTACTGTTTACATCATTCAAATGGAGCTGCTGCCCAGCTTATTAATGTGACTGCTTACATTATTGTACACTTATCATATAACTGTTCATTTTACAAGCAGTAATTCCAGAAATTAATAAAATCAATGGATTCTCTGAAATCCCTGAACTGAAAATTTCCCATTTCATATTACATTATATTATTTTCTGATATCTTGTCATGTGCTAGATATTTACTCTTTATATTGGTTTCCAAAGCAATCCAATGTGCACCTATCTGGAAACATACTGTAGACTTACCTTGTCTTTTTTCCCTCGTTTTTTCTTTCATTGACATTTTTTTTTGGCGCTGTGAGTTCACAAGAGAATGGTTTTGATGGTACACAGGAATTGCTTGATATCTTTCTACAATGTGCACGTAAGTTTACACACAGAACTACACAAAACTTCACAGAAAAGCTGTTGATTTCCAGTACAGAGAAGTGGGAAGGAAAAATCTTACAGAAAGGTGTCTTTCTGCAGTCTGATCTTTCTGTAGAGTCAATAAAGAAGTTCAGCTTTCTATTTCTGAGATGTTGCAAAGTGGTTCATTTTAGGAGCTGAAAGGAAAAGACATATGCCAAAGATTCAGTGGGAACAATATTCCTCTAGTCTAAAGGGGGCAAGATTGCTAGAAAGTATATCTATACCACTAGGCAGTCTTACCTAAAACAAATGATGATCCCAGGTTTGTAGATGCCATGCTTGCTAACTCTTCAGATTTATGTTCATATTTGGTATGTTAGGAAATGCTAAATCTGTTTTCACTGTTGCAATCAGCTGTTGTGTTCTGTTTGAGAGGTGGTTGAAGAATTTGCCACTTCTCTGCCTTGTATCATCCCACATGAACATTTCCTTTCCATCTGAGTGCATCCTCTAGTAAGTGAAGTCCACCAGGTTGTCTTTGTTTCTCAGCATTAGGAAGCTCTTGCCCTGCCACTTATACAGTGGAATGGAGCTAGAAAAGCTATTCATTGAGATCTCAGCCATAATTACTAACTCACAATAAATACCTGGAATTAGCTCCATTCATTCTAGTTTTCCACCCCTTTTTTTTAGGCATAAAGCTCAGACTGTTGACAGGAAACTATCAAACCTCCTATACTACACTATGTCACACACTTTCACAGCAGAGGCTATTGATAGTGGATGCAAGATGTTTCAGGGCTTTCACAATCACAGAATCACATAATCACAGGATGGCTGAGATTAGAAGGCACTTCTGGAAATCATCTGGTCCAGTTCTTCTGCTAAAGCAGGGCCATCTAGAGCTGGTCACCCAGGATCCTGCCCAGATGGATTTTGGGTATATCCAAGAAGGGAGAATTCACAAACTCCCTGGGTATGTCTGAAGAGACATTCCCAGTGAGTTATGAATCTGTCAACTGAATATCAGTTGATGGGTCACCAATGATTCTTTCCTGAGGATGTGCATAGAATGGCCTGTCCCTAGGCTGACTTTTTTTGTGTGCCTGCTAGAGGGCTGAGATGAGGATGGCCTCATCTTTAAAGGTATCAAGTCGGAGGAGACAGTATTTTTCCCCCTAAGTTTTTCTTGGTCCTGTAAAAAAAAAGGAGTTCTGTTAAAAGTAATTTCCTAAAAAGCTGTAAATACTTTCAGGATGATAGACTCTCAGTAATTTTCCCACTCTGTATTTCAGTGAAAGGGTCACCTAATTTTCCCATGGTCATGCTCTTGTCTAGGTCACTACTCATCCTTAAGATTAGGACCACGGCAATAAGTTCATTGTATGCATTTCTGAAATTTCAATCTGTTTTTAGGCTGTACTAGTGTCTTTTTATTGGAACAAAAAAATACTGTATGACTCTTGTACAAAAAGTCAATGCCATAACTTGAAAGTCTGTAGATACTTTGTAGAACAAAAGGAATTCAAGTAGGAGAAAAAAAGCCTTAATCTACTTATCTTCAGACAAAGGCACACAAGGACTGGTAAATTTAAAGAGTAAGATATACAACTAACTCTCTGATTTTTGTTTTGCAAAATTTTCCCATAAATAATATATACATATCACATATATAAGAATGTTTGAAAGTGTTCAATTTGTAGAATGACAAACACTATATTTATTTTTTTTCTGCATATCATAGCATCATATGAACTTCTAGAATGCCCTGAACTACTAGACTGAACTGAGTGTAAATATGCAAAAATGCACCATGTGTAATAGAAGTAAAAACATATAGAAATAATCTGGAAAACCCCAAACAAACATATAAACAAGATTCATGCCTATGAGACTCTTCAATTTTTCTGTTATATGCAGTAATTTAAACAAAGCATATTGAACACTTAATTTTGAATAAATGAGCTATGCAACTAGAATGCCTTTTTTATCAGAAGATTATCTAGGTCACTACAGTAAAAAAGTGCATCAGCAAGAAGGAGTATTTGCTGTGTTGATAGTCCTGTAAGCATCTTCAATGAGTGTCTGACTGGAGAATGAGAAACTGTTCTCTTGCCAGTTTTCAGCAACCATATGTTGTGTGTCTCCTGAATACTGACTGCAGAGAGGTGTTTTGGATCTTCTAGACACCAGTGAAAGAAAATATTTCTGGTTTCAAAAGAAAAAAAAAAAAAAAGAAGAGAGTAGACCTTTACAATCATGTTTAATTTCTCTGTTATTGGCAAAATGTGTTGGACGCTGAATCTAGTGTCTTCTTGTACCCTTGGTCAAAACCAATCTCTTTTATTATCATCTCTCTCTTCTATAATTATCAGATTAGATTTTTTTTTACTGTTTTGTCACTTCTGTGTTTCTTGGAATTCTTGAATAGTTATTTTGTCCTATATACCAACCATATTCACGTGTTTTTTTTATATGAGTTGGTATGTTTACCTTGATGTATCTGCTTCAGCTGGTCATGAGATTCAGTGAAAAGTCCCTAAAGACAACCCCCAAAATTTTTTAATTCCTTTGGTCAGAGTGGTTGAAAAGATATATTTTAACATCAAACTTTAATATTGGTTTACACTGAACAAAAGAAAAAATTTCAAGTGCATCCATTGTTTGGAAATAAAACAATTACTAAAAGGCTGCAAGATACTGTTTTTATTGCAATTTTTGACTCCTGAGAAGCTCGTCTGATAGAATTTAATTAGGTATTAGAACAAATCCCATATTAAAATGGAGGAGTTAGAATTTTCTGTGCCTGAAGCTCATTTTCTCATGTTGGTGGTATCCTCAAATGGCAATAATCAAGTGACATAACTAAAACTCTAGTTATAGCTTGTGGATCAGGAAATACGAAACTAACCTCAAATGGTTCAAAGTCAGAACAAGCTAACATCTGTTGTAATCCTTTACTATAAACTGCTACCTCTCACTGGAGAAAAATAACATACGTTTATGCTCAGGTCCCATTAACTCTCGCTTTTAAGTGAAACTATTAAAGAAATAATTCTTTCAAGGGAATATTTCAACACATTTGTAGTTGTGAGTGTCCTGTGGGTGAGATATGTGAATAGATGGATACCTACACGCACACTGAAAATGTATGTATAAAAATATATATTTAGATACTCTTCTTTTTAAGAGTTTCAAAAACATTACCTTGTTTTTGAAACCAACTGGAATATGTGGATTTTTTCTCTGACCTTGTAGGAGAACTGGAAAAGTGTTAAGGGATCTATAATATATCCCAGGAGACAAACAATAGAGAGATCTGTGATCTTTCTATTAGGTTGTCCAGATGTCTCCCCTGAGGACTTGGATCTCTGCTTTCGATTTTGAATGTTAAAGTTCTCATACTCTCATTCTAATTACATAGCTCAAGAAAATACAGTTAAATATACAAAGGTAAGAAACATAGTAATAACTCGCATTTTTACAATATTATAGATATCTTAACAGATGCTGTCTCAGTTTAGCACATTGAGAACTAGCTGAAAGGCTTCTAAGGGCTATGGCAGTAAAAAAGAAAATGTAGAAAAGTGGTCTACTATTTGTCTCAGAGAAGTACAGGTTAAAAGCTAATTTTTTAATATAAACTCTTTATTATGACTACCAGGACAATCTAGGTTTTGTTCACTGAAATGTGTTCAGTGTTCATGAGCAAGGAGTATGCAATAATCTAGGCACCACAGCTGGAATAGGAAATCTTAGTTGTAATCCGTGAAAGCAGATACTTGGCTCTATTTCTTCAGGTGATGAATCTCCTCACCTCACTGCCAAACAGTAGCATAGCTAAACTTATACTGAAAAGACAGAACAAGACTTCCAAAGATGAAACTCCAGCTTTGGGCTCTGGAAATTAACAATCGTTGTTAAAGAATCAAGTGTTGACACTGGCAATGGCACTGCAACGACATAGCTGGTGAAACAAGTTGCGAGGCTAGCAGCTATGTTAGATGGAATTTTCACACTGGGGGTTAGAAGGCACAAACACATATTTGATTCACTTGCAAAACTTTCACAATACTTTCATAAAGCAGAGGGAATGAACAGTGATACAACTCACCATAGGAAATTTTCTCCAATCTGAGACTTCCTATATAGCCCCAAGTGAAGTTTTTTTTCTATTGCTTTACTCTGTATCCTCTGTTTGGAGGAATACTGTGATTTTGCTAAGATAAAAGGGCAAAACTCAAAGTTCTACTGCCCTTTTGTACTCCCTTGCATGATGCCACGAACATAAGATTGTAGCCAGCTGGCAGAGTCTTAAACAGTCTTAAAATAACAGGCTAGAGAAAACCAAAAGTGCCTGCAAGACAGCATGACAACTATATGCTCTGCTGCCGAGCTGGTTAAAAAAATTAAAATCCAAGTCAAAATGGACCACAGAGGAATGAAAAGTCACAAAACCTGACTCCAGCCTTGTGACGCTGAGTTTCCTAAAATCCATCTATAGCCTGAAGAGTCCTCCAAGGTGTGGTTCAGAGTAGGTATTTGAGTAGCTATAAATCTTTCTTTAGACAAGATTGGGTTCTCAAGGAGGAACTTAGGAAAGGGAAAGACTGGGTTAACTTGCTAAAGGCGAAGTGTTTGTGAGGATTTTCATTCAAAGTGTCTCTTAGCTGTGGAATCCCTAACCTCTCAGCTGCATGACAATTAGTTTTAATTTGGGCTTCAATATGGAACAGACAAAATCATTTCCAGGTAGGGACACATTGGACTGGGGTACAGGCTAGAACATATCAACATTTTGCCTTTATACAGAAACCAGACTTGAGCTGTGACTAAACTGTCTTGCCCACCACACCACCCCCACCCATCCTGCACCTCTAACCCTACAAGACATTTCTGGTGTATCCCAATAGGCCTGGTAGCCACAGATATCCTTCATAACTTCATAGCCTACTCTGTATAACCCAGTCTTGGCACCAGAGTATAAAAGGCATTGTTAAAAGGCTTGTAACAGTCCACTCCCTCATATGTATGCAGCTTGTACAAGCTATGGTTCAGGTACAGAAAACTGTGGCCTTAGGCTTGGAAGAAGGTAGGGGTCCAAGAAACATTCCTATACCTGTGTCTTTGTCCTTGACAAGATCTTTCAGCCTTATTCCAAAATGACCAAGCATGTGCATTAGAAGAAAACTACTTAGCTGAATCCATGTTTGTATGTAAGACAGCCAGCACCCCTATCACGTATAAACTTTATTTGGAGCTGTGTGGGAACACCACCTGCTCACACTGCTCCAAGAAACTCCACTTAGAACACTCAGAAGCAGCTGGGATGTGAATATTTGATTCATCTAATCAGAAGCTGAAATTAGGATTGAAAACATAGATCATGCATCCTACTAACATTCCGAGAAAATAATTATTTTTTAATATTTGTTGTTTAATAAGATACCACAAACTGCTTATTATTCCCAGCTTGTTTATGCAAGGGGTTGATGTGGTTTATGTGAAACTTTATAAATGACTTTAAGGTGGGAAATTTACCATGATTCAAGCCTGTTGACCTACAGCTAAAGTACAAAGCAGAGCTGGAATCAACTGTTTCAATTTTGACCGCAAGTCATACAGCATATAGTGCTGTACACCATGGTGGGTGTGGAAAGCAATTGCCTGGGCTGTACAGTTGTATTAGTCTTCTACTCCTGTAATTTTAGAAAGCATAACAATTCAAAGAAAATTTCACCTGCTCCAGGATGTAATAGATTGAGGACTCTGCAAATGATAGCAGTCAGTCCACTAAATGCACTGTTCAGTGGCCCAAGTAGCAGCACATTTTTCTCTATATAGAGATAAGGGAAGCAAGATTCAACATACAGCAACTTTTTTTCAGCTGCAAAGAACTGGGATGACTGATGTTTCTTTTGATGTCTCTCGGTTCTTGAAAAATTGTGTTCTTATGCTGTTCTAAATCCTTTTACCTTTTTCTAGTTTTGCTATATACCTCACAGTATTACTTATTTTCTAGTCATAAATTAAAGGACTGACTATAACAATGATCTTTGGAAACATTTTACTGAAATAGCTGATTAGGCTGGGGGTGATTCTCATTCCTCCACTTTTGTAGTGAATAGGTACTTAGTGAAATTTTATTTATTCCTACTTGGATGTTCTCAAAAAAACTACTGCCCCTCCTATAACTACTACCTCTCTTTGGATGCACAGTCAGTTTTGGACCAGAAAGGCTCATTAGTTTTTCCTGAAGTGGCAAGAGCAAGGAGAAAATCCAGATGACAAAACCCCCTTTTTTAATAGTTCATCTGAGCAGACCAAGCTGCTGGTATGAAACCAGATTCTCTTTAGAAATATACTGTTACTAATTCCTGTGTGGGTAGGTATCATTGATTTGAGTACCTCATTAGAGTAAGTACCTCAAAACTGTTATTTCTCCTCACTGGTTGAAAAATTGACAACAGAGATGTCAAATTAATTTAAAATTGTCACCTCTTTTTTTTTTTTCTTGCAAATATTGTCCCATGTCCCCGTGTATAAAAATTTCTGCTCAGATTCTCTACGCGAAAGCTAGTACAGCAACGTTTGGAGAGGAAGACAGACTCTTCTCTGAGGAAGAAGGTGACTTTTAGCCAAAATCATATTTTTTGAGCATTCCACAAAAAATGGCAATCTTGATATTTGTTTACCTTACTATTAGTTGAGACATTCAACTTCTTGCATGAAAGTTTTCTATTTTACATATTCGGATCAATTTTATACTATGCAATCAACCTGCTCTAGGCACGTTTCGTAATCCCCTTGATGCAGTACTTCACTACCATTTACTCTAGAATGTACTTGTACTTCCTTTGAGGTAGTGCCATTATTCACATTATATTTGTGGGACATTGAGACATGGGCAAATATCAATTCCTGAAAAAAGTAATCAAAAAAGGTCTGTCTATCTGGGATTGGTTCTTGCTCCATGTGCCCTAATCTTCTTAGTGTTTATGAAAGGGTAAAAGTGTGTGTGAAAGGGACTTAAGCTCTGTCCATGCTTTTACACAGAGCAGAAGGAGCCTTTGATGATTACATCCCTACCCTTTGCCATTCTATCCCTTGTTATTTTTCCAGAGCATCCTCAGAGGGAAGATGGTGGTGATGCACTATGCAACCTAAATCATAAACTAGAGACCTGGACACTTGGAGAAATTCATGCCTACCTTCTGAAATTTCCCTTGTGCCACCATAGCTCCAGTTCCCCATTTGTGTGTGCCAGTAACTAATAGAGAGGTTGACCTTCAGCAGTAAAATTAAAATCTTCACAGGCTCAGAGTGCTTGCAGTTTAAGAACTCTCTGGCATTGGATACTTTTGAAAACACTTGAATATCATAGAAACCCACCACAACCATCATCAACAAAAAACACAGTAACTTCCCTCCTTGACAATTATCAGTAAATTGTGACTATTATTAGAACAGCAGAAATCCATCAAGAGCTGAAAGTTGCCAGATCTCCTCCAGCCTGAATTTGAATAGGAGTTCCAAGCCTCCTGTATGGAAAGACTGCACGTGTAGTGTGTGAACATGCACTTCTTGATGTCTTTTAATCAAGGGAAAAATAGATAATGTAATAGCAGAGTTTTGAGAAAGAATGCAAATTGCTGTGCATTGCAATGAAACGTTTCCCCTTAGGATTAGAGTACCTAGTAGGAATACTCAGCATGAGCTGGAGCTGATATATGAAGCTTTTCCTTTCATAAAGGCAGACAGGTTACAGCTCAACTGGGCCAACCATAGGGCCTGATTCTTCAGCACTTAATCAGCAAAAGCACCTGCTGAAGTCAGAGACGTTTGCCCCTTAATGAGAATTACCTGGGTAATTCTCCCTTTGCAGGGCTGGCTGTGTAATCCTGCTGCAGTAAAATGATACATAGGGGTCCCTTAATAAAAGTGTTATTTGCTTTGACCACTGCTAGCATTTTAGGTCCACAATGGCCTTGAAACTTATCAGTTGTGCTTTGTTGGCCAGAATATTACCTTTAGAGATAATTCCTCTTCAGAGCTCTGTACCCGATGTCCTTTCTGTGGCAATCAGACTTTCTTCTACTTGTGGGCATGAAAGGCTCTGGAACTCCCTGCCTCTTCTTTTTTTTTTCTTCCTATGGAAATAGTAGTAAACAAAAATATGTAATATTTACTCACCAATACAGATTAAATCATGCTACAAATTAAAGATAAATATATATTACAAAAGCATAATGAAGGGCTGAGATATTTGATTAAAAATACTACATGGCAAAAAGGGTTAACACGTGCCAGCTCAGCCGCAGTAGCTACATGAGCTCTCCAAGTTTTCAACAAAGGTGAGGAAATGTGTTCTAGACTAGTCCCAGGTGAAAAAGGGTTATCTTGAAGTATCATTATTTCCCATTCCACTTATATTTTAAAGATGATGTTACTGTGGTTCAGCTGATAGTTGGTAAAAAGCAGTAGCTGATCACAAGTCTGATACGTTTAGATGGTAACAGTGTGAGGAACACTCCTGAGAGCACCTCCTATGACTTGCAAGTGGGAATATATTAGCTCGCATTGCTCCATTTGTTTTTTTTTCCTCTCCTTTAATTTTCTATTTTGCTAAGCCATCCCTGAGATAGCTTACTGGTTCAATTAAAAAACAAAACAAAACAAACAAAAAAACCCCAAACAACAATAAAACCCAACAAAAACAAACAAACCAAACCAAACAAAAACAAACCCAAACAAAACCAAACCAAACCAAAACCCAAAAGAGCAGTAAGATAGACATCTGTTAAAGTAAAGGCTATATTTTTAATAGCTATAACAGAACTAGGAGAAGCAATAACTAAGTAGTTTATCCCCTCACAAGTCTGTCAGGGAACACTCTCTACAGCTGCCAAAACAGAGGCCGTATTGCAGAGTGAGGATTGATATTGTTATGCCTGAAATACAGATGAAACAAATAATTATAAATATTAGTACATAATCCTACCTAAGTAGGCCTCCTGGAAAATCTGCTTTTATCAGATTTCCACCACTAACACAGACTGATAGTGTGGAGAAACTCTTTTCCAGCCTACTAAGAATGAACTAGCCAGAATGCAATGCAAATAGAGGACTCCAGCAGGAAGAAACAAACTCAATGCCAATGAGCAAACAGAGATGAAGAATGTGTGGAGCAAAGAAAACAGTGCTGAGTGATATGTGAAAGCTAGTAAGACCTCCAGGAATTGCCTGAGCTCCACCCGATGTGAGGCTGCTCATGTTAAAGAAATATTTCTCCATTCCTTCTAGTGACTGACTTGTGCCAGGTCATCCAACCCACATACTGTTGGACACACGATACCTACTCATCTCAAGTAACAACAGTTTTTATAGTGACACTAGGACTTCTTTGGGCAACTCCTTTTACACAGGAGTACTTTAAACATAGAAAATGAAGTTAACCACAAATGTCAATTAAGTAGCCAACGCACTTGGCATCCTTTAATTCCTTTGCTATAAAGTGGGTGGCATAGTAATCTTTCTGGTGTTTTTCACATAGATTTCAAAGCTGACACAGAGTTGGAACTTTAATTCATGAGTGTAATGATTCAGAAAGAAATAAATTTATCTGTGTTGATTTTAAAATAAGTATTTAGAAAAGCAAGATTTCTCTTGTTTGTGGGGAAGAAAGACCTGTTGTCAGGGCTGCAAATTTAGGGATCATTCCTCACATCTATTGCTCTGCTGACAAAAACTTGCATTTGTTTTGTAAGTGCAGACTGTAGTAGCAAATAGAGACGCTAAACTTAGCTGCAGTGAATTTCCATCCCTCTTTTGCCTGTCTCCCTTTCCATCAAAATTCCTATCCCAACTTGCTGAAGTTCTCCTGGAGGTTCCCAAACACTGGAAATGCAGAGGAAGCTGAAAAAAGGATTTAGCAAAAAACAAACCAAAAAACCCAACCAAAACAAAAAAACCCCTGCAACAGAACCCCCCCCCCCCAAAACAAAGTAATTTTATATACAAAAATTGTTTTATTTATGTAATTATAATGCTAATTTCCTGAGTTCTTTCTAGAGGAAAGTGTATTGCCTGCAGGGGGCACTGTGACTTCCCCAGGCCTCTAATATAACTTAATTCAAAAAAATTCAAAAAGCGACACAAAATTTTCTAAACAGAATAAAACAGCTTATTTATTTCTTTCTTTATTTTTACCTACAAAATTGCTAGCCCACCTTCTGTGCTTGTTATCAGAACTTTGGCAAATGAAAGTAATATTTTTTCACTGATCTTTGTTGTATGGGGCAACTACATGATTTGCCAGTAGACCTAAAATTTGGCCCTCTCCATTCGTCCCCAGCTTTGCCTATGGATTTTTACGAAGAGGTGTTCAGTGTATTTCAGAGTAATCCTGGAGAGAAATATCTGAGTAATTTAGATGATGCCCCAAACCCCTGCCTTCTCCCTGCTCTGGTTTTAGTACAAACAGTGCCTGTCAGTCCCTTGCAGACTGATTGCATATGTTACTGTGCTGTGTGCTGGCCCTCCTTCCACTACTTTTGTGCAGTAATAGTACAATAACTTTCCTGTACAGTGACTCTCTGTATCCATAAAAAGAAAGGGCTGGGTTTTTCTCTGAAGATTGCATCCCAAAGTCTTTGCTCAGTCTTTACCCTTGTAAAATCTCATTCAAATCAATGGATATTTGCATGAGAAAACGATCATTTAAAATTAGACCTGAGTGAAATAGCGCCTGGAGAGGGAAAGGGGAAGGTAGTGGTGGGGGGTAATAGGTGCTTTCATAGACTAGCAGCACAACAGTTGGTGTGGTTTGCTGTGAATTGTTCGATCATATTATTTAAGTTTTTAGATTATTTGGCTGTTGAAGTAAATTGAACTCTTAAGAATTTTGTTAAAGATATTTTCTAATGTTTCAAGACTCTGTTTGCAAGATCAATATTTTTTTTGTTAATAAAATATAAATAAAACCAAGAAAAGCACAGTCAAGCATGATAAATCATTCAGCCAGAAAACAAACAGATACGATTCCATTGCCCACCCCAGGTCAACATGATTCTCTGTTATCAAAGGTGCTGGACTTTTGGCTTGACAATGATCCAGCTGATGACAATGTACCAGTGAGGACAGAATCAAAAATGAAGGGAGTGAGGGGGAGAAAAGCAGAAAGAGGCAAAAAACAAACAAACAAACAAAAAAACCCAAACAAAACCAAAACAAACAAAAAAAAAGCCCCACAAAAACAAAAAAAACACAAAAAAAACTAAAAAACCCCACCCAAACCAAACAACAAAACAAAACAAAAAACAAACAAACAAACAAAAACAAAAACAAAAACCCAACCAAACAAAACAAAAAAAAAAAACAACAAACCAACAAAAAACCCCAAAGCCTTAAAGTTTAGGTCAAACACTCCCTGTTATCTCATAAAAGTCTGTTTGGTGTTCAAGGTGCAAATACCCGATATTTACCACTGGCATTTAACAAGAGGTGTTAACTTGATGCTGCCCCAATCATGTTCTGCAAGTGACAAGAGGTGACAGTAAAGGCAATGCAAGTACGGACCAAAGAAGTCTGTGCTGTAACCCCTTTTCTGGTTGAAGATCATGAATTTTACTCCTTATTCACATAAGGCTTCCTGTTTATGCTTTATGCTGATAGAGTGAATTTCATCCTACATAATTTCACCTACCCAAGCTCAAGTCACTTAGGAAGCCTTTATGTAGATTTTACACTTAATTAACATAACCTCATCAGACTTGGTATTTTCTGGAATTTACACGAACTGAAATGTCTTAAGAAACCCTGACTGAAAATGAAGATGTAAGGATTGCTTTGTTGAGAAAGAGGAAGAAAAATATTGCATACAGCAATAAAGTGAAGAAAAACTTGGATTAGAAGATGGATTTAGTGGGCTAAGAAGTCACAGAACTTTGACAAAGCACAACTTTACTAATACAAATAAGAACCCTGAGCTGCATTTGAATTCACATCACACCACACCTGGTAAGAATTAGTCTAGCACAGCATCATCAATCATAGTGTGGTTGTCAGTTTTGACATCCTTTAAGTCTACGTTGTATGCTTAATGACTACATTACAGAAAATGTAAACAGACACCAAACATACAGGTATGCCCTATATTTTTTAAGAAGTTGCTGTATATCTAAAAATAAAAAAGCACCCAAAAAGCTTTATATAGAGAGTGAATAAGTAAACTGTAAAACAAGCTGTTATAAAATAATAATAAAATAATTTCTTAAAACAAAGAATNATTGTAATTTTTCAGGATCCTTGATAAACCCAATTTGGGAATACAACAATTAATATTTAGAGGAAATAGAGACTCCCTTATATTTTGCTATTTTTTTCTCTTCCAAATATCATCCTGTGAAGATTGAATATTATCTTTACATTCTTTGAATTTTTCAGTTTGATATTGTGACCATGATCTACTAATAAAGACTCTGGAGTCACTTGTGAGCCCTTTACAAGTCCTATATTAATAATTCATAAGGGAAAAAGGAAAAACATGTTGAAGAAGTGCTTGGGATCATGACCTAAGTGAAATGCCTGAGTTCAATCTAAAAATTTCCCAAATTCAGTTTTTATTATTAGCACATTTCTAGAATTGCAACACTTTAAAGAAAACATTCAGTTCTGCAGCTCAGAAGGTTGTCCAGGTATTACAAATATAAGGCCCCTTGTCTCATTTGCTTGTGTGATTTCTGATTAAAACTTCTACAGACTTCAGCGAGTGCAAGATCAGGTGCCTGAACAATTCATTGAAGGGGAAGCTTAATTTGAGATTTTAGTGAGTGTTTATTTTCTGGCTCAACAGCAGTATATTTTGGAAGTGGGAAAAACATATGCAAAGAAGGGTCAAAATCCAGATGTAAGACTGAATAGCAAGAATATATTCAAAGGGGAAGAAGGAGTGAGAACTGTAAATACATCTCTGATTTAGTCTGTGAAAGTTAATGCTGTATCTCTAAGTATATTGTACATTCTCATAGTATGCAACTATCTCTGTAGAGAAATGTAAAACATTTTAAATAAAAAAACCTCTTTCTTTGTAAATTAGTTTTGCTAAGTTTCTAAAGTAAAAACAAGAGCCAGAAAACAATGTTTTATTTTAATTCATTTGAATAATCTTCCTCATTTCTGTGATCTATCACTCAGAGATAAGAAGCACCTTGCAAATTTTATTATTTCTACAAAATCTTATTCAATTAGCAACTGTCACTGAAAAAAAAAATAGACAATAAACCTCCAGAGCTGCTTAAAATGGAAAAATTGAAATGCATGATATTGAAAGCTGTTACATTTTTTGAAAATGAGTATTCTTACAGAAATTACTTTCAAAGTTTTTTACTGAGTTTGAATCAAAGGCCCAAATTTGGTTTAATTTCAGTCACCAAGAGCTAAATTTGAAATTGAAAACTGCCTCAGATATCTGTAGTTTTAATTTAGCTATTTGTTTTAGGAATAATAATGTTACAAAGCTTTGAGGGAACTCATATATATTTTTGGAATTTTGATATATTCCTTTAGGATTCCCCATTCATTTCTGGAAGAAGGGAAAATAAAAAAGAGAAGCACTCCTTACATACATCCCAACTTTGTTAAAACTTATCAGAGAAAGAACCTTCACAATTCCCTTTATCCCAATTTTTAAAAGATAATTTTATTATGACAACATAACTAATATAAAATAATAAAATTGAAATACTTTTACATTTTTGATTATCACAGGTCTGGATTATTATTTAGAAGTTGAGATGCTGTCACAAATGTGTGGGTGGCACACCAACAAAGTTTTAAATATTAATTACTATTTTTGTAAAGCAATTCTCATAAGTCTTTGGTCTAAGCCAACAGTCCTTACTCAAGCAAAACAACTTGAATGCTGTGGGAGTTTTACCTAGCTCGGTACTTCAGTCTCCTTAGAGATCAAAATAATTAAAAATTTTACCATGTGTTTTAAAATTGACTTCTTTTAAATTAATCTTGGCTTTACTTGGAGAAGTGGTAGAGAGTTTCTCCCCTGCCTTTGTGCCTGCACCCCCTCAGAAAACCTTGTGCAGGGAACATCCTGCAGTGTTACATCCAGACCTAGTTTGGTTCTGAAACAGTCCTGTTTGTGGATTGCTTTTTCTTTAACAACCTCATTACACTGCACGATTTACTTCCACAGTTCCAGCACTTCTCATTACTAATTCCAATAGCAAAAACTTTCCAGAACCCCTGAGAAGCAAGCCTTCAAATCTAGAATTAAATAACAGAATATATCACACATTGGACATTTTCAGGGAAACTTTACATGAGGGAAAATAAATACAAACATCTTGTTCTGTGATCTGTAAGTAAACTACTCTAACTACTGTATTGCTCCTAGAAAGGCTTCTGACTGTTATGTCTTTTAAGCCAAAGTTTTAACAGCGTCTTTCTGAGGCAGGCATATATTTTGCATACAGTATTAATAAAGGGTTTCCTGAATTAATGAAAATGTACTGTGTTCACATATAATGAATAAGCACCTAATTAAAAGCACAGTAAAGCTAGGAGCATAGATATTGGGGGTTTGTTTTTTTGGTTTTTTTTGGGGTTTTTTTGGTAATATTAATATCCATTGTATTACTTTAGCCTTTAATGTGAGCCTCTTCAGCTGACTGCTGCCCAAAGGGGAGCTAACAAATCGCTCAGCTGGTGGCTGACACTGGTCCTGAAGAAAGCTAGTAAGGAACACTTTGCAGTCTTTCAGAGCCTCTACACCAGCTGTCACCCAGCTATGGGTGCTGAAAAGCTCCTGTCACTTCATCCAAAAGGATTTACTTGGTCAGAAGGAAAATTTAAATACAAAGCATGCAGCTAAGAAGCTAGTGAAAAGGATTATGAGTGCACAAGAGCACATGTGTATAAGACACTAATACATCTTTAGGAAATTTCAGATCCCGAAAGCCTGGATTACTGCCAGAGGCAGGGTGGCATAGGTATGCTGGGACCTTTATCATTAGAGTTATTATCTCCCAACTATTCAACTTTATAGGTCTTTTATCATGTGTGTGCATGTGTGGCGGGGGGTGAGGGGGTGTCAATGGTTGTAAGAGAAGGAGGTTGTTTTAAAAACCTGCTTCCCTTATATTCAGTAGGAGAACAAGAAAAGACAGGACTGACCTATTACTCTGTAGAATTCACCTGCATTTGAAATACTCTAGAGCTTTTAGTTATCATCTACTGCTAAATTTGTGTGTTTGCATGTGCAATGTTGTCCAAATGGACCCAGATGTCCAGCTTAATTGTTTAATCATGACTAAAGCAAACAAAGCATGGTGTCTTACCCTCACCATCAGAGCTGCTGAATGGAGGAGCTGAACATGCAGGAGAGGTGCATGACAGCAGCAACTCGCCCAAACAGAGGAAGGTTTCTGACTGTGATCTGGCCATCTTTTCAAATTGGCACTCAGGAGGATGGCACACGAGACCTGCTAGCTGCTCTCCTCGAAGGGGCATTATAGTGGGAAGAATGCCATGCTACAGAGAGTTGGAAACACTGTGCCAGAAAGTTGAGGGAATTGAATATCAACTCTAGCATTCTCTTCTTATTCCTTTTTTTTTTTTTTTTCCCCCCAGTTTTCTCCAATAAATGTAATTTTAAAATCACTGAAGGGGAAAGAAAAGGAAAAGAAAATGTGAAACAGAAGAGTAATGTCTATAAAAACTTACATTTTTAGCCAGCTTAACGCTGCAGTCAAACTCGACTCGGAGCAGCACCCATGCTGGCTGGCCTGTGGTGAGGTACAATAAAGCCCCTGGCCTGGCCTGCTGGATGCAGGAAAGTTGATGATAATGCCAAGTTGTTTAGAGGAGGAATGGAAAGCGAGACCACAGCACGAGATGCCGGCTACCACTGCCGAGCCCCAGGGGAGGACCATGCGAGTTGTGACTGCTGTTAGCTTGGGCGTGCAGCCCTGGCTTGGCCCCCGGCGCAGGCGGGCAGTGTGACAAAACCGGGGGGGAGAGGAAGGCAGAGGGGTGAGGGGGAGGAGGGGACGCAGGCAGGAGGGCTGGGGTGCGGGGCTCACCTGCAGCTCCTCTGGAGAATGGGGAGGAGGGGGAAGGTGGCATTGAAACGTGGAAGGTTTAATGGGAAAATTGTATTTTGGGGGAAATTCTCCGCGTAGAGCCTTTAGGAACATTACCATTATGTGCCTTACAGAACGCGAGGCTTAACAAAAAGTGCTACACAGCGAGAACCAGCTGCCTTTAGAGGTCACTAGAACATCGCTGCAGTATTTACAAATTTTCCATGAAGGATTAGAAGTTAGTCTAAAGCCCTATATACACTATATACAGTTCCAGTGGATGCTGTATACTATTATCTAAATTTCTTCACATTGACTATCATGTATCTGCCCCAGCAAAGCTGATTAGTGAAGCAGCTTGACTCTGACATATCCTTTATGCCAGCCACAAGCTGCCTTGCACAGCCACCTTATTCACTGTGGAGACAGGCCTGAAGCAAGATTGTAACACAACAAATGCAAATGAGATGAGCCTTACACCACTTAAACTGAGATGGCTATAATATGTAACAGCTTAATGTGCCCACAGAAGTGATTGATGCTCCCTCCATATCTCTAAAGGGCTTCAGTTTTGATGCACCCTGTTTTTAACTAATATTTCTTTTTACTCCTCTTCCTGGCAAGGTCTTTCTATTTATCCTCTCTGTGGGGAAAGGAGGAAGGAAACAAAATGCCAAACAGCTTACCAAAGCTCGTTGTCTCTCCCAAGATCCTGACTTATGAAAACAAAAACTGGAGGATCCCTTAATCAGCTCTAAGCAGTTTATTTAGGTTAGTTTGGCAGAAGTTTGGCCCTTTGTAAATCAGTTACTGCTGATCTTAAGCAACATTACTTCCTATGGAAAGAAGCAATGTTTGTAACCTGACAAAGTGTTTGTCTTGGGCCAGCACAGTCTGAGGGTCTCAGTGAGCCATTGCCATTAGTCCAAACAGCCCCATAGTTACTCTGCCTGAGTAGCAGATAGCCAGGAATTTAAGGAAAATTTCAGACAAATCTAACATCCTGTACTAACCTAAGCAAATGCTGCACTAACCTAACTGGCTATACATTTCTAATCAGTATTCGTTCCCTGTCCTTAAAATAAACAGAAAACAGATTTCTCCTTTTCCCCTAAAATCAATCTTTCCCTGTATCTGTCAGTTGCTTTCTACCAATTAGTATTCTAAATTCATTTATTTTTGTCATAAATTACTTTTTTTTGTGTACCTTGGCACGAGTTTTTCATTCAGTACTTGTGAGTAATGTGACAGACTTAATGTTTTGTTGCTTAGCAGTAATAATAATAATAAAAAAGTAACTTTGTTAATGAATTGAAATGAATCAGAAATGCCTTATTAATTATTGCTTGCCTAGTAGGCTAAGCTTTGGCTCTTCACCTCACTGGCCCAGAGAACATTTCTTGCCTTTGGCCATGTCGGAGGGGCTCATTAAAACACCTCTTGGGAACAGACAGAAATTGTTAGTGAAAAGCAATGGTCAGTGCCTCAGCCAGAACCCAGCAGGGAAGGGAATCCCTCATCACTGAGAGCTAACAAGGCTGTATGTATTACACCTGTAATCAAACTGCTCCGAAAATGCCAGGAGACCACTGGGCTCTCTTTGTGATTGGTGAAGTTATCTGAAAATGCTGAATCCAATCCATAATTGATGTGCACACATACAATTACAAGCCTCCAGGTATCAGTTAAAATGTTACAGTTGCAAGCCTTAAGGAGTGGTAAACCTTAACATGCATGGCATAAAATAAGGTGTTTGACATAATAGAAGTGAACCTGTTTTGCTTCCATGCACTGCCAGTTAAAATTTAATTGAATTTGCTACATTTGTTAACAGATGTAATTATAGAAAACCTTACTGAAAAACAATGATATATGGATGGGCTTGGAAATCTTGTAGGCATTTTGTGAATTAATTTGTATGTTTAAATAAAGATCTACATCACTGTTTTGCCTAAGGTAAGTAAAATTTATTGTAACATGTAGTGTGACCTTGGGATATTGAAGTATGAGAATTTTACATGTCCTAAGCCTCAGGTTAGGGAAAGGTGAAAAACTGGTGCCTCTTGAAGATTTGTATTTGTATCTGGCCTCCCTATGGTCTCCTAGAAAAGTCAGAATCGCAAACTGTTTTCAAGGCTTGCTTCCAAGTAAGTCACTCTCTAGTACTTGAGAAGCTGAAATATGAAATGAAAGATGGCTTAAATGAGCTCAAAGATTTACAAGTCAGTGGTATAATATTCTCCAAAACACTACATATATTTAGTACAGCTCACTCAGTCTGCCTCAGGATTAGTATTTTCTTTTAATTTTTATATTTGCTTGCTTCTTGGTTATTGTATAAGAAAGAAACCCTTTTCTCATGTGATGTATAAACAGATAAACTTCCAGAAAAGCTGAAGATTGAAATTGCTCTTTTCTTGTTCTGTGGAGAGGATGGCAGAACAATGGGGAGGCTGTGTAATGGTAGAACAGAAAAAAGCAAGTGGAGAAGACAGGATACATAATCATCCATCTATGCACCAAAAATTTTTTTTGGAGTGTCCCCATGAGTTTAAGGTGGGACAATTACTATTGCTGCTCAAGAGGGCTTCCCTGTCTTGTGAAGTACCTTGAGGTAAAAAAAAAAGATTGGTCAGATAGATAGACAGACAGGTCGATGTGACCTCTGGGTCAATAGGACTGAAAATGGACTATTGGAAAATATGAAGAACGTGGTCTACTGCACTCTACATGGTGATATTGTTTATGCTATATCTGACTCTAGGGTGTTCTAAACAATTATGAGAATAAACTGAAATACATCAGCCGTTAATGACCAGGAATAACAGAATGCCTCTCTCCAGTGCATCTGTTAGGTTTTGGACTACTCTCTCTTAGCCATTCTGGGAGAGGCTTTCCACTCCCGAGCCTTAACTGTGACCTCTCTAGACACTGGAAAGAGGTAGCTATGCAAATTATCCTACCTGTCATAGACTGGCAGATTTGTGTTTCAGAAGCAGAGGGAGTCCAGTAGAGGCTGAAGAAAGCAAAGACTTAGGAAAGATGAATCCTGCTTAAAGTGGCTTACCTTTTTTGTTTGTCTTTTTGGAGGGGATTTTAATTTGTTTTTTGTTGTTTATTTTTTGTTTGGTTTTTGTTTGTTTGGTTTGTTTTTTTGTTTGTTTGTTTTGTTTTGGGTTTTTTTCTTTTTTCTTTTTTTTTTTTTTTCCTCCACTTTTCATTTATAATCTTACAAAAGCCTTCATCATTAAAATGTTTTTTCTGTATGGAGTTTTGCTTCAGCAAGGCTTCATTTCACATTATCTTTTAATTGTACCATTTTAAGTACTGCACTAAACCAGGAGGTGAGAGAAGAAAAATAATGGATCAAATACAATTTTGAAGGGTTGAGTTGAAGTTGTAAACAAAGTTCCCGCACCTATTGATGTTTATTTGAAGGCATATTTAGTTTTCTATTTTATTTTTATACATGAGATTGCAAAAGGGAACATACACAAAACCAGAGACCCTGGCAATTTCTGAAATAGAAAAAAACTCCCTTTTTCTTATTATTCCTAAACTAGTAAGACAGGCAGCTGAGATCTGAATGATTTTCAAACTGATGTCTCTCTAAAATTTCATCCTGCCACCTAAATTAACAGCATAAAGACCTGTTTGTTCAGAGGACTGTGCGTTTAACTAGAAGCACCATTTCAGTGGTACAAGTCCTTTCTACTGAATGCTGCAGAAAGAGGTAACAACAAAACAGTCAGCATCCTCTAAGTGCAAATGGTTTAAAGTACTTCACCAATTTTATCACAAGAAATCTGTAGTTTAATTTGTAGACTTGTATTTGTGCTAAGAGAATAGAGATTCTGGGTCAAATGCATTCAGCTATGTTCAGATCACATGAGATGTGAATTTGACCTGTTGACTGCAGTGGTGTAAATGGCAGATGCTGAGGAAGTGCACAAAAGTGGATTTCCTTCACCTTTGCCCTGTCTGCATTTCAGGGCTGACAGTGGCTCATCTGTATAATTCAGAACACCTCAAGGCTGCTCTGAGCTCCACTGGCTTGTAACATCCTCCAAGGTGGTTTTGTGCCACTGAGCGATTTCCAGCACATATGCTGTGGCCATCGGCCCTGCAGTGGGTTGTGGAACAGAATGAGATCCTTGGCTCTGCTGTGCCTGGGGATCCCCAGCTCCAAGGCAATCCCCCAGCCTTCATTAAGGAAGTTTTCCAGTATCTTTGCACTGCTGCACTCAGAACTGTGCTCTGCTTGTAAAGTTGCATCCTTGCCATTACATGTTAAAAAGATGAAGGGATGTTAATTTGTCACACAGTTTGTATTGCTAGCTCATGCAAAGGTTTCTACCATGCCTGGTTTTGGCCTTGGCATTTGCAAGAGACTTCTGTCAATTTTCAGTTGGTCAAACTTTGCCTGAAGATGACTTTAGCTTTTGAGATATTGCCAAATATGTATGTAATGCTTGGAACCATTTGCCTTACACCACTAGTATTCAATGCACAAGTAAACAAAGTAGCAGTCAGTGATATGTGGTAGGAAGAAAAATGGCAGTTGTCAGTTATTATTTTGAACTCAGTGACTGGGCATACCTGTACACGTAATGCATGTGCATGTGATGGGGTGTATGTGGCTGTCGTATGTTCAGATGTAACAATCCTTATATACATAATGACATGTATACATGGTACAGTTTCCAATCAAAACAAATAGAGCCTCAAAATGACCATTTAAACTGCTAGCAAATGGTGCTTCCAGCCTGTGGTCCCTGCCCTGAATACAATCAGGTGAGGAATGGTGCTAAATGCTTTTGATGTTGCCAGCTCCCATTTGCCACCCAACTTTTTTCTCCTCCAAAACCTCTTAACAAACTTCAAAGGCCTCCTTGCTTCTTGCCTTAATCCAGTGCACTGAGACCTCTAGTTCAAAGAACTTTCTTTAAACCCTCTTCTTAAACTGCAACCAAAACTTTTTCTTTCCTTTCCACAAAGTAGCAATTACAGCTCTGTTGCATGGCAATTGGGCTTCGGCCGATCAGCTCCTGCTATTAATTAATCTCACAAAGGGGGCTCATTTCCTGGCATTCAAATTGACAAGAGAGCAGAGAACAGAAAGCCCTTTCAAAGCAGTCCAGTTAACTGAGGGAAGAGGTATCAGAAGAGCCCCACAGTATTTGAGGTAGAGGGCACATTTGATACTACCTATGCTTGCTACTGATTGAGTGATTTTGTTAAGGAGAGCTCTTTACTAATCTTTTACCTGCAAAAAGTTCAAGAGCAAGTAAATGCAGCACAATTATTGCTAAATTGTGTCAGAGAGGCTTCATAGGCTAGGCTTTCGGTTTCACTCTCCCAGTGCATCTTCTCCAGCATTATACTTACTTAAAACAGAAAGTGTTCACTTTACTAACACAGAAAAGGTCTTGGAAGAAGAGGGAGGGGGATGGAGGGGGGAAGATGAAGAGGCAAGAAAGAAGAATAGCAGACAAGAGATTAAAGCTTTTTATTCAGTATCTCTTTCGTATTCAAATTGTGCTAAGGGCTCTGTGAAAGTTAGAAGCAAGCTTGTTCAGGAGGGCTTCTAAAGTGTGTACATGGATTTCATGGGAATAGAAAAGAAGCCACGGACTGGGTAATGAAAGAAAGATAAGATGTCCTATATAAAACAACTCAAGAGTGGTTCAATTACTTCAGCAAACCATCAAGCAAGCTTTGAAGATTTGAGGAAACACTGTTAAAATGTAACAAAAAACTCATGTTGCAGGTTTTGTACCACTACATGTTTGTATACGGTGTGAATTACTTAAACTATATTCCCTCTGTGAACATTGTTTACCTCTTTGGGGTTTTTATTATTATTTTCTGGAAGAGCTATGTTTGTTGGGAATAGTTATGGAAAATAAAACATTCATGTTTGATCTTTATATCTCTGTGAAAGGGAGTGTGCCATAAAAAATGGCATCATTGTTTAGAAAAATAACCCTGGGAATTAAAGGTCTGCGGCTGACAGTTTCACATATTTCTGTTTGCAGTTAAAATAGCCCTCCTGACATAGGCTAAAAAGTATAAGAAATAATCAACTCCTTTCACTCTGGGAAAGGTCTGAACTGAGGAATGTACCAGCTATTAAAATAAAAGTCTGCAGTTTTGAAAATACCTATTTTTAATTGCAGGTCTCTCTTTCTCTCTCTGTCACCTTCCCTTCCCCAGTTCGCTGTGTCTGAGACTTGACAAGTAACATCAAACATGGCCCAAGAACAAAGCTAACCAACAATGGCCTGCAGCATCCTTCAACCAAAAGTCACCTTTAGTCAAGCTTTGCCATCTAATTTGCAATGTGTCTGTTTGTACTCTTCTAGCAGAAGTCTTAAAACGCTTGTGGTATAAAGCTTTCCTGGTTTCTGTCTGGTAAGATTGCAATGAGAGTGTTGGAGTGATTTAACTCCTGCGGTAACCATCAAACACCACCACCCTGGTGCTCTGACTGCAGAAGCACAGAGCTTACTACCCTGAGTTTATTTCGTGTTTTTGAATGTGTTTTTAATAATATATCTGTGCAACTCAATCCCTTTCTGTCCCAAATGTCCTGAAACACGGTTAAATTATCTCCACAGATTAATGTTTTTGAGTTTTTTTTAATTTGGTTCAGGTAGATGGCAATGCTACATAACATCAAGTAAAACAAAACAATGACTTGTTTTCTTGAATCAAAGTAAACAAAGACAGTTTATAGGTCCTTGTTTTTTTTTCCTAAGATTAAAAAGGAATGTCACCAGCAAAACTCATCAACTCATGGAGACAATGAAAACAAGGGAAAAAAGGAACTTAGAAAACAATGAATATCTGCATTTGCCTGCCCCATAATCAAGGAAAGTCTTATAAAGTCAGTCACAACCAAGAGTTTTTTTCTCAGTGGACTGTCATGGTTCTCTAAAAACTCAGAACATTCACTGAAGAGATCAGATGGTCATTAAAATATAGCACTGCTCACTTTACTCGATATTTAACTATCTTTTTGCCTTCACAGATACTCAAAGTTATAAATTATATTTTGCCCTCTAGTGATCTAAACTCTTAACGCCACATGATCAAATGACCCACAGTAAGAAATTTCTTTCTGCCACTGGGTTGCTGAAGTTTGCTGTGACTGGGATGCAGTTTTGTCAGTGCCTCCCTGGTTGGATCATGGGCTTTTCCTCTGAAGACTAGCTGCTGAAAGGGACTGTGAAGAGAACTGACATGTTGGGTAATCCCATAAACCTACATGGCAACCACGTTGATACTCAAAGGCAAGCACTAGTCGTACCTGGAACATTATTTAAAAGCAGGGGTTTTTTTGGGGGGTTTGGGGTTTTTTGTTTGTTTTTAAAGAGTTAACACAGAAATTAAAATCAAATCCAAGTCTTTTCCAAATCTTTTTAATCAACCATATGATTTTAAAAAGAAGGTTTTTAATTGAAAAAAAAAAAAAAGAACAAACCACAAAAACATAACACCAAAAAAAACCCCTAAAATCCTATATGAAAGAAGCATTTCACTTCAGCCATGTCAGAAAGAAAAACATACTTTAAATAAATGATAGCTCATGAGTTAGGACTCATGAATTTAGCACCAGCTACTCTTCTCCAACCCTAAAGGAAGTCCTGTCAGACACAGAAAGAGGACAGTGAAGAAACTAAAAGAAAGGACAATTTCTATGTTGTAAATGAACTTTCTTTGTTCCTTAATTTTTGTGATAGTCATTAAAATATGCTGGTAAAATACTGATGTAAATAGGACTATTCTGCTGCTTTCTTCATTCAATTGCTCCTATTCCCTGTGAAGTTTTCTTTCTTTCTCTTATATATTACTATGTTTTCCTCTATGATTTATTCTTCAGTAACTTGTGTCCTAGTGTAATTATATCATTTAATCCTTAATAGAATATATATATCTTTCAAATAGTGACAATATCAAATTCTTAGATTTCATATACATACATTTTATATACATTGGCAGACATGAATTTATCAATTGTGTTTGGATTTCTGCTTCTTCAACTGAGAAACACCTTGAGTGTACTTTCAACCTTGCAGCAACTGCAGATATAGTAGATAACTACAACAAAACTTTAGGCAAACTAAGACTTTGCATATGGTTACATGCCACTTATTTTGAATATCTTAGGAATATCTGTCAGTGCCTCTATCACCTTCTCTGAAGTAGTGAGAGATAATCTTTCATTCCATTTACAAAAAAATTGAATGTTCCTCTGACTTCTGTTGTCTTTGTGCTGTGTTCTCCACATCCTTCTCCATATCTCTCTGTTCTTTTCCTTTACCTGGCTAATTTTGATAGCACATTTGTTGAAGCATCACTCATGTAATTTTATGAGTTTTGCTTAGCACATATGGATAAACTCCAATCAACTTGGATTTCTATTTAGATGCAGGTGGCATGTAACTCCACAATTTACCTGTCTGCCTTTAAAGAGTGTAAAGTTCAGAAATAAAAGTTTGTTGGAAGTTGTCACCAGGAATGTGGCTTTCCTTGAGTTCTAGTAATATTAATAACAAGTTTTTCATTGCCATTTATGTGAATTAGATTAGTTATCAAACATAAAATATATTTTTTTAGTAAAATACAAAAGTCTATGTGAAAAGAACTCCTTGGGTTCTCTTGGTTTAGACATGCCAGAAAGCAAAACAGCTCTCTGATTGTCTGAAATTCTTTCTGGTTTCATAGGAAATAAATAAAACCCCTCCGAGTTACTGACCAACCAAGCAAAGATCCTTCTCACTTCCTAAAATGAGCAGTTCTCTATCAGCTTAATAAAAATTGTCTGGGGCAATTTTACTGGTTCTGAACTTGATATAAAGACAATTACTATTCTTGAGAGACTATAAAGCATACCTTTAGATCAATAGAGCATAGGAAATCCTCCAGAGATACAGTCCTGTTTATGGTCAGAGAAGCCTTTTTGGGAGTGGAAAAGGAGAGTTTCACAGTATTCAGGCTCATTAGAGTAAGTATCAGCCTAGACGAGCCCTAATTTCTTTGAGTCTGTAAAAGAGATTCAATTGAAACCTAAGCCCTTTTTCAATTGTGGTGCTGAAATAATAGATTCTATGGCAAGTATCTTGGAGACGGTGGAAACGGCTGCTCGTTTTTTTATGCATAGTTCACTGATTAACATCTGCCTGATTGAACCCTTATAAACTTGGAATGGACTGAAATTTTATTGAGTAGGCTTGCTGAAAGGTCTCTGAAATACATGTGTACAATGCCTGTGGGCATATAGATGGGCAAATAAGTGGAAATTCATCAGGCATCCTGCTACCTGAGGAGTATACACAGGATTGACATTAAAAACTAGTCAGAGTCATGGTATCAGGTGGTAGGTGTCCCTCAGTTCATTTGCTATTGCTTAGACCTGGATAGCATAACAGACTTCAGATATTATGGTAGCAATAAATATGTGATAGTTATCAATGAAGCTTTTCTGAGTCTTTACATAGAATAAATATAATTTTCATCTTGGAAGGTATATATACGTCCTTTTTGTGACAGGTAGGAGGAGAAAAATGGCTAAATGAAAGTTTTTAGAACAACATGTTAAAAAAAAATTCTAGTAATTCAACTGTAGGTAAAGCTGATTTCACCTTTTAATGGTGTAACTATTTGCCATGTTCTACTTTATACCCTTCAAAACAAGCTCACTAGTAGCACAGTATGGGATTCCAATGTCTTTATTCGAACTGAGAGGTGTCATACTGATATCCAGAGGAAGATCTTAAATGAAGGGAGCATCCACTTAGAGTGGATAAAGAGTTAGATTCTGCTCCACTCCCCTGCAGAGTGTGAACTGCTCAGGAAAGCCAAGAGCAGGCAGTATCAGGACTTCACTCAGCAGGATACTGTGTGCTCAACAGGATGTTCAGCCGGGTAAGAGGGTGCATTTTAATACTTGACTGATCCAAATCCTTCAGTTTTGACTAAATAAAATTCTTCAGGTTTGGATCAAATTAACCACATATGATATATTTAATGAAGATAAAATACGTTCACAGAGGTCATCTGTCTTAGGAGAGGTATCTGGAGACTGGGAGAAGGAACAGAAAAAATGAGACAATGTAGCTAGCTGAATGGGGAGAAGAGCTCTGAGATAACTAAGAGCATCTGAGAAATGAGGTTCTCACCTGTGTTGGTTTCCTGTTGTCACCCATTGCATAATACCTCATCATCACAACCGGACTAGAAATATGTACCATAATGACTGGATATTGTGCACAGTACCAGTGTGTGGCAATTAGAGAAGCACCTATGCAGGCTCTAAATATGCTGGCATACAGTGAAATTTTTTGATGTTCAATAGCCTTTAAAATTGATTTCATGGTGATGGAGAGATCTAGGTTACTGACATATAGTGAAGTACATAGCACAACCAGAGGTATAATCTCTGTGCTTCTGTTTACTTATGTAGCAAGATTTAACACTTTTACACCAAACAATTTTTCTGTCTTTACTACTATTTGAATAGCTTGTATATCTCATTTATTAAAATCATAGCAGCACATGAATAGATGTTGAACATAGCAAAAATAGTGGTAGTGACTTTCTTTCAAGGTATAGCCAATATATCCTTCTGAGAAATATTTGTACTGTGACTCCAGAATTAGAGCTATAGCACTTTTTGGTTCATATATCTAACTGATCTTAAAAAAGGAAATTCATGACTTAAATCTGAAACAATATTCACGTGTGATATTGGCAAGGTGGTGGTGGGTGGAATCCTTCACAGAGCTGAACTATAAATATGATTTTCTAAGGAAAAAAAAAAACAAAAAAAAACAACCAAACAAACAAAACCCAGCTAGAGTATTTTTACCTGTGTTACATTTCTTTACAAAGCCACAGAGAAAAATGCACTGAAAACTATACAACTTTGAAATTCCCTAGGCAAAAATGTTTTATTGCACTTAGTGTAGGCAACTGCTGCTGACAGCTAAGACTGCATAGAGTAGAAATGTTCAATGTTGTAAGGGCACATTTATTGACCAACTCCTGGGAAGGTAGTAAATAAGTCAAAGGAGGAACCTACAAGACCTTTAAAATAGGGAAAGGAAATGCTCTGACCCTGAGATTAAATAATTTACACTATATGTAATTCTTGTGATGTTTCACTGTGCCTATATATTCCTGGAATTTCCTGCTAGGATTTTGTCTGGCTGAGGTGTCGGCTGCAGACTGTGATGTTGGGTCTTTCCCTTGCATGCGTTGGCTTTACTCGTCACACTGAGCTGAAACAAGGAAACAAGCTGAGTAGGAGTGATGAAACCATTTAACCTAATTCCATCAAAGAAGCATAAGGAATATGGGAGAAGCTGGTGACATCAGTGATATTTAATCAACAACAGTGCTGTTTAAACATATACAGTATTAAGAGCTCACTCTAGAAAATCAAATTGCCTACATAGCTATTTAGGTCAAGGTTACTGTAGTCTGAAGAATCTTCATGAGTTCAGTGATACACCACTAGAGGAGGTTTAATTGTTTTAGACCAGTGAGGATTGCAAAGTTGAAGTACACAACAAATACTCAGCTTGTACATGAATGTAGTTATCTTAGTTTGGAAAAGTCTGCTCTGGAAATATCTGTATAAGCTTCATGATTTGATTTTCCAGTCTCACAGGTATTGGTTGTACACGATGGTCAAGAAATTGAAGAGGAAAACATGCAGTTTGTACTCAACTGAATGTCTTTCTACTACTGCTGAGGACCCTTCAACAATGCTGAAAATTTTGTATTTAAAGAATTAAGTCAGCAAAATAAGTTATCACTGAAGGTAATGATATATGCATCAGTGCAAAAAAAACAACAACAAAAACAGCCTAGAAGAAAACAAGCCTTCCTGATGGTTTGCTGTAGAAGACTGCACAATAAACAATAGCATAAAATAATGAAAGGAGTGCACAAAATTTAAAGCTAACTAAATATAATACTTGAAATAATAAAATATATATATATTTTTTGCAACAATCTATATGTGGTCTCTGGGGTCTCGTGCTGTGTACGCACTAGTCACAAATAATTAGTGTGCACTATAGTAAACAGACATTGAGATGAAATTATCCTAGAGAGAAATGGTTTCAGGTATATTTTTCTTTGTATCTGTATTATGAGCTAGAAAATTCCAATAGCCTGTCAACAATCTGAAAATATTTGAAATAAGTAATGGTTAAGAAATTAAAAGCAAACAACTAATATGTTAAAAAGGTAAACAACAACAACATCTAGTACTTGGTATGCCATTCTATTTCAGTGCTAGTTTTTATATGAGTTCTACATAGCCATTGAACTGTTTATTATGTTTAGAATGGCAAAAAGAAATATAGTAATCTGCAATATACACATTTCTAAGGTGCAGAAAGACATCCTCCTCAGTGAGGGGTTACAACATAACATAAATCTACTTCAAACTCATAAAAGCAATAATGCACATGTATTTCATTACCATAGGCACACTTATTAAGATTAAAATTTTACAGTATCATAATACCTCTACTGACTCACCTTAAAGTATTAATGTGATAGGAATACTATTAATAAATACAGATCATACAGTAGGCATTTTCTAACAAAGTGTGACTTTGAGCCCCAGGTACTGTACATGAAGAATTTTTAGCTGTTGTTCAATATTCACTCCCAACTTGTAGACAACACTAAAGCAAACAGGTAATGATTACACACATAACTTCAATGTACCCAATGATGACCAAATATTTCTACCATTTTTCTTCTAGAAACACATCCTTCAGTAAACCAGAAAATGTCAATGACATTAGTGCTATCTTTACAAATGGTTATTCCAAAACATAGCCTTGCATGTTCTGAAAAAAATATCTTTGGTAATATATTTTTTCCAATATGTTAAGTGCATATTTGAATTAAAAATTTTGTCAGTATTTCAAGTACTGGGTCTTCAATATTGCAGATCATCAAGTCTATTTTTCACAGAAATATCAGATACTATTGCAAATTTAAGAAAATTTATCCAAGTTTTCAGGGTTTCTCAACTGCAGAATAAATAGTCTGTAATTTGGCAGACTTCTTTTACCTTTTTTATTTATTTTTTTTTTTTTATTTTTTTTTAATTTGGCTGTTAGCAGTTCTAGCTGGTTGAATTACATTCAAGTATATCAAACCTCTATTAAATCCTCTGTAGAATACTCCAGATGTTCTTCACCTTTATGTAACATGCACTTTTCCAGTTGTTTATTATTCGTTTTCATGACTTCATTTTGACAATAACACATAAAGTAAAGGGCACTTCAGGGGGGATGTTTGATATAGCACTATTGTAGTCATCACTTCATGTGTTTTGGGATATTCTGATACCATTTGTTTATCTAATGCATCACTGGCAGTGAGATTCATCTCACCTAACTTTAGACATCTATAAACTCATGTAGTCATGCCATGGTTCTGGAGACTGATAGGCACATTTAGATCATCAATCATTTGACAGAATTCCACTTTGGGAGGAGACGAACCATGCCCAAAAACTTCCTATCCTATCCACTCACTGATTATAAAGGCTAAGGTGATTAACTCAGATACGGATGTCGGATTTGAAAACATCTACATTTCATCTTTGTGTCTTGGGGAGATAGAAGAAATTCCTAAGATCCTACATACATATTTTGGGATTAGCATGTCTGGAGTGTGAAGTGGTGCTGACATAAGGAAGAAAAACAGCAGAAAAACCTGAATAGTCACACTGTTCAAAATTTTGGGGAGCACGTATTTGGCTAAAGTAATTTCAAACATTTTCTGAAATGTTGATGTTTATTCTTATGGATGTGAAGACCATCTGTTATGTTTGCATGTGGCAGTGCAAATTCACAGCTCCTTGCCTGGGATATGCCATTTTGAATACAAGAGAGCAGTAAGCAAGCAGATTTACAGGAACCTAGCTCTTCCTGGCAAGGCCGAGCTCCTGAAGGTAACAGGCCACCCTGGTGAACATGGCCACAAAGGTGCAAAGAGTCCATCCTTCTTTGGTCTCCTGAACAACAAGCCTTAAGTCACAGGATATCAGCCTTCAGGGTCTTCTTTCAAGCCTGTCTTCTCTGCAAACGTTTCATTCCAGACGATCTGCTAGAATGACATAATTCTATATCTCGGGTCTCATCTTCAAACTGCTGAAGTCCTCTTGCCACCAATTCCCTCTTCGCTGTAGAAGAGACCTGTCTATTGGAATGAAAGTGATGGCGAGGCAACTTCTGAGTGAAAATAAAATGCAAATATATGATACTGTGAGCATTATCTAGTGAGTATACAACTAAGCATGGCCATCTGTGATACTTTTTTCAAATGTGGTTTTCAGGATCTGTTTAATTTTTTGTTTTCAGTGAAGCACAAAAACTGAAACTTGGAGGGAAATCTGGCCTAAAGTATTTGCCATTGTCAAATACACTTTTTCTTTATAAACAGCATTCACTTATATTTCATTTGAGAACTTTTCCCATTCCCTTTGTTGAGGAAAATCAGTTGACTGGAGGAAAAGGATGTTTACTGTGAGAACAAATTGGCATGGTATTTTGCAGATCAATATTTATTTTTCCTATTCAGTGCATATTTTATTCTTAATTGGATGTTGGGCTATTCCTGTTTGGATATATGCAAATATTTCTGAACTTTTTACAGAGAAATAATAATGAAACCTAATTTTAAAAAATGTATTTCAATATATGTAGAAAAACAAATCTAGTTTAGACTTTGGACAGATGGTCTGATTTGGTGCAGCTGAAAAATAGTACAATTAAAACCTAAATATTGTATGTTTCCACACTGCATGAGTCAGAGGTCAAACATAGGCATTTATTTTTAATTTTGCCAGAAGATCTTGTCTAGTGCACCATATAGAGCAAAACTAAGCAAGATTAATGCATATTCCTGACTAAGTATGATTGGAACTTTCTGCTGGCATTTATACATAGGTTTAAATTCATTAAAATATAACTATCTAATATTTGTTTTATATGACTGAATTAACTACATTTGTAAATGTTAACACTCAATGACAGGTCTACACAAAGCACCTCATTAAAATACAAGTACACTGTGTGCCTGAACTCTTAATTTTAACTTGTTTTTACCTAACATGAATGTAACTGCTGATGTTAAAAATACTAACATATTCAGGAGTTTGCTTACTGTTTCCTGCATATTCCTTGTTATCAATAAAGGAATTATTAAAGAGAATTATTAAAGAAAATGAGAGAACAAACTGGCTGGACTTTGAGTGATAGTTATTACCAGTAGAAGAATGTGAAGATATATTTTGACAAATGATTTCTCTTGTCCTAATCAAGAAAAGGATGAATACAGGATGTAGATATGATTTCAAGCTTGCAAAAGTTACCAGGGAAAAATAAATGAGCATCTTTCTGTTCACTCTTTTATACTATTTAAACCAAAGAAAGATAAATATGAGTGGGATTTAGTTACTATAATGTTTTGGTGGTAGCATTTTTCATGAGATACTCTCTTTTTGTGCTTGCAGGTGGTTCCCAGTTTTCCAGTTTAATGTGTTCCTATGCTGTTTCTGCTGCACAGTCTGTCACGTATAAACCACTCCCAGTCTGTTTGTTTGTTTGTTATTCCCCTCCTTTTTCCATCAAAGTCACTAAAAAATCCCACCTCTCCTTAAATCTCACTGGTGTTTCTACCTTTATCACTTTCTGATTATCCTAGATTTTCAGGTTAGAAAAGGTGCCTTCTCAAAGTACGTTAGTCTATTGCCTAGAAAAAAATATCCAGTTGGTTCTAACTGTACCTTCTGTGTCTCCTGAGGCAGGTTTGATGAAAGCATCAATAAGCTGTCTTCTGCATGTGAGAGATGTTTACCAGTTAGGCAGATGATCACATGCTCTGACTAAACACATACACCACAGAGGAAAGCTGAGTACTTAGGTTAGCAGAGGGAGAATGGTAAGCCTGAGATTCAAAATTTTTAGCCAAGCCCTCCTTCTTAAAGAAAATGCCTAGAGAATCATAATGCCCAAGAGGTTCTTGCAAACAGATTTTCAATTACTAATGCCTGCTCCAAAGACAAGCAGTTTTTGATTGCTTGACAGTCAAAGTACCTAGCTTGAAACTTTGAAAATGCTGAGTTGCTTTGGGGCTTCAGACTTTACAGTACTGTTATTTCTAACCTTGCACTTGGATTTTGCAAGCCAGATATTTTGCATCATGTCCTCTGCCAATACTAAACAAATACATTGTAAATGACATGTGTGAAGTGTGATGTAGAGAAAGCAGTTATAGTTCATTATTACTCTACTTTAAAGCTAAATAGGTCAGTGTAGACTACCCTAGACAATGTGCTAATTTAGATTCTACCTACATATCTACCAAACTGCTTAAAATTTGCAGTATGCTTGCTTGTTTTATTTATAAAATTTTCCTGTCAAAGGAAAGCTCTTTGATCAGCTGAAAAATGGAATAAAAGATTCAAAAAAATGATTTGTGGACACAAAAATTTCAAAGAATCACTGTGTCATTAATTTACATAAAATTTCAAATTCATTTTAAAAAAATGACAAATCAATGCTGAAAACACGTTTGGTTAAACTATTCAAAAAACCTACTGAGTTAGATGCAGAGATCAAAACTGGTGAGCTGCAATTTAAAAAATTCCAGACATAATCTTAATAGGGAAAAGATGCAGAGTTGCATTGATGTACCATTTATTTGAAACTGTAATACTTGGCACTTTTATTTATATAATTCTTACACACTCAAATAAATCTTTGTTTAGTTACACCTTTTTTTTTTTTCTCTTTTCCTGAAACCAAATGGTGAACTGTTATTTTGCAACAGTCCCTGGAAAGCAGACAAAAATCTTTGATCCATGTGATTCTGCAAAGCTTTAAACTGTATAGCACACATGATTTATGTGAAAGGTTATGAGTGATCAGTTTTGAAAGTCTATTGTTCACACCAATATTGAAAACTCCAGAAAAATTCAATAGTTTCCTATTGTTTACAATCTCCTATGGATGTTTTCAAGTATTATATAGAATCCTGAATGCTAAGTCTATTCAGAAATGTTTGAGAGGTAAATTAGACACAAAAAACCCCACAAACAAACAAACAAACAAACAAACAAACAACCCCCCCAAATTCATAACAAGGCCAAATACAAACTTGTCAAATGTATATCCATAGGGAGAAAAAAACCCCACACCTTTTGCCCATTGTAATGTAGGCAGCATATCCCTACTTCCTACACAACTCATTAACCTCAGAAGAAAAAGAATTCATTTAGCTCTTCTGTAGTGGTGTGTGTTAGTTAATGTACAGCATTGCTTTCAGAACAGACTCTTTATATTAGCTTATTGGTTTTCCTAGATTACAGCCAAAGAGATATATGTGAGAAAAATAACCTTTCATGCAGTATTGTGGCATTTTCAGTTAATATTAAGAAGTTAAAAAGACATACACAAATTTAAAGATATTTTTTCTATTTATGTAGAATTATTTTGATCCATTTTGAAGCTGAAATTCTTTCTAGTTTATCTCAGTCAGTTAATTCATGCCTATTATGATAATTTTCCCTTCTGAGTACTTATTTACATTTGGACCACTAGGGCACATAAACCAGATTTATGATTGGTTTCCTTAAGAGATAGTTTCTCACAGCCTTACTGCACATACTTTCATATGGAATTGACTAGAAGAAATCAAAGAAATCTGAAGAATTTGGTATGTTTATAAAAAGTGAAGTGTTGTTGACTGATACACTAAAAAAATCTGCATTTTTGGGACATGTTTTGTAATCAACTCTGTGGAGTAGAACAATGGCTTCAAGTGATGACATGTAAGACAGGTTTTATTAAGTTCATGAGATTACCTAATATCCAGAATAACTCTTTTTCTTTCTAAAGAACTGTAGCCATGTTAAAGAATGAATTAATTTCTTCAGTACCTTGTAAGAGTACTCTGCACTTCGTTTCCTATTTTCCTGAAAAAGAAGCTGAATCTTCAATGTTGAAAAGATTGATTTTCAATGTGACAGAGCTATCACGAACTCAGCCATTTCTAAAAAAATAATGGTGAAAACCTCACACCATTTTCTGGTAATTCCCTCGAAGCCTGTGGAGCAGATATCCCTCAGACAATAGAGGACCCCACACCAGAACAGGCAGATCTGACCTGAAGGAAGCTGCAGATTGTGGAGAGGAGCCCATGCAGGAGCAGCTTTTCTGACAGGACCTGTGACCTCAAGAGCAACTCCCAACCACTGCAGCAGTTTGTTCCTTTAGGACTGCACTCTGTAGAAAGGATTCATGATGTAGCAGTTCTTGAAGACCTGCAGCCCTCAGGAAGAACCCCTATTGGAGAAGCCTGTGAAGGACTGTCTCTCATGGGAAGGATCCCATGCTGGAACATGAGGAGGCAAAAACAGCAGACACAGAGCTCTGTGAATTAATCACAACCCTCTTTCTCCATCCTTCTGCACTGAGTGAAGTTGAGCCTGGGAAGAAAGGAGTGGTGAAGGATTTTAAGTTATTTCTAATTATTCTCCTCTGTTTTTAATTGACCATACATTAATTTCACCAAGTTGAGTCCATTTTGCCCATGACAGTAACTGACAGGCAAACTCCCTGTCCTTATCTTTGACCTGTGTGTTTTTTGTAGCATTTCATCTTCTTGTTCTCTTGAAAAGGGGAGTGATACAGTGACTTGATGAACACTTGGTTTCCAGATGAAGTCAACCCACTAGGAGCCTGTTCCCCTACTTCATTATCTCCATGCTAAATCAGAGACATTGTCTAGATGGTGCTATAGAAGCAGGAGCAAAGCAGAATCTCAGAATGAGGTTCTGGTCTTTGTCTTAGAAGTGTTAATATACTACATAGACTAACAGAGACAGCAATTAGATGAAAGTAGAAGCAGTCCAGTAACCATAGTCCTCTCTCTGAGCTGAAGAACAACCAAGAGAGGCTTTTCCCTTGTGCTCCCTCTGAGGTGAGCAGTCTGTGCTTCAGGGTTTGCCACATTTTCATTGGGCACTCCTGTATGTTTCCTGTATCCAGCTCTGATTTGTAGACTGTCATAAATGAAAGCTCATTAACTGAGTGAATCTAGCTAAGTCCTATAAGTATTTCTAACATCACAGCAGGCTTTATACAGGAGGGGCATGGATAAGCTAAACCCTATACAAACTGTTTAAAGATGCTCTACAGAACATTATCATACTGCAGAAGTGATCCAGCACTGGCAATAGACATTATTACGTGTCCTAAATGTTCTACTCCTTTGTACCAATTCTTTTAGGGAGGTATTAGGAAGGCGTTCTTACCTAGAATAGGTACAACCTGAAATCTTATTATAACCATTAATTAATTTTCTACATGGCTGTAATCTTTACTGAGGAAAGTAACTTAAATCAGTGTCTCTTCTTGTAAGTCATGATCAAGCCATACCCATACTCTGGGAAGAGGCAATCTGTCAGGAAAAAAATGTGAGTAAGATATATGAACTTGATTTTCTCAACATTCCTCGTATTCTTTAAATGTTCATACCTAAAATAAACACCACGGCAGCTCTTCTCAGTTTGCTACTTCAAAGAACAGCCCTAATTGCAATGACAAAACACCAGATCAGAAAGCATAAGATTTGTTAAGGAAAAAACATAAATTCCCATTTTATTGCCTCTTTTGATAGCAAATCTAACAGAAGTCCTGGAGAAATTCTTAAAGCACCTAAATTTTATGTGTGCTCCAATAGCTTTTCTCTTCCCCCAGGGAGAAAAAAAATCCTCAGTTAGAGATAGTTGTGGGTCTTGAGACTTATTGTTACTTGAAATATAAATCACCTTTCTTTTTATATGAGACCAGAAATCAAGTTCTAGTCATTTTTATATGTGAAGTTTTGAATTTGATAAGTGCACAAACCAGAGCTCAAGAGAATTTTATAAACTCTTATTTTAATTACTTAAATATATTGCTTTATGCATTTATAGCAGTGTAGAGTTACAATGTATCAAATATGTACTCTAGCCTTCTTTTTCACCTCATCATTGCTTTCCCTCCTGAGTATTATGGTTGCTGTTGTCTTCAGAACCATAAAAGCTATTCGTTGGTGACTCAAAATTAACCATATATTGATAAGTGTATATTTATCAATAAGTAAGCTTAATCACCTCGTGGTTATTTTTACCTGCAGCTCAGAAAATGCCTGTAATCAGGTTGATCTGTACCTAGTAGTTTTGCTGAAAAGGTGAATATGAGTCAGCAGTGCCCTGGCAGCCAGGAGGATGAATCCTGTCCTGGGATGCAACAGGCAAAGCATCGCCAGCCAATCGAGGGAGATGACTGTCCTGCTCTGCTCTGCAGTGGGTGACCTTACCTCAAGCACTGAGCAGTCTTGAGTTCCACAATACAAGAAAGATATAAAAATATTAGAGAGTGTGCAAAGGAAGGACACACAGATGTTGAAGGGTCTAGAAGGGAAGCCCTCGGAGGAGCAGCTGCGGTCACTTGGCTTGTTCAGCCGGGAGAAGAGGGGACTGAGGGAAGACCTCACGGCCATTTACAGCTTTCTTGTGAGTTCCCACAAAATTACCTGTACCAAAACCATGATGCTCTCCCTCCACATTGTGCATGACTTTTTGCTGATGCTACCTTGTCACACGAGTCACAGGAAGCTGATGAAAGAAAGGCATCCAGCAGAAAGTAGCGTGGACAAAGAGAAGGAATGATGGGAAGTTCTCCTTCTCAGTGTCCTGTGTGTTTTATTTGTGGAAGAGGCTTGATTGACTTCACAATCATCCACAGCCATGGTTGATGCTGGAATACAGCCCTCTGTTTTTGTGTGTACTTCCAAGGTGTAAACTGAAATTCCTGTGTGGGGATGTACAAGTGGAAGTGGGATAGACATTCAGAAAATGTGCAGCTCTACACCCCTCTTCTACCAATTGTCCTCTATTTTTCTTGAAGAATGAAAAATAAAAATAAAATAATTTTGTCGCAGATGACTAAACTTTCTGACATTGCCAAGTAAAGACGAGGTGGCTACCTGAAATAGTGATTTACTTAAGAAAGTAAAGTGTGATTTACTTCCACCACAAAGCCCATGCCCTTAGACCTGATTTGCGAAGACCACCCTTCACAACAGCAAAAATATAATTATACTTCCATCTGTGTTGGTTATGGACTCTTTATGAGGCTGTCACCTTTGTAAGCAAGTGTCTATATTGACATGATAATTTTGTGGTCTTGTATCTGTGCACCTGGAAAAAAAAAGAAAAAAGAAAAAAGAAAAAGTTTCTGTTGTTCACTCAACCACCACAAAAATGTGTCCTGAAGGCTTGAAGAGCAAATAATGGCTCTAAGGTTCCTTATGAATTGGGAACCCTGTTGTCAGGGTTGTCCATTCATTGTCAGTAACCTTGCTTCTGTACTTCGAGATATGGAATAATATACATGAATTTTGAACTTAAGGTGTTGTAAACAACCAATAAACACTTTAAATGAAGGGAGTAAAGATGGTACACAAATTCTGCCCTTTTCAATTGTGGAAAATATTGCTGCCCAAGCTAGACCTGCCAGTCAGAGGCTCTAAGTCACTTGGTAAATCTGCAGTCTAACTATGCCTGCAGCTGGGCCACCTTTGCTGTGACCCTGTCAAATCTTATTATTTTTTATTTTAAGTGTTTAAAATGTAGCTACAGGTGCACATCTTGGGGTTTGGGTCTCTCTTTTTTAATTAAAGACATAAAAAAGTAAAGGACTTACAAAAGTTCTTTAGAAACTACTACATTTTTATGTATTTTTAATTTTCAGGTCATTGCAAGATGCAATGAACACCAATTAGCTTTAGTAGTTCTAGAACAACAGGAGGAAGGGCAGTCTGACATCAGCTGCAGAAACACACAACTGGAGATAAATGATAACCATCTCTCTCCAAATGCTAAAACCAAGTACCAAGACAAATTTTAGATTTTACTGACTTAGTAATTTTCTTTAGAAAGCAGACCCTTACAGGAAAAGTTTTCACAAACTTCTTTTCAAACCATGCTACCAAGGATTCCATACAGTTCAAAGCCAGATACCTAACCACAAAGTAAAGATACTGAATAGATTCTCTTGTAGGCAGAGCTTGCTTTTTGCCACTTTGATAGAAAATCTCTTTTGTGGAAGCAAATATCCTCCACTAGGATTTTTATTAAGATCTTCTAGAACTCAAGAGGACAACTCACTCTAAAAAATGAGGTCTGATCTCTAACCACTGTCTGCTCCAAACTAAGTGGAAAATATGTGTGTGGCAGGAGCCTGTGGTGGGTGGAATTGTTTCCTAGGGGAGGAAACAGCTGCCAAGCAGATGACTATAACCTAACAGACAGAATATTTTGGAAGGTGACTGGATTTAGAGGGCTTAGTCTGCACACAAACTGGTCACATGAAACACAGGTGAGGCGATTGGCTGAAAGCCATTGTTCTTACTTGGCCATACTACAACTGTTATGATATGTAAAACAACCTTGGCAGCTCCAGATTAGTTACTAATGAAAAATGTTACATTACAGGATCTACTAGTAATGTTCCTCTGTTGACACCATGCTACTTCTTGGCAGTCACTTCATAGAGGTGAAAGATGGAAGAAGGAAAGTAAATTCAATATGTTGGCTTTATTTTTTTTTTTTTGTTTATTTTTAATCAAAAGGTGTTTTATCCTCCTGGTCAATGCTGAGGAAAGCTGACATAGGCATCTAGGAAATTCTAATGACCTAACCTAAATCATAAGTTTACCTCTGAACTGACCATTGACTGCAGTTTTTGCATTCTCATAGCCACCCTTTGAGATATAGTCTAAGCCTACCAAGTTAATGAGTAATCTTATTTTTATTCCCATCTAATCTCTGTTGCAACCTTTTCTTGTATATATGCAAGATGATTAGTTTTCAGTGATACCTCAGTATACAAAGATTATAATGACACATATTTTAACTCATAACTTTATGTTGTGATTTCAAAATCGTTGCTTTGCTTTCTCTTCTTTCAGAGCTCTTGTATTATTTGTATTATTATTGTGAAAGACTGACAAGTTTCTGCTGAATGTAATTATTAGTTAATGTTCATACACTATATAAATGAAAACATTTAGTCCTACAGATTCTTATACAAATAAGATGTTTTTATTACTGCAGTAAGTACCAAAGTTTTTAAGTCTTAAAATGGGACCTTTATCACATATGTGTGATTCAATTAGAGACTCATTCTGACAAGAAGGACACTGCTAGTGGTAAAGGATAATTAGTTAAAGTAGCCCTGGAAATCAAAGAACAAAAATCCCAAACTCTTCAACTTTGAAGCAAATTTGAAGCACACAGTCCCTCATGATGCTCAAGCAAAATGGATGCATCTAAGAGTTATACTAAGAAAAATGTGTTTCTCTATTGACTAATGCTCTACATCATCCATATTAGAGCTGTACTTTGAAAATGTATTGGCAAAGTGTTCCTCTTAACCCTGAAACAACAAAGTAATCTGATAGTTTGATTCCTTTTTATATTAGCTACATGGGTTTTAGAGTTACAAACATTTTGCTTTATATGCTATTAGTATTGATGTTAAAGTTGGGAAAAAAAATCTTTTATTTGTGACTACAATTAAGTTATTGTCAACATATATTTGTTTAGTACATTGTTATTACCCTTAGTAAAAGGCAGCTTCACATAAGTTGGTGTAAAGAAGTCTGTAAGGGTAAGATTTTCCCTTTCTACTCAGCAGACTCCCGTTATAATCAATGGACAGAATCATGCACTTTTAGGAAACGACAGGTACTGCTCAGATGTCTGAACATAGCTGCCTGATGCCAGACTGAGAGAAATACTGGGACCTGCATCCTTCTGTAGATACAACATAGAGTATGAAAAACTATGCTTAGACATCTGAATTAGCTTAATTAAGTTCATCCTATACTAAATATCCAAAATAAGGTGCATTGTGCTCTTGGTATTCCACAGAAGATGTCTGCATATGACTTAATTGCCTAGGATAATTTTGCAGTCTATTGAAATCGAATTAAATCCATTCACAACACTGTAAGGAGCTACCTTCAAGTAGGCATGTATGCTTGGTCAGGAAAATCACTCCAGAAACTATTCTGAATGAATTAACCAGACTGCAGTTAACCTAATGTCAGTCTGCTATATTTAGTCATCTGAAATTGCTCATCTGCAATACAGAGGATTTGTCCAGCACTACATTTCATTGAATCTCACTCTTGACTTTACATGATTTCAGCAGGGTAAGATAAATCCCACCCAGCTTCATCATGGCCAGCAATGGAGTTCAGGGAGATGCATAAAAGGTAGATATATTCACATCTTTCAGAACAATTGATTCAGTCTTCTCCAGATCAGGAGCACAACAGTGCATCAGTAACTTTTGGTTCAATAAAGGGCTTTGTCTTTGCAACCATCAGGATTCAAAATCATAGAAAGGCTTAGGTTCAAAGGGATCTTAAAGATCATCTAGTTCCAATTCCATTCCACCATAAGCAGGGAGGTTGTGCTGTTTCTTTTGAAATGACAACAGATTTGATAGTATTGTCAATCAGCCTGTGTACTATACAGAAGGACTTTGAAGATTTAGGTGTGACTGGTAAGAGTGAGACCTGTCTACAACTAGCACAGTGCTCCTATTTTATGATTGTCTAGGTAAGCCTGAAGAAGATATTGAATCAGTGAAATTTAGAGATAGATAGAAGTTCAAGAGATCATCTGGTTCACCTTGTAGCAGATCAAGTTTTCCTTGGACATTCCTAATTTGTGTTTGTCTACCTTGACTTAAAAATCACTCAGAGGTGGGATTAATGAAACTTCATGGGCAGCCTTCTCTGGGATTTTGTCACAACAATAGGCTTTTCCCTACTACAGACTGACTTTTTTTTTTTTTTTTTTTTTCAACTTGTGCCCAGCTTTGCATTTGTGCATCTTACCTGGAGTCNTGATTCCCGTTTCCCCCCACCTCCACAGTAAGGAAGAAATAGGTACCATGTTTAGAACCATCTTTTACATGGCAAAATGTAGCTATAATATTCTGCATCAGTCTTCTTTATTTTTCTTTGATTTTTCTAGACTAAATTAATTCTCTCAAGCTTTTCTCACAGGTCATGTCTTCTAAACTTTATCTCATTTTTTATGCTTTCCTCTGAGTTTCTCCCATTTAACTTTCTTCAAGTGTGATGTTCAGAATGGGACACAGAACTCCAGCCTCACCAAGGTAGGCTGGACAGGATTTTGTTCTCTACCTTATGTGTGACAACCCTCCTAATCCCCCACAGAATGAGAATATCTAGAGTAAGAAAATGGTATTATCAATTTACATTCAATTTTCAATTCACTATGAGCCCCACATTTCTGTTCTGCTTCTTCATGGGCAGTCATTCCTCACTTTATACATGTACATAAAGTTTTAGATAAAAAAGAAGTGCTTCCAAATCTCCAGACTTCAACTGATTTCAGAAATGAGTGGGCAGATATCCCCCTAGGGTGAAAAATTTGCAAGTTTTCATTAAAAAAAACTTTTTCACTCTTCAGTAAAAAGAAGGGACCAAAGATCAAAAGACAAATTCCACTTACTGCAACCTATTTTTCATGATGTAAAATTTTCCAGCATGCTAAACTACTTTCAGACTTATAATTAGTTCTGGAAAGAAGAGATGGGACAGAATGAGATAATTTGACCACTACCTTAGGGACAACATGTTTAAAGAATTATTGTGGAACATCCACTAGGAGACTGAAAATGGTGTATTTCACTTCATATTGTTTCTCATTTTTTGGATATGGACCAAAATAGCAGAGTACTATTCCAGAACTTGTCCGGACAGGCAACTAGAGGATAAGAGGATTGGCAGATAACAGAGGCAATGAGTCTGGCAAAAGAAAATTAGGGGAAAAGTGCAACAATGGGAGGTAGCAATGGGTTAGAGAATACTCTAGTTCGTTCCACTTAATAAAAAAAAAAAAAAGTACTGATATCTGGATATGGGGGGACATTTCCAGACTTGTTTTTTTTTTTTTTTAGAATTCTGCATGTCTAACTATTAAAGAAACCTATTAAGGTTCAGTGGATATCCTGTGTGCACCACAGTAAATGATGTTTTTTCATTTGACTTGAAGAGACATACGATTTTACTTTCTGATTTACAGCCTTGAGGCAGCACAAGGTTTTTTCCATTACAGGAACTTTACTAGAATTATAACGGTCAGTGCCTTTGAGTCATACTGACAGTTTCCTAAATCCCGTGATATCTTCTCCCTTTCTGCTTTTTCTCTATTCTCTCTCCTTCCTCTCAGGATCCTTCCAACAGTCACCTTCTCAGAATGCAAGGACAAAGTCAGACAGCTTTTGAAAACAAAAGACTGATGAAAGGACAGGGGTGAGGGGAACTGAGGTAAGTATTTTCCTGTGTCAATACCACACCCTTAAAGTGCAGCATGTAGTCAATAAGTGGATGTCTGGGGCTTTGATGTTGAAGTCCTTACCCTCTGAGAAATCTAGGTGAACTTAAATCAACAAAAAATTGCTCTGAAACAGTAGAATTCTTCTGTCCCAGGATGAAGGAATGAAAACTTAGGCAGGGACTTCTATGAAGGAGTGATTTTGTAGTGGCATTTTACAACCACATTGTGGCCCACTTTCGAGTAATTGAGTAATATGAATGTCTCTCAAGTTGTAGATTTAGCTTGCTTACTTGAAATGCAGAGGACAAAGATGCAGTGCAGGAGCAAGGACCTTCCAAGGTTTTACTTGTGCAGAATTAGTATGGGAAGGGGAAGAGTGGTGGGAAGAGCCATACAGATCTCGTCTCTCGGAGCTAGTCCTCTGTGTTTTTAACCAGAAGGACCAGCCTCATGCCAGTACTCCAAAGCTATTTCCACTGCCAGAATTGGCAGGTAGGCTGCCTCTTCTCCTGAATAGTCTGCAACACTAGCAGCTATTAAAAGAAATATGGAAATTAGCACAAAGTCAATGAAGTTGATAGCTCCTACTTACCAAGTTGGTGCCTCAGTGATCAGTTCTAGCTAGGAAAAGCTATACTCAACTCCTTATCAACAGCTTCAGACTTGGCAGAGTTGGATTTTGAAGTGAAACCAAAAATCATGAGAAAAGTGACACATAGTTTAGTGTGACTTTACTTGTACTTTAACCTGAATAGGGCTGAAAATAAGTTGATGATTCAGACATATTGTGGTCCTCTTACTTCTTTTCCAAAGATGCTTTTTCAGTATAAAACACTGACAGGCTAGAGCCTAATACCAATCTGCATTTAAAAATTGTTTCCTTGTATGTGTGTTTGTGCATGAGGGTTCACATGAATTTATTGTCATTCCATCATTCACAGTGACAGGCATTGTAACTTGCTGTCATGCCATGGCATCTTACAATGATGTGAACTTTAATTTTTTATTAAGATAGTAAGTTACAGTCAGTTAAAGATAAATGCCTTAGCTTAGTCTGAAATGGAATAAAGGCTGGAATGCCTGCAGTGCTAACAGGTTAGCAGGGTTGATAACAGCCTTTTGGTATAATTCTCCATTGTCACTGATACAGTTCCAATAGTAGAAGTGCTTTTGTCCCTCCTGTTACTTTATCTAAATCTAAGTGATATTAAGGCAAGAATCATGAAAAAATGTCCATTATAAGTAGGAATTCAACCCAGATTAATGCAGAAGTTTCACATTTAGGTCTGCTCTAGTCATACACATCTTTTATAAAGTCTTTCTAGATTACTATTAAGAATAATGCATTATTATTACAATGATGCATAATAACTTCATTGCATTGAGTGCATTGCACACTGAAAGTGCTTATTTTTCTCTGTTCAGTAGAGAAGGGAACCTATGTTGAACCTATGATTCAGGCTTAAATATCTAACTTTTGGAAAGCTAAGTAGAGTATTTTCACATGTCTTAATGGAAGAATTCTCTTTTTTTCTCAATTTTTCCCCTCTATGCCTCAAGCCATTGAATTCATAGTCTTTTACATTTAAGAGTTACTAAACAGATGATCAAGGGTGGAAAATACATCCTTAGACATCAGAGACACTCCAGAGAAAAACATTTTTGTAAACAAGAAATTTATTCACTCATTTTTTATTACAATTTAATTTCTTTTTTTTTTTTTTTTTTGCCTGTTTAAAAATATTTTGGTTTCTCTAATTCCATTATTCTTAAACTTACAGTAAAAATATTAGGTCCTTTAGCTATTTCTTTACAAAGGTTCCTCATAAAAAATGCTAAAAAAAGCAAATTCCTAACTGAAATGCAAGCTCAGCATTACTTAGGACAACAGCATAAACAGTAAATGAAGGTATGTGAAACAGAGGAGAAAAAAATATCCAGAAAAAAAAAAAAAGAAAAAAAGGATCAAAAATCCAACTCCCTTTGCTATAAACCAATCTCAGATTCAATATGATTCATCAAATTTAATATTGCCATGATCAGCATTCATGGAAAATAAATGATGCCAAATATGTTTTAAGAAAAAAGAAATCTGTTTAAATGGTATTAATGGTAAGGCATACTACAGCAAGGTGAACAACACTGATAATATTAAATTAACCCAAGAGGCTCCCTAATCAGGATCCCTATGCAGAAATCTGCTTGCCAACTGTCGTTCTTTTTCCCATTGGTTTAGTTAAGGGTTGAAGTTCTTCTTGAAGTTTCTTTTTTAATCATTAGATCCCGACCTTACAGTTTTCTCTGACTACTTTCCTTCAGGCTGTCTTTGCTCCTGTCAATTTAGGATTTCCAGGGAATTATTCTTCTTTGAAATGCATATTCCAGGCTTGAAATACTGGCATATGTACACTGTAGAGTAATTGTGGAGGCCAAATGTTTAATTACACATGACAGCTGGAGCTGTAGGAGTCCGAGGCATGCTTGAAAACAACTTATGCCCTATGCAGTCCTAACGAAAAGGAACAAAATAATATATATTTAGGTTTTGTGCCACATGGTAGCCGCTGTTCTCTCTCTTTTCACAACTGAGGGTGGTTAGCAAGAAGTTCAGCTGCTTTCACTTCTGTGTACTGTCTCTCTGAATATATACTTTTTTTTCCCTTCATACAGTCTAGGCACAAACTTTCAGACTGTGCGATCCTGCAAGAAATGTTTGGAATTTTTGTTTCATTTTTTTGGGTGTCAGAAAAAAGCTTTTCGTGGGCTTATCAAGTACAGTGTTCTTGATACAATTTCACAAAACCACATTACTAGAAATGCAAGAATGAATTACAATTTTAATTATAAAAGATATAAGAAAAAAATAATATTTTACCCAAATAAACATGATTTACTCAGGAATTAAGCAAAAGAAATAACCTGGTTCCTAAGGCTTCAGAAAATATTTATGCACATTTATAGACAGATAGATTTGCAGACACATGAAAACATGTATTAAATTCTGATGACAGAAATATTCTGTTCTTAGTAAAACAGAAGTTAAAAGTTATTTCCTATTATCAGTATATCTGTTGTTAATGTTCAGCTCTCCATTTGGCATAAATACATACAGTTCCAGTGACAAAATCCCTGTGTTGTTTTAAAACAGCTGGGGGATCTGACACAATATTTGACATAGGTTTTTCTATATATACTCACACATTTTAAATTTTTATTACATTGAATAATTATTATACTTACCATGCAAAAGAGGATAAACGTGATAATGAAATTTTGGCAAAAAAGATTTTCTTTGTGCATTGTGCTGCCTAAGCACATCTTCATTAAATTGTACCATAACAGGAAAGGGTTTTCTTTTGTTTTTGTTTTTCTTTTTCTTTTCTTACTGTATTGCTCCTTTATACAGGATTGAGGTAAGATTTAATTTAGTGTTACTGATGTTAGTGTTTGACAGGAAAATAGCAAGCATCGTTTTAGCTTCTGAACGTTCATTTCCATGGTGAGAAAAATATATCACCAGTGACCAATTGAAAAAGATATTTCACTCCTTGCAAGGAGGAGTTAATGCATATCTATAACCCTTAGATTTACAAACAAGCAAACAAACAACATTATAATATTTTCCTGATGTCTTTTATGTGAAGAGAGTAATGAGATCGAATTGACAAATTAACTTTAAAGGAATATTGCTTGGTGGTGTTTGGAATGAACTGCTTTGTACAGTATGTTAAGAATGAATAATATTTTAACTGACGAAGTTAAAATGAAACTCCCACCAGCAAACGTTTTGAGTACTTGACTTCATTGCCATGAATCAGCAAGGTAACCAAACCTCTCTTAAACATGTGAAGTAGAATTTCAGTTCTAAACTACTTTGTATTTCTTGAACAAAGAAGGCTTTCTTTCAGATGAGCCTGCTTGCTAAAAACGTGAACCATTAAGCATCACATAAATCATTTTTTGGGTTTATTTTTTTTCTTGTGATCTTCTTGTGACCTTATTCTGAGAATATGAAGCTAAACAATTCTGTCAAAGTGGGTTAAAATTATTTCAGGTTTTCATGGTCTCTGATTACCTCTGTGTTTAAAAAATAAGCTGGGAGATTCAACTCTGAAATTCCTAACTTGTAAAGGAGAAAATTATAAATACAACCAACAAATATTTTCATCTACCACTTGAAAGTCCCGAAATGAGATATGTAAAAGTTGCACTGCCTAAAAGTCAGTTGTGGGAGGGAGGCGGGAAAGTGCACCATGGTGATCTAGAAAAATCATATTGCAGAAATGGTTATTTTCAGGAGTCCATTAACTCTTGTGGAGACACAAGTCATCCATCAGTCAGCAGTTTACATTCAACAGGTAAATCTGTGATCAGTCTCACCTCTATTTTCAGATCAGGAGACAGGTTTAGGTGAATATGCATACATGCTTACACTCATTAATACCACAGCTTGTACTGTTTCCAAAATCACTCAGATAGCTGAAGTGCACCAAAGCACTCCAAGGTACCCCTCAGAATATAAGTGTCATGACTGATCTCTTAAAACTCTATACAAGAAAGTCTGAAGGCAAGTGACCTTATTCCTTGTCCCCCTTTGAAACATTTCTGTACACAAACCCTCCATGTCTCATACTGCAGAAACACCCACTCTGCTAAGACTGTTTTTGTCCTACTTGTTACATGGTTATTTTATTTTACATATCTAGAAGGCTGAGCTACTTATTGGAGCTGTGTCTCATGTAGCTGGAAGTGATTGATTTCAATCAAAATTTAAACAAATGGACCTATTAATAGAGTAAGCTCACATAATACAGACCAGTCTTTTCTCTCTTAATGGAACTAAAGTTTGGAGCTAATTAGTTATAGTAAAGAGTAATAGATTTTAGCTAGCATTCTGCGCTTTTAAAGTTTTCACTTAATAAAAAATAACATCAAGGCAGAAGGTTGTACAGTACAGAGAAAAACATCTGAGTCTGAAAAAAAGGAAAATGAGAAGTACTACTTTTAAAGTTTGATAAAGAGGAGAAATGCTTACACTGTTAGTGTTGGGGCTGAAAGGGAGAGGTTGCTGCATGTAATAGATGAGCACATTTGTATCAATAGGGCTGATTTTCAATAGATATTTTATTTCACTTCAGTCTTCTAGAATTCACAAATACCACTTATCTCTTTGTAATATTGTTTTTCCACCTTTGTAGATAATCTGAATGTTATTTTAAGTTTCCTGTTCTAAGAATCAATAGCTGCTTACTGATGTAAACAAAGCTCCTTGGGAAATACACAACATAAAGGCATTGTGAAATGTTCTACTTTTAACAGGTAACATTATCTGGAATTTGGGAGTGAGCAGCTCTAGACTGGCTTTTAATTTAAACCAGGCATAAGAGTGCATGTGTTGACCTATGAGTTTTGCCAGAGCCAAATAAGAACAGAGGAAGTTATGACTTGAAAGTGAGCCCGAACACCTGTACAGGTCACTGTTGGTCCATCATGCTTAACCAATTTTCCTCTGACCTAGTTTTCCACAGTGCCATCAAGATTTACATCTTTTATTCTGCAAGCCCTACAGCTGCCTTCAATTAATGAAACTAGCCTTAACTTTCTTATCTGATAAACTGAAGGAACAATTATTTTATTATTGTATTGACAAATTATCCTATTAACAAGTGGCTACTGTGAAAATCAATTAAAATCTCAGCTGAAATACTTGAGTATCACTGGAGAAGATACAAAGGGGAATTAACTATTGAGTCAATTAACTGTTATTCTGTACAGTTCATAAATCAGGTGTGACCAGCACAAAATCTGTGATTTGTTAGATAATTAGAATACAAAATTATTGGATGAAATATAGTGTGGCATAATATGGAGTTCATTTTCTATTTTATCAGAGCTATGCCTATGTGAGTTACTTGTAACATGTTTGAGATGGATTTCACTAGTTTCTCCTGATCTTTGTTTCTTGCAGTTATTTTCAAATGTTTTGAATGGAAATGCCACCCTCCGGTGCTGGAGCAGTTTCTTTCATAGCCAGGGTGGTCTGCCTGAATGTATAATAAACTGAGATCAGCTCCTTAGAGACTTCCTTCATGAACTGGGCTTAAGCCAACCTGTCTGTAGAGATGTAAATCTTAAGAGGAGAGATGGAAGATCAGACCAATTTTTGAAATAAGGTCATGTGTCCATGTGTAGCTTGTCTTAAGGAGTAGAAAAATCTGACCTGAAGACTGGTTGGGTTGTTAATAGTAGGTGATACTATTATACTAGAAGAAGCTAGTTAATGTATTTTGCAGAATGCAACACAAGCTTCTTTTGATGCAAGCAAGGACTTGCTGTAATACCTAGGGAAAAAGATCCAACTCCTTTTATTATAAGAAGAAGTAATACCCATTTTGAAGTACTTTCAGTTATTAATCATTTGTACAATGTCTTGGGATTTAGTTCTGCCCTCATGACACTCCTCACAAAGTATGGTTTAAGAAAAAGTAAGTAAAATTATATGTACTGTATAAAGTATACATTGTACTTCAAATGATCTTAAACTATACCTTAAACTGAGCTTTGGGGTAACAATCAGAAAATGCACAGAGATTGAGAGACTTCTAAGACAAAACTATACTTTCCTCAAGCATATAACACTTAATGGAGTCAAAGACTTCTAAAACCTTGTAAGTGAAATCTTTGGAATGAAAAAATTTATATTGTCATTGAACTACTGCACTTGGAAGTAGTGCAAGAAAGCATATATTTGGGTTATTTAGGGGGAAGTAAGAATACCAGAGAGAGAAAAAAAAATCTCTTAAGGCAAATTTTGACAGTTGAGTTGTTTTTAGAGCTTGTCTCTTTTGGAGGGTAGTGCAGGTGGTAGAAACTGGAATTCACTACTCTGTATGGAGCAAAAGAGAGAGCTAGATGCACACATATATATTTATATACATGTATACATATACATGCACATATACACACATTTTTCTATACATATAAATACACATACAAACGTCTAAGGAAACATAATGAATACATTTTGGTTTGTTCTCATATCTAAATTAAACAACAAAGACTGTTTCCTTAGGAAAAAAGGAACAAAGCATTCCTGGCACTGGAATATCAGAAAATGAAAATGTTGAGAGACGGAAAACAGTAAGAGGAAATTAGAGCTATCGTGCACCAGTGAATCATTGTAAGTCTCTCAGCTGCTCTTTGGCAATGGTTGCTGCAGGGAACTCCACATGAACATGTCTCATTCACCATCAACAGCTTATGGGGACTAACACTACAAAGTCAGTGCATAAAAGCTAGGGAGATGGGTGGGTGGAGAAAATCTGCTTACTGACAACACTCACTGTATGAACGACAAATGTCTCCACCTAGGAATGACAGTAGTCCTTAATGTCACAAGGCCATCGAGTCTTGACAATTACAAAGTATTTTATACACAGGTATCTAATAAAGTATTATTCACAAGACATATTGTGAACTGGTTTTAGATTTTTTAATATATTATTTTTTAAACTATAGCTGTTCTTATCAACCATTTGTAAATGTAACAACCCAAAGCTCGTATCAAAACCAAGCACCACTATGCTAGATGGATGAACATAAGACTTTTTTTGAAGAACTTGGAAAATTCTGTAGAGCAGATAGCATTTCTTCGAGGGTAAAGAGTATATGTGTAATTCATTCAAAAGTCTTTCATAAGAAAATTGTTATTTGAAAACTCATATCTAAAATCTGTGCTAGATTGTAGTGATCTTTTCAGGGAAATGTAATCTGTAGTGGCATGGAAAATTGGCACAGTAATGTGTTCTGAAAATGAGGGAATGAAAGAAATTTCCTAAGCTAATACAGGTTGAGGAACATTTAAGCCTAGAGAACAACACGGACAGAAAGTCAGCTGACATAAATCATGGTAGCTGCAGACAGCTGCAATAATCCTTGGCACAAGGTCCTTCAGTTTGATCTCAGGAGCTTAGCAAAATCTCCTGATCAAACTAGTGCAGTGCAGCTACTCCTAGATATACATATTTCACTATGGTTCTGAGCCATACAGATTTATAAAGAGACGTTCTTTTATAAAGGATAGAGAAATACTGTATTGTTACAGAAAATTTTGTATGTTTGCAGGAAGCTGGTATGAATGTATGGACATTGCTTCTGGATTAAGTTCTTCTGATTAAGTTCTTGTTCCTGGCACCATATTTTTATTTTTGTTTTATGTAATTTTTAAGAATTTTGAGAAAGTGGGACTTCTTTTCAGAAGGTAAAGTGGAAGTTGTATACATTTCTTCTCTAAGAGTACTGTTATCATTGACAGGCAATAGTCATAATGAATAGTTGAAATTGTAGAGAGCAGTTTTGTTTACTATCAACCCATCTGAAGTAATATGGAATATGCACAGGCCTCCCAGTAAAGAATTGACTGGATGACCACACTCAAACAGTTGGAGTAAATGGCTTGATGTCCAAGTGGAGACCCGTGATGAATGATGTTCTTCAGGAGATCAGCACTTTTTAACAGTTTTGTAAGCAACACAGAGAGTGGGATTGAATGCACCCTCAGCAAATTTGCAGATGATATCATGTTATGTGGTGCAGTTGACACACTGACGGGAAGGCATGCTATCTAGAGAGACTGTTGACAAGTTTAAAGGGTGGGCATCTGAATCTCCTGAAGTTTAGAAAGGCCAAATGTAAGGTCCTGCGCCTGAGCTGGGGTAGTCCCAAAAACAAATACCAGCTGGGTGGAGAATGGAGAAACTTGGGGGTGGTGGTTGATGAGAAGCTTGACATGACCTGGCAGTGTGTGCTCACAGACCAGAAAGCCAACTGTGTCCTGGGCTGCATCAAAAGCAACAAGGTCAGCAGGTTGAAGAAGGTGATTCTGTCCCTCTGCTCTCATGAAAACATACCTGGAGTATTGCTTTCAGCTCTGGGGCCTGCCTCCAATATAAGAAGGACGTGGACCTGCTGGGGCAAGTTCAGAGGAGGGTCACTATCATGAATGTAGGGGTGGAACATCTCTACCTTGAAGATACACAGGGAGAGCTGGGATTGTTTAGTTTGGAGAAGAGAATGCTCTGGTGAGTCCTTATAGTAGCCTTTCAGTGCCTAAAGGGGGCCTATAGGTAAGCTAGAGAAGAATATTTTACAAGGGAACATAGTGATACGACATGGGGTAATGGCAATAAACTGAAAGATTATAGATTTGGATTAGCTGTAAGGAACAAATTCTTCACTATAAGGATAGTGAGACACTGGAACAGGTAGCCCAGAGATGTTGTGGATGCCCCATCTCTGGAAGTGTTCAAGGCCAGCTTGACGACTTTGAGCAGCCTGATCTAGTGGAAAGTGTCCCTTGACCATGGCAGGATGATTGGAATGACTTTTGAGGAAGCTGAACAGTTTATTGTACCTGTTCCCATGCTTATTCTATATGTGTTCCTTCACAGCTTCCCTTGTGCAGTTGGGATGTACTTTATCATACAGATTCTAGAAGATGTTTTATCCTTCATTATGATGCATTTATGTTTTCACTGTTGTAGCTTGATCTGACCTTTTGCTTTTAAGCCTTAATGAAAAAAATTCTTCTTTCATCTCTTTAACCTAATAGTAGTATGGTGTTGTCATTGTTTAGTACACAGGAAATACAAGGGATCTATAACAGAACAGAGCAGGCAATAATAGTCAAATATAACTTACAAATACACTTGCAAATGCATGAAATGGTTCTTCTTTTTCTACTGTTTCATACTAGACATTTCACATTAGTATCTAGGCAACAGAAAGTTAATTCAAGAAAAACTTTACAAATCTGAAGCTTGCTCCACCATGCTCATAAGCAGATGGACTAGAAGTGCGTCATTTGTTGTTTTCCACAGGCTGTTCAATGCTTATCATTCACCTTTCTCTGTTTCCAAAAGGTCTCTTCCCCAGTCAGAGATCAGAAACAATAATTGGAAACCTAGTGTGTTCCCAAGCACACACTTGAGTGAGGAGGGTGAATTGTGACCCCCTCCTAGATATTAGTGGAGGATGAAATCCACCCTGTGATGGTAGCCACCAAAAGGGTTGTGTACTAGCATTACACTGTAAAATACTGGCACTGCAAAATGAATTTATACCTTTAACTAAAGGTTTTTCCAGGCTTCCTCAATTTAATTGTATTATTTACTAGGGTTTTTTTCTTTGTACCCAGAGTATGTATGAAGAATCACCTTATGTCTATGACTGTATTGGTCTGTATCTATTGCACTTCAGATGACTTTGTCCCCTGCACAGATCCAATTACAATTTGTGGCTGAGATCACTAGGGAGAAAAGAAACTTAACAGTCTTGTGGTAGCATGTGCAGATATAATTTCATTTTTGCCATGAGACCATAACAAAGAACAGCACAAATTCTTGTCTGCTTCCACTGTGTCCCTTTGCCATGTGTAAATTATCACTCTTGGCTAAGGCTATTTGAGTAGTGCTGTCTCCAGAGATATGCATATATGATACAAAATCTTTAGGCCTTGTGTTTTAATTCCATCTTCATATGTAGTCCTGTTTTCCTGGGTATTTCTTCTTTTTTTTTTTTTTCCTACTGAATTTCTTTTTAATCACTTTTATAGTATTTTATATCATGTGATGTTTCTGTGTTTGCTGACCTTTTACTGCATCAATCATTTTATATACACAATTGTGAATTACATATGGCATCATACAATGCACGTTTCATTATCCTATAAGTATCATAAGTGAAATTTACATTTCATAGCTGAAATTGTCATTCCCTTCATACAATCAATCTGATAAAATATCAGAAGAACAATGATATACTCTGTCCACAAAAAGAAATTCTGTATATTTTCTAAAACTTTGAATAACTGAGTTCAGGGATGCACAAGCAGTAAAACTCAGCAATTTTTCACAATGTTTCCCTCTGTAACTCCAGCAAATTAAGGCTCATAACAAAAATGGGCAAACTTTTCAATTCCTTTGAGTAATGATGACGGTATAACTAAACCTGCTGTCCCTTATGTTGCTCAACTCAGTCCAAACGTCATCGATTTCTGTATTCGGAATATTTCAGATAATGTTATCTGGCATCCATACTACTTTGGCATGGCAAAGAGTATCTATCTTACTGTCACATGAAAAGGGGAGATTTTCTCAGCCCTTAGTGTGGGTGAGTTTCTCTCACCCCTTAGTGTTTTATTTGTCTGTTAGTGCCCCAGAAAAGCTGAGACCCCCGTGCCCGACCAGTCTGTCAGTATCCCATTATGGGGACCCTTCACAGAACAATCCTACTGGATCCAAGGGTGGTCCAAGTGGGTTATTCAAGGAAATAGCCCAGCAGCATAAGGAAGAACCCCTCAGCAGGTCTCCCCATTTATTAGAGCATGTTACCCACTTCCAGTGGCTGCTGGCACCTGAGAAGGACTCACACTATCAGGTTATGGAATAACATTCTTTACTAATACAAAAATGTGACTTGTTAAGGTTTGAGGGTTGCCAGTTACAGTATCTGATTGCAAAAACATATTCAAAACAGTATACATACAAGCTCCAATCCCCAGTAAAACTATTCAGCATGCAGAGAGAATGGTTCTTACCTTATATGTGTCCCCATGGGGGAAAACACAGGTGTAGCCCATCTACCAATCCCAGCACTTGCAATGGAGTATTCCTTAATTTTCCCCCCATTTTTGACTTACTTTTATGCTGTTTCTTTATGCTTAGTGGGGGTCAGTCATACCTTGGAGGTTGTAACTTTGGGATGAAGGTGTGTATTAATATTACAGTTATGTCATGATGAACAAAGTTCATCCAAGGAGAGGGATTTTGTCACAGTTGTTAGCTCAACAGCAGGACATCTCCTCTCTCCCTTGGTTAACAGGTGCTATACGATTTATCAGCTGCAAACTACCATTGAGTTCCCTCTCCTCCAAGGATTTCTATAGAGGCTGGCCATGGTGTCTCTACTCTGCTCCACCCTCCTTTCCAATCCCTTTAACAGGTGCTCACTGCTGTATGGGGAGTCATCATGGAGCTGCCAACCATGTTCCTTCCAAAGAGTAGTGCCTGCGTTTTACCCTGTAATTTTCATACCATTGTAACTTCTGTTGGGATATGAATAGAACTTTTCAGTTTCCTCTAATTTTACTCCTAGCTATGTTTTCACACTTACCTTACTCCATCAATCTGTTATACTTTGAATTTATATAATGCCTTTCTCCAACAAATGCAACCTGCTTTACAAATTACAGTTTACTTAGAAATTGAGCATCCCAAGAAATCAAGGAAATACAATCTGTTTTTGTGCAGAGGAGGAAACTGAGAGAAGTTATGAGTGGGAATCATCTTGCATAACTTTAGATGACTAAAAGATAGACACTTAAGCTGTGAAAAATCACCCTAGCCTCTCTTTAAAATTATAGAAAAGAATACATCCAGCATCCATAGAATGCTGGAATACATCCTAACTCCATCTGGTGTTAGGATGAGACTAATTGTCCTCTGATGACTTTTATTTGTGGCCATGAACAATGTCTAGATGTACTTCAAAATCTAACTTGATTTCCTTTTATGACAAGGTAACCCATCTAACTGATCAAGGGAAACCAGTTGATGTAATATTTTTGGATTTCAGTAAAGTTTTCAATATTGTATCTCACACAATCCTTCTAGACAAATTGTCCAGCACACATATGGATAAATATGTCATGTGAGAGGTAGGAAATTGGCTCGTGGGTTGAGCACAGAGGGTCATAGTGAATGGAATAACATCAGACTGGAAAAACATCAGACTGGTGACCTGTCACTAGTGGGGTTCCACAGGACTCTCTCTCAGCCCCTGTGCTCTTCAACATGTTCATAAATCACTTGGACACAGAACTGAAAGGGATAGGAAGCAAGTATGCACATGACACAAAACTGGGAGGAGCTATTGACTCCCTCAGAGTCAGGGAAGCCCTGCAGAGAAGATGGATGATCACCAACCATACAAAATTCAACAAGGGAAAGTGCCAGATTCTACACTTGGGATAGGGCAACGTGGCATGTTTGTACGGACTGGGTAATGAGAGTCTGGAAAGCAGTGCCATGGAAAGGACCAGGTGGTCCTGCGTAACAGCAAGTTGAATGTGAGTCAGCAGTGCCCTGGCAGCCAGGAGGACCAACCCTGTCCTGGGGGGCATCAGGCAGAGCATCCCCAGCCAGGCAAAGGAGAGGATTGTCCCACTCTGCTCTGCACTGAGGCAATCTCACCTTGAATATTGTGTGTAGGTTTGGGCACAGCGGTATAAGAGAGATATTAAGCCATCAGAAAGTGTTCAAAGGAGGGCAACAAAGATGGTGAAGGGCCTTGAGGGGAAGCTGTATGAGGAGCAGCTGAGGGCACTTGGTTTGTTCAGCCTGGAGAAGAGGAGACTGAGAAGAGACGTCATTGCAGTTACAACTTCCTTGTGAGAGGAAGAGGAGGGGTAGGCACTGATCTGTTCTCTGTAATGACCAGTGATTGCACCCCAGGGAATGACCTGAAATTGTGCCAGGGAGGTTTACATTGGATACTAGAAAAAGATTATTCATCAAAAGGGTGGTTGGGCACTGGAACAGGCTCCCCAGGGAAGTGGTCACAGCACCAAGTGTGACAGAGTTTAAGAAGTTGGATGATACTCTCAGGCACATGGTGTGACTCTTGGGATGGTCCTGTGCAGGGCTGAGTTGGAATTGACGATCCTTGTGGATCCTTTCTAACTCAGCATATTCTGTGATTCTATGATGCCTATACAAAATGACTTGCCCAATATCGATGAGGAATACAAGATATGCACCATTCAAACCAAACCAAATTCTGTGAAGATTATGCTTGAGCTTTGATTCTGCCAAAGACAGAAAGATTTAGAAGGAATATTTATATGGCTAAGGTAATGATCTTTCTTCTCTAACTTGAAAAATCCAAAAGACTGTATATTTTATCTTCTAATAAAGATACAAATAACCACTTAGGACTCTATTATTTTTTTCTTGTAGAAAAAAAAATCTTTACAACTGGCGGAAATCTTTCGAGACAAAATATATTAAAAAATGTTATTATATTTTTACTTGAAAATATTATTGTAAATATTGCTTTGGGTTATTCTGCTTTTCTGAACAAGAAAGTGATGTTCTGTTCCCCCTCCTTTCTTATTTCTTATACATTTTTGTTTTGTTTTTCAATTTCCTATCCTTACCTTTCTTTCATAGACACACAGTCCAAACATTAAAATATAGATAAAAAAGAATAGAAAGATCCCAAGAAAAAAAGTCATAGAAGCAAAAAAACCATAATTTAAAAAGTGACTTTGTAATTAAAATTCATATAATGTTCTTCAATGTTTCATTTTCTCCCCTTATTTTAACTCTTATTCAGGCTTTACTTTCCTTGGAGATATTTACCCTAACTAGATCTCGCCTTGAAAATTGGTTCCAAATTTTCCATTAATTGATGACTTGTTATGATGTCTCTGGAAGGAAGCCTACAGCCCTTTTGCCTTCCTTTTCCATACACTAACATGGGACTGAAAGAAAGGTTGATTCAACCTCCTGTCATTTCTGTCAGTGTGATCATCCTCCAAGTCCAGTTTCTAGGGTCACTCAGTGAGGAAAATATCCCCTTTTCTGCAAAAAGCTTTGAAGGCTTATAACTAATAGTTAAATTTCATAATGATGCAGGGCTCTTCCATGTTTTTGCCTGAGCATTTACCAGAGCTACCAGAGCAAGCAAAGCAGGACTGCCTTCAGAATTCCCAAGGAATCTTTAGTACAAAAAAAGGGATTAAAATTAAGACATGCAAAATGTGAAACAGGAGTCTGATACACCATGTGCGGAAGGTCAGAGAAACTTTAAGAGTTTTTGATGAAGAATTTTTATGTGCATCAGCTCTTGCCTGAAGAAACTGGCAATGTTCAGTTTAGGGAATAGGTGTGTTGTAGCTTTTAACTGTAGCAAAATAAATTTATTGTATTTAATACAAATAAATACAATATAAAATTTATGGTTTTAAAAAGAATCAGAAAAATTAGGGTACCACACCATGCATTTTGAAATCCTTAACAGCTGTTCAATGGGAAGGGAGAACACATGCAAGTCATCTCCTGCCCCCAGTCCCTGGTTTGCATTAATTTACGTCACTGGCAGAGAGTCCAGTACTAGGGATGGTCTGGACATAGCAGAACACTGCCTTGTTTCAGACATATTTTCTTTTCAACCTTACCAAAATTGCTTCCAGCCATCTCCTTACAGATTTCAGGATGCAAGTGGCATTGATACTGTATATAAAGCTCTTCAAACCTTTAACAGCAAAGGCTAGTGTGGGCAGCAAGGGCCTTCTCAATCACTATGTTCCTTGAGTAGGCAATTATTTCCTCAAGTAACATTTTCTAAGTGCTCTTGGAGCACTTTTCCAAAGTACTTTGATACCAAAGAAGTAAAGTTATCTCAAGGAAAATCAGCCTTTTTTAACAAATATGAACTCGAAGAAATGTGTTTGTTTTCATTTTTATTTAATTTTTTTTTCTAAGACAATTCAATGATACTATTTAGCTTTTTTAAAATGGAAAGCCTACGTCTGGCTTTCTCAAGTAAAAAAGATGCAGAAGAAAGAATGGCTGAATGCGCATTGTAACTGCATACAATATAATACCATACTCTGCAGTTATTACAATGAAAGGAAAATGCTTGTTATTATTGTTTTAAATAGGTTTTATTGATGAAGTGTTTATAATATATGAAACAAAAATTATTACTAACACATTGTCTAATAAAGATGAAAAGGATGAAAATCCCAATGAATTTTTAATCTGAAAATAAAGAACATTAACAATCCTTAATTATATCATCAAATATTTAAAATTACCTTCCATACTAAATTCTATTTGTATTTAATGTATTTATTTTTAGATATTTGTAACATTTTTATGGGTAGATACATAAAACATCATCTGTTACAACAGGAGACATCTTGACTTAATGTATTCAACATCTTAATCAGAATGTTCATTTTGTTTATTTTCAAAGGTACATCAACAACCTTTGTACACTATACAAAAATTTATACTTTTCTCAATGTAGTTGGATACATAATTAATACTATTGCTACTACAAAAATTAAATTGTGCTTGTCAGACAAAAACCTTATGTAAGCTTAGATGTTTAGATTCCTTTTAGGCAAGCAAAATACTTGGAAAGTTTTCATGTTCCTAATTAATAGAATACACTTCTGATTTTAATGTTTATTTTCCATACAACTGTCCTCCTGTCTTCTACCACTTCTGAGTCTTCTGCTAAAAAGACAGAAACCACAATACCTTGAGAGGCCTTCAAACCTACTCCATGATCTCTTTCCACAATCAACTACACGTTTAGTTTGAGGTATACTATAAAGTACGATATCTGATGGGCAAAGCATTCAGTAAAGGTCTAAACATTTGGGTGCTTTGGTTTAGGGTCATCTTAAATAGATACTAGAAATTCCAAAATGGGTTCTTCAATTTTTTCTGAAAATCAAGTTTTCTTAGGATTATGGAAAAAAAAATTCAATTGGTACAAATTTTGGTCACTCTGTAACTTAGAGACGGTTTTAGTAGAGAGAACTAGAGAGTTGGTTACCATAGTAGAAGAATTTCTCTAATTTCTGTAGCATGATTTCCTAGAAACATGAAAAATTGCGCCACTGACTTTTTTCTTATCTCTGTATAATACTGAGTGCTCTTCATGATCTTTCCTGTGGAAAAAAAAAATCTAGCATTGGACAGATGACAATGACTTGACTTTCCATATTACTGCATCTGTAAACATCTCATGATCTTTTACAGTGGCCTCTCTTATTTGCTGAAGATGTCAAAATAGACACCGCACTAGACAGCCAAGGATGAAATCTCTTTTTACTACCACTGAATAATACAATGTTATGGTTTTATTGTTCTCATCTCCCAAAAAGCAAAGTTTACTATCTATTTAATGTTATTTTTTCATTAAAATGAAAATGTAACTTTGCATGTATGGGAAAGCTATTCTGGGTGCAGCGCCTTCTTTACTTTATTTATATATTTCAAATGTATTTAATTTAAAATAACTTCATCTTTCTAACTATATTTAAGCTAAAAATAGTGAAGATGGAAATTTTCTGAAATTGGGCTGGCACTAGGGTTTAGTGTGATAACGGCTTATCTCTGAGAACTGGGTCGGAACATAGCTTAAATTATACAAGTTTGATTGCTTTTTAGGCAGCTGCTTTGTTGATCTTGCTCTTGTGTCACATAGGAGTCTCAGGCACAAATCAGGATTTGAAGGAACAGGGACTAAACTGACAAAGAAAAGATAGTTTCTGCCCCATACCAGCTGTTTAAAAAACACTGCAGGGTTGCATAATCTGTTGCAGTTCAGCTCAGCCGTGTATATGCCCCAGCACAACTTCCAAGTGGGTTAATTGGGGCAGGCTCCTTTCCGTATCAGGTACCTTGTCTGACAGACTTGCATAAGGAATAGGAGCTCTGTCTAATCAAAGCTGCGTCTAGTTTTAGGCAATGTTACTACTCTCTGACTTTCATGAGCACTCCTGATAATTTATTAATTAAAAAATGGAAAACATACCATTTGTGAAATTCAGAAAAAGGAAGTATATTAAGACATTGCTCTAGGCATGTTTTGCTGTATGTAAATCTGATTTGTTGACACCCTATATAAAATAACAAACCAATGTACTTCAGCCCAATATTTTGTTATCTTTCAGTATAATTAATTTCCAGTGATGTGTGTGCATCCAAAGAAGCAGAAAAGGATCAGAAGGAATGAACTTGACTGAGAGTATTCAGAGAGTGTACATGAAAAACCAGAAGCAGTAACCTTATGCTTCTCTACTCGCCAGAGTTCACCAAGATTAGTAACATATGCAGAGCTTAAATAAAGCTCGGGAAAATGTAACCTGGGGTGAGGGGAAGGCAACCTGAATAATAGAAAATTTTTGTTTCTTAATTTTTCTTTGAATTATTATATTTTAGATCCTTCTCACCTACTGATGGGCAAATTGTATGTAGTTGAGCATTCACATTGAATTAAATAAGACTTGGGTATTCAGAAGCTTATTCAAAACCTGCCTTAACATTCCTATACAGGCAAGACTGCAAACTTTGTATAAAAATATTTCATTTCTTGTCATTTTTTGCCTGGATTGACATTTTGAGTAGCTTTTTGCACCTCTTTTCATAAGTCTTCCTTTATATGGGTTAGATTACAAGAGGAAAGATGAAAGAAAATGATAAAAACAAACAAACAAAAAGACATTTGAGAAGAACAAATGAGGGTGGTTGGATTGAAATTGTGGCAATTTCTCACTAAAGATTTGAGGTGACTTAGCTTATTTAAACTATTTGAGGCTGTTATTCAGGGCTGACCTTCTGGCTCCCTTCATTCCTGGGTGGGTGGCTGCACACAGCGAAATGCAGCCACATGGATGGAGGTGGCAGACCTTTAGTTTTGCATTTTCTAACCACAGCTGAATGAAGAAGCCAGGCAGGATAACTGGCCTGTGGTCAATAAATGAAGTGGGTGATAACGCTTTCTCACAACAGGACAGAGATCTGAACCAGCCTTAGGTTACTGCAGCTTTGTTTCTGGAAACATTAATCTGTTGGAGCATCCCCAGGTGACACTGGACAATGCAGTGACTCCTCCAGCAAGAGTGACAGCTGCTGTTCCTCTCTGTGGCATCACAGGTCTAATGAGATACTTGGAAAGGACCTGTAAGGAAAGTGCATGTTTGTCCTTCTGCCTCAGGTTGTGTCAAGGGAGGTTAAGACAGGATATTAGGAATAATTTCATCCTTGAAGGGATTGTCAAGTGCTGGAACTGACTTCCCAGGGAAATGGTAGTCACTATCCCTAGTGCTATTCATAGGACCTCTAGATGTGGTGCTTGGGGACATGGTTTAGTAGTGGACTTGGCAGTTTCTATGTTAAGAATTGGACTTGGTGATCTTAGAAGTCTATTTCAACCTAAATGATTTTATGAATCTATGATTTTATGGTTCCATTCTGCTTAGTTGTGCAACTTGTAGCTTTGCAATGCATCCTGGTTATACCTATGTGCACTTCAACAAAGAAGTAACTGCAATTATGTAAAAAAAAAAGGGATACATTTGTGACTTTCCCTCTCTCCCTCTCACCTGTTTATCTCTTAAAACATGATATCTGTCAAAAAACTAATAGATTCCTGTCCCAGGTCTTCCATCTATGATGCGCTGTGACCTTGCTTCTGCAAAATATAAACTTTGCTGTGGAGGAGTGGCATGACACACATTTTATCATCTTTCCTAAAGTCAATCCCAGCTGTCTTCTCTAGCTAGATCCAAATAACAGTAGAGAACAAAAAGAGCTCAAGGCAGAAACTGATTCACAGTCAGTGAGTTTGAATAACTAATAGCTACGTGAAAAAAACAAAAAAACAACAAACAACAAACAACCAAAAAACAAAAAACCAAAGCATAACAAAATAGCCAAAATAAAAATAAATAACCCCCCAAAACCACCACCACCACCACCAAAAACAAACAAAATCACAAAAAACCAAACCAAAAACCAACCAACCAACCCACCAAACAAAAAAACCAAACCAAAACAAAAAAACCCCAGGCTGTTCCTAGTCTGGAGGTGGAAAGAAGAAATCCTAAATTCACTGTATGGGTGGGATTGAAATTTGCTCATTTCAACAATGAAAAGAGGTATGGTGATGCTTCTGTGACAGCCTTATCTCTGGTTACATCTGGTTAATGCAGGCCGCCTGCATGTACTTACCTCTTACACCCTGCAGCTTGACAATCATTTTCTGATTAGAAAATAGTCTGATATTATGACTATTATTTTTTTTTGTTTTGTTTGTGGGTTTTTTTGTGTTTGTTTTTGTTTTTTGTTTTTGTTTATTTGGGTTTTTGTTTTATTTTGTTTTGTGTTTTTGTTTGTTTGTTTTTACATTAGATGATTATTTAGAAAGGAAAATAGCTCAGATTTTCTAAAAAGTTTTGTTGTTGTTGTTGTTTTCTTTTTTGTTTGATTGTTTTAAGAACATGATTATATCTTGTTAGAGGAAAAAAAAAATCTTTAAATTTATTCAATAGCTTATCTTACTAAAGTAGCCAAATCGGTTTTCCATCCAGGTAACCAAACTACCGTCTGGGAGCTGTAGCTTCCTAGGAGAGCAATGGAAGCTGTCTTTGCTGTATCAACTTAATTAAATGTCGTCAATGCATTCACAAGAGCAGGACCAGGATGGCAGCAGAGGCAGGCAGAGAATTCTGGATTAAAACCAGTCTCCACAGTTAATTAATGTGATCTGCCAAAAGCACTGAGCCCTTAGCCTCTTGTTGCAATGGAACAGTAGCTTCTGTGAATGAGGGACTAAGCAAAATAAGGGACTAGCTAAACCAATATTTAAGATGTGTGAAAAGTGTATTAATTATATTTAAGAAAAAAAATCACAGTTCAGAACACTGCCTGATGCTGTTGTAGGTCTCTGAATAGAATGATCAGGGTCTCAGTTATTAACTTGCCTCTGCTGGAGTGCTTTTAACCCAGGAAGACACATTTTGAGGATGACTTGTGAATTCCCTGGTGAGCCTGCAGGTGGGGATAGATAGAATTAGAATTGCTAGAACTTTCCTTTTTATGCATATATCTCAGCCTAGAGGAATAAGAAGCAGTTCAAACAAGCCCTTCTCTAACTACTTTATTTCAGCACAATTGTGACCTAGATAAGATCATTATCTAACAGCTAGGAGTGAAGTTGAATTTATATAGTGTTTTTAATAAGAAAAAAAGAGTTATAATTTAATGTAATCTATGTTTGTGGAATAGGTGTGATATATTCTCAGACTCTGAGCCAAAAGGCAGAAAGAACACTTTCAAGCAAATTATGCAACAGGTCGGATAAAATGGCTATTTTAATTTGCACTGCTTGGGGAGTGGCACAGTTATAGAAGGAGCTTTATAGTCCTGTGAAGTGCTTACTTTGAGAGTAGAGTAATGAAACAGTTTGCTTAGGGTAGTCATGCATTCCCTATCATCACATTAAATTTTTAAATCAAGATTAGATTTTTATTTTCTTGAAGAGAGATTCTAGGTCAAACAAAAGTTATGCTCTTGGTGCCAGGAGTCTCTGGTAAGAACAGTGAAAAAATTATGTAGTTTCTTTGTTTTCTGCCCTAAAAATCACAAATAGATCGTGAGACAACGACAGCTAAAACTGAAAACGTCAGCTAAGTATCCCACAGGTACAATTTGGGCCCTTTTATAGTCTAAAATCAGAAAATGTCTTCCTATCTACATACTGAAAGTAACCTTGAATATGTAGATCTCACCATTCTTTCAATAAAGCAATGCTATTTTTCACTCTACAAAACACCCACCTCTTGTCAGGAAGAGGGGAGCAGCATACAAAACGATAGAAGTCAGCAGACCAGGCTTGAGTCCAGAAAGTTTGTGATAGGCTTGACTGGTTCCATGTCTACCTTAACTTTCTTACAGCTCTCCATATGATTTTGTGGGACTCTCTGCATGAGAAGCTTAGTGGCAACCTTCACTGTGCCTCATGAAACCTGTAGAAATATGACCTAATATGAGATCTTTAGGATACAGAACAAATTGGTGGACCAGGGGAAAGGAGAGTGAGAATTTGGACACAAATATGATATTCCATGTTCATGTCCTCCAAATGTTTGGACTCCTGTAGTCTGACTTCATAGTGTGTTTGTGACTGAATGTGGCATGGAAGTGATGGAAGATCACCTCAAACACTAAACACACTGAACTCAGGATGATAACTTAAAAATAGTTGCCTTCCTTTTCTTTTTTTTTTTTTTTTTTCCTTTTCTGGCAGATTTTTTCACCTCCAGAAGAGAAAAACATGGCCCTTGGATACAAAAACTGATGTATTCTTAGTTTTTGTGGACATTCTTTTGTTTTGGGTTACTACCCTGCTCCATATGTACCACAACTGCAAGGTCTCCTGCTCAGACCTGGTGCTGAAGCACTAATGCTCTATATTTTAGAGTCTTTCATTTGGGTTTTCCCTTCCAGGATTGAAGGGTTGCAAGTACTTAGTGCCCCCTGCTGTCTTTTGGTCTCATATATTGATTTTCTTTGTGACCTTAGGGCCTGCTTTGACCTTTTGCCCCTTTGTATGGGAACTTCCCTGCGGAAAGGGTTGTGCTGGAGATGTGATGAGGAGGCAAGGGCAGTCAGCTATTTTCTGGATAAAGCTCCTTTTTTTGATGGGTGACAGCTGCACCTTGACTCCTTTGCCTTGGATATATACACATCAGAAGTTACGGTGAATGTCCATGGGCAGAAGCCTAGATTACTGCCAGTTATTAATTGCTCCTCTGAAATGATTGTAAGTCAGAGGAGCTGTTCTTGAGTTTTATGGTCACGAAAGAGAATATTATCTGGCAACCCTCATTTCAGTTGTAGTTAATGAAGTAGCAGTGGTCTAAAGTACTGCATGTGAGTGAGATCCAAATAATGCTTGGTGTAGGTTTTTTATTTGCTCGTACAGAGAGCAGCTCTGTGGAACATCCATTTAAAAGAGAAGCTTGCATGAATATATAAGAAATGCTGCGCTGTGCCAAGCCACACCCACCTCTCAGACACTGTCAAATAGTTTGGAGGGGAATGGGGTCTTTTTTTTTTTTTTTTTTTTGGAAAAAAAGCACTTGTCTTTCCATATAATTCACCTGCACAGAAATTAAGGAAAAGGAAGAAAATAGAAAAAGTACCTCTAAAAGAATAGGGTAGCATAAGCCCTATATTAGGCATCAGACTGCCTAATTGCTGCCAAAGTATTTCCCTGTGATATATATATTTTGAGCAACCACCAGAAATATGAGGACTTAATAAGTAGCAAGAAGAGAATTTATACAAAAAACAGACATAACAAGGCAAAGTTAATTCATCACAACTTTCACATAAGCTTTTGTTGGGCAGTTGGCCAGGCCCATCACATTATCTGTTTGACTCAGTGAGTCACTCCAGCTAATAGAATTTTGCCCCGTGTTTGTTGTTACCATGGCAATGCAATATTATCAGGCATGTCATGTTCACAGATCAGTAGCAGCGGCGCTGCTGCAGACACACAACAGCTTTCAGCCTTTGACCATAAACAGGAATTCACTCCACAGTCAGTCTGTCAAAAAGGAAGTCGGCTGTGGTGAAGAAGCACTAGTGCCAGTACTACTAGCCTTTTCCTTTTCCTTTGTGAGTGCGTTGCCATTATCATTAAAATAACCTTGAGTCATCATGAATTCATTCATTCACAAACATTGTCAAAGAAGGTGCAATAGTTCAAGAGAATTCAGAGGGTCAAAGAGAGGACTAGTTTTAAATCTGTGCCTATTGAACCTGGAAATGACATAGTCTGTTAGATATAATCTTATTCTTACCATAGCAAATCAAGCTGTGTTGACTGGCACCAGTGTCCAAGTCAATTCAGCACCATGAAAGGTTACTAGGAGTAAAGAGGTCATATCCTTTGTGGTATTGCTTTGCGAAATAAACTTAGGCATGTGTGGGAATATTTTACAAAGAATAGCTTTTTCACCAAAAGTGAAAAACAAATCCTGTCAGGAATCTATAGAGATTGCAGGTATTTTCTGACACAACCATATTTAGTGTTTAAACCAAAGATATAATTACTAAGATTTTTCAATATTTTAAATGTTTAATTGAGCCATAAATATTCTGCTGGATATTTTAATTGCAT